>JARYHS010011408.1:114726755-114741801 GCA_031002005.1 Vandiemenella viatica | reverse complement strand
CTGTATGATTGTGTCAGTTGCTGTATTTTTATCTTGTGTATGCTATATTCATGTATAATGGCTATTCATTCAAGTTTTGAACAATGTTTTGTTTGTTAAATTAATGAATTCATTAAGCGCAGTTTTAGTTAGTGCGATGGCTTTGTGAATGTGGTTTCTTTCCGGTGCTTTAAGTAAATGGTATTTATGATTGTTTATTTTCAGTATTTTCATAACTGTCTGTATTGTAGTTGTTAATGGTTGTAATCTAATAAATGTTCGGCAAATGTTAATTGATTTGTAAATGAAATGACTGTGATGTGTTCTTTGTAACTGGTTGTCTGTCCTATGTATTTTGCTTATTGACAAGTCAGTCGATATATCCCTGATTGCTGGTACTGGTCCATCTCATTTCTGACGTTTACTTATATGCTTCTGTTTTGTGTTGTTTTTGTGAAATGCGATTTGTATTCCTAGTTTTCTGAGTATGTTGCATATTCTGTGTGTGTGTCAATGTTGATCATTGTGTACCATTGCTTTTTAGTTTGGTTCGGGATGCTTGTGTGTATCATGTTCAGAGGAACTATTTTACAATTTTATTTTGGATTTTAGTGTTGAGATGTTCAGTCCCTTGTTTCGTGTACCCATTGTTCTTTACTATTTGTGAAATGATTTTGTATTCTGCTCCGTAATGATTCTTCATTGGTGGTATGCAGGGACGGATCCAGGATTTTGATTTGGGAGGGGCTTAGCAGATTTTTGGTTTGAGTAGACTTTGGTTTGGGGGGAGGGGCGGCTTGAGTGGACTTTGGTTTGGGGAGAGGCTTGAGTGGACTTTGGTTGGGGAGGGGGGGCTTGAGTGGGGCAAGGGTAGTCTTTATTGTCTCCTCGGATTGCTGCCCCCCTAAAAGTATTTACTATGATTGACATGTTTGTTGTTTTGAGGATGGTTAGATGTTTTGTGTATCGTGGTGTCTGTGGGAATAAATTTTCTGTATAATCTGAATGAATATAATGGATCTTCCTACTTACTGTTATATGGAAGAAATTAAGTTGCTTATTTGTTTCCACTTCAGTGATAAATTGTTTGTTACTGTGGATAATAATAATTTCGCCATGAAACTGGGAGATTTTATGTTGTGGCTCATGATGGGAACTGAGAACGAGAAGCCCGGCTAACGTCTAAGGTGTTGTGACGGCAAACCATTCATTCGTTGTGTTACGTTGTTTGGCGATGGTTTAAAGTTGTTATGTTGCTCACGTGAAAAATATAACTCAATCAATCTAATCCGGTAATCCTACTGGAAAGAGAACCTACAGTTTTACACGGAATCAATACAACGGAAAAATTGTAACGCACTACACATGAACAAAGCAGAAGCTGTAAAAACTGTGACCGCGACTGGGATTCGAACCAGGTACCTCATGGTCCGCAAACATTCTCCTTAACCAAGCGCGCTGCCTGGTGTACGTGAACATTTGTGGCCTTTGGTTCAGATTTCAGTTTAAAACTCTCCCGGCCAGACATTCCTCATACCTTTACTACTGATCACACAGTGACCGCCTCTGTACATGAAACATTGTCAAAGTATTCAAATAAGCAACTGCAGTCTGCAATAATACAATGACCAAATCAGTAATTTTTTTTCTGTTTGACCGCATGTCTATCTCAATGTGTATGTGTACGCGCATCAAGAGAACGACTTCATCGAAACTGCGCATGATGACAGCATATGTCATCAGTAAGTATATAGAATACTTTTTTTTACATCAAGAATAGTAACGGTTCTTTGTTTACTTTGTTATTCAATTAGAAATAACATGGTGGCGGAAGCTTGGAGCTTGGTTAAGGCAGTCACAATAAGACGTGCGTGGAACAAGTTGAAAGGCATACCAACTGAAGAAGACAAGGAAAAGAAGAAAAAGGTAAAAGAAGCTCAAGAAAAAGAAAGACGTGAAAGAGACAGGAGAAGATGTGGATGACGTGTCACTTGAAGAATTCAGAAACATTCTTTTGAAAATTCCTGGATGTACAGTACATAAGTTAGTGCTGAAGATACAGATTGCTCAGACCGTAGATATGAAATTCTAAATGATGATGAACTTATTGAAAGTGTGAGAGAAGAAAGTTTCGAGGAAGAAGTTGACCATAATATCGAAGTTGAAGCAGACAGGGGACCATCAGCGTTGATGTGAACGGAGCATCAGTCGGAGTGTGACCTCATGCAACTTCTCACTGTCAAGCGTTTGCGCGACTAGGCTGCCTGAAAACGGATGAGTACAGTCAAACAGCTCACTTTGACCGAGATGTTCAGGGAGCAATGACTTATTTACGTACATACTATACTAATGTACAGCACTTGTAAGTACGCTGAACACGTAAAAGTGTTGCCTTCATTTAATTAATTAAAAACAGTTTTCCTCCCATTTTAAACATACATCCAATAATTTATTAAAATAGATTTTCTGAAAAAATCCAACTATCCGAATTTCTGATCATCCGAATGGGTTCCGGTCCCAATTGATTCGGATAATTGGAGTTCTATTGTATAACGGTATGTCAATGTTAAAACTTATCCATAAAAGGCTTTGTTTCTCTCGCAGTCATTTTATAACTATTATATTATAATTAAATCTGCAGATAATCAGTCACTATTATTCACTTACGATAACGTATTGGGTCAAGTTGATTGCTGCAATTTAGGAAATTGCGTATTATTATTATTATATAGATATTTATAATCAAACTCTGTGAGTTGACTATATTTACAAAATCGATGTCGAAGCATTAGATTACTTTAGTGACAGTCTTGGTTTGATCGTTAATAATATTCCCTCATAAGTAATAACCGAATGTCTTATCTTCTTTTTGCATTTCTGGCAATTTTCTTATTTAGAACATTAGGTGATTATTATTTATTTTGCAATGCATCACTTTTGATGATGTTTTGATCAAGTCCAATACAAATTAATTTTTTCATACATTCCATATATTTCTTATTTTTAATGGCTTTAAGGCTTGCCTACAATGATCGCATTAAAGTAATAAAGACCTTGGAGGAAACAAGTCATGACTAGGGATGCAAGGTAAAAGTCAATATCGATATTTATATCGATGCCAGGCAGATATCGATAACTGATAAAATCGACTGCGTCATATGGATATTTGTATATATTATTTTAGAAATTAGAAGTTAGTATGTAAATCAAAATCGAGTAATAACTTTAAGGTAGTTTATTGAAAAAATTAGGTCTGCAATTGCACCAACAGATCCTGAAAACGTAGGTTGCTTAGCCTTTTCCCGTGAAGTCCATTCCTAGTATCAGTGAAAGTGGTTCCTGCCTGTAAGAAAAGGCGTTCAGTCGGTAGCGACGAGGCTACTTTGAGTAAATGATTACTTGCAATTTTGAACATATCTTAAATACATCTAGAATACCAATCTTTATTTCAATTTAATTTTCCAGCAAAAAATGTACAGTAAACTCCAAATAGCCAGTGTTATTCTATACGTAACAATAAAAAATGCTTCACACTGCAAATCCTCCTTCACAATTTTCTATTTTTTTTTTATATCTTTCATCAATTTTTGTTTCGACAGTTCCACGAAAAATGACTTTGCATACTAATGCTAATTAATCAAAACTTAAAACCTTTGCCTTCGACTGCATTAAAATGTCTATTATCAACACTGATAAAATAAGCAATTGTATTGGTCAGGTGGTCATATTTTTTACCCCCTTTAGAATATTGTAATAGGTCCCAGAGAGAAACAAGAACTAACGAACGCAAAAAATAACGGAACATATTAAATAATAAAACGGTGAACGTAAATGAATGGAGAAGGAGTAACGCACACGAAACGGTGTGGAACCACAGAGTAGCAAAGGACGTTATCAAGCTAAATCAGAGCCTAGTATAGTCAAGTTTTGTCCCTTTCACCCATTCATTTATTTGCAGGATTTACTTTAGCACGAAGGTGTTTGTAGTTTCCGATGTTACATTCCATCATATTGACATAATCGTATCGACCATTTAAAAATATTGATATAAATATCAAAATTTTTGGACCTATATTATCAGTTGACCGATATATCGTTGCAACCCTATTCATGACCTTCACAATGCAGACATTCCTGAAGTGATTGAGAAAAACCTAATTCAAGGATGGAAACAGAAACCTCTCTATATCTTCATCTTATCAGATAACAGAACAGTATCCTCAGATATAGAGTATACAACGTAACATGTCAATTTTTTCTCATAAATTACACACTGAGCTTTTATCTTCCATTTCCTTGATTACTTTCTCCAGATACAAAATGAATATTAATGAAGATAGACTGCTAACTTGTTTAACACTTTTAAATTGAGATATCCTTTCATAAGTCTCTACTTTTATTATTACTGTGTTCTCCAACCTCAGAAACCGCTTTCAAAATTAAATGTTTAGCTATGATTACCTTTAAAATTAATATACGTCATGAATGAATATTTACTTTTCTTGATCTATCATGCTACTCGTACATTAACACAAAAACAACTGCCTTTTTTTGTTCGTTACTTCGATTGGCCTTGGTATAATTTCATCAAAATTTAGCCTTCCCTTGTTCTGATTATTCAGTAAGCAATTTTGAAGAATGTAGTGCCAAATTCACAAAGAGTAATACTAATATTTATTGGTCACCAGGGCTGCATTTAGTATCTGTAGGCCCCTAGGCTATACCTGTGGTGCGGGCCCTTTAAGGTCTGTAGGGCCCCTGGGCTATAACTGTGGTGCGGCCCCCATATATATATATATATATTACTCATTATTAAATTAACAAACCTTTTAATGCAAAATATTGAATAATGTAATGATAGTAAAAATATACGAGGAATTGAAAGTTCGAAAAGTGCTTTCTGTATTGTTTCCGAGACTGATGTGAACAAGATTAGCAAGTATTATCTTGGTTCCCCGGGTGGAGTATCGTCAATTTGTTAAAATCTAACTGGCAGCCCTCTGATGGAGGCCACAGCACGATGACCGAAACGTTAGGCTTTAACAAATCGACGCGGCTCCACCCGGAGAACCAAGATAATACTTACCACGACCTACAGCCTGCGCAATTATTTGAAGGTTAGCAAGTGGTGCTCCCACGTTCAATTTTTCGATTGATGGTCGATAGATTGTAGTTGTGTTGTTTCAACCAAACACCCTCAGCAAAAAGTCCGCGGAATTAAAATCTCAAAAGTTTTAATAACAATATGAAACAAAAATGCTCTTAACATTGATAAATCACCCCATTAAGGTAGAAAATTTTTTCCTGTTAAAAAATAAAAAAGTGATTAAGATCACGAATCCACGTAATAGAGAAATATTAAAAACACAATATTGATTATTAACACACGCATGTTATCAAGAAGACCGCGAGTAATATATTTTTATTTTTGCATGTGGTGCAGGCCCCTTTGTGGTGCGGGCACCTAGGCTGAAGCCTATGTAGCTTATGCCTGCTGCCCCCAGTCGTCCGAAGCGGTGATTATGTTTTCTGCTTGCCGTCGGAGACCCACTCGGATATCGACATAAGAGCAACCGCACACCGCACCGGCGTTAGTCGCCGCACATCTCTCCTTGCAGGCTGGCCACGTACCCACCACACAGCTCTCAATCAACTGTACCAACCCCACCACGCCACCCTAGCGACAAGCTTAAAGGACTCACAACACAGGTATAGCCTAGGGGCCTACAGATCCTAAACCTATATCGCTTGTGTATTGTAAGGATTACAAATTAGTAAAAATAATCATTTGTTTCCATCTTCAACTAAGAGGTTTTAGTAATGCTGAGAAATTTCTTGTACTGCTAACATGTTTGAGTTCAATAATTTCAAATACATGTCAAATTCCGTTATAAAAATGGAAATTTTGTATCTTTCTCTTTTCCAGCATACTACAGTTCAGGTCATATAGGGTGTCAGCGTTACCTATTGTTTTCGACACGAGTAGCAACGAGGCTGTAATCGTAGGTGAGGTGACGGAGTTGTCTCGCTGCCTTTCTCTTGTAATATATTGCCACACTGCATCGAAATACATTTGCGACAAGCTGTACTTGTAGCTCGCACAGATGGACGGTGCGAACAACAAAGGTAACGGTAACTGCCCGGCTGCGTTCCGGAATGTGACCTTGGGCCGAGTAGCCCTTAGTGAAGGAACAAAGCTTGTCGCTAGGGTGGCGTGGTGGGGTTGGTACAGTAGATTGAGGGCTGTGTGGCGGATGCGTGGCCACAATGCAGAAAGAGATGTGAGCGACTAACGTCGGCGCGGTGTTCAGTTGCTCATCATGTATTCCATTTTGCTATCGAGAGGGTCTCCGACGGCAAGCAGAAAATGGAATCATCGCTTCGGACGACAGGGGCAGCAGATTCGGCGCCTTCTGCTAAATGGTAACCTCAAATCTACCCAGTGTTGCCCTAGAGAAAATCTCATTGCCCCTTTGAGCTTAATAAATGGACGTATAGAAAACCCTGAAAACTGAACAACTGATGTAAAATGAACCTGTTTTTGTATTTCAAGATATTTGTTTAATTGTGTCATACTATTGTTAATAACATTTGATGAAGAACAATTTTGTAAAAAACGTATATTAATGTCAAAGGTAGGTACAACGGTGTTGTCAACATTCCTATCCCTTATATCAGCAATTTCTATTATTAATAATATTTTTATTGATAATTTATGCAAACAAAGTTTAATTCTTTACCAGATGGATTACTCCTCACCCGAGAGCAACAATTTAGTTACAATGGAGGGTGGGCCGCGCAACACCGTTCGTTGGTAACGTGATCACCACTCAGAGCAGGTTCCGTCTCCGAATCAACATTTCACGGAATGATGCAATTCGAACCTGCAATACCACTGTTCTGTGGGTTCACAACTTTCGTGAGATCGGTTCTACATTGAAAAAAAAAAAAAATCACTGCGGAGACTGACGCGTCACCTGAAAACGTTGATCCTAAGCTTGATGCAATTCTACAGAGCCTCAGCCAATCTGCAAGATGACACGCTCAGTCTCTTGGGTTATAACATTCTTCCGTCCGTCCCATTTTACATGGTCTAAAATTTCAACCCTACAAAAAAAAATGCGATTGCCCAGGAAGCGAAGCCTCTGGATTTTGTGATAAGGAGACGTTTTGCTGGTATAATGAGTGAGATGTTGGACGAAGAACCTGCGATTGTAATATTAACGTCTTATGAGGCTCATTTCAACGGCTGTCGTTTATTCCCGAGGTAGGGTGGGTGTTTCCAGGGAAAGTTATATCCAACGGAGAAGATGTTAACTGGCCGCCGAGCTCTCCTGATTTTGGTCCACGCGGCTTTTTCTTGTGAGGCTATCTCAAAAGAAAAGTGTTCATCAATAAGCCAAGTAATATGTGATCGAGTGAGCGATTCGGGCTGTACCCCGTAACATGGTGAACAGAGCGATGATTAGGGTTCGGTTCTTTAGGACAGAAAAAAATAGAGAAATATGCAGGCAAATGTGACCTCAAAAACGGGTAAATATGACCTAAAAATTACAATAATATGATCAAACATTTAAATTCACAATATATGAAAACATGCTCAATTACACATCTTTTATTTTATCTGGTAGTGTGGCTTTCACGTAGACAGCATAATTTGTTCCCGTGCTCTCACTGCACAACTGTGAAATTAAATTTTAAACATTTTGGTGAAGTCGCTTTAATTTCACATAATTTACATGAAAGAACTCTTTCATCTGTAGTGTAGACTACTAAAATACTCCTATCCAAATTTCATTAGGTAACTCTGTAACTTGTTTCGGCATGTCGATACTCACTGATCCACTGCAGATTTAACACTGACTGAGGATTATTTTCAAAAGTTTTTCATTGTGACATTGATCGACGCGGATCGAAACATACATGCTGCTGTTGCATTGTCGAGATTAAAGGTCCGGTCAAACAGAGCGCGGACAGCGGCGCGTGCGAGATATGGGATGCCCGCCGCGTTCTGACGACGTCAAACACAGCGCGGGCTGTACAAGGCGATCCAGTGTGGAGAACAAACGTCACGCGAAACGACCAGGTATTTGCGCAGGTGACTCGCACCAAACTATCTCTTTTTCCTTCGCAGTCATCATACAGCTGTCTCCAGCATAGTGAAGGAAGTAACTGGGACGTTTTGCAGCCTTCGTATTTATCTGTTCTGACCGATGATGTGTGAAAAACTCTGAGGAGGATTCAGAGAACCTTGGTACTTTCAGAACTGCATTGGAAGTGTGAACGGAAAACACTTGAAAATAAAATGTCCTAACAACATTGGCTCAAGCTATTTCTGTCACATTTTTTCCCATTCTACTGGTAGTTGTTGATCCAGATTTAAAGTTCCTTGTAGTTGATATTGACAGTTACGGCCGGCACAGCGACACTAGTATCGTTCAGAATTCCTCCATTTATTGTGAATTCGTTCACTGTGAAAACATTTCCCAAATCACGCCAGGCAAATGTCGGGATGCTTCCTTCAAAAGGCAATGGCCGAACTCCTTCCCATTCCTTGCCCCCCCATCCTTTCCCGTCTCTAAAGACCTCGCTGTTAGAGAGACGTTAAGCAGATAAAAAAAAACCCGCTGGCCTTGGAACTTTTTTTGCGGCCCGCGAGATTCATCACACTTTTACAAAATATATTTATTTTATTATAGCCAAAGTAGTGAAAACCAATGTATTAAAAAAATAAATTATTTTTACATTCATATTTTCAAGATTTACTTTATTTATATTTATTTTTATATATCATTTTTTGTGTTACATATTTCCTTAAAATGTGCGTTTAGTATCATTATTATTATAATATCTATTTACATGTAAGAATAACAGTAAACACAATAATAATAATTCATTATGTTTAAATTTTTCACTCCAAAAAAATGTTTATAATGGGTCTAAATCTAATATGGGGATATATAATTTTATATGCGGCCCGAGGAGTTATAATGCATTTCCAAGGTGGCCCGCAACATCATTTGGGTTGGCCACCCCTGTTCTAAACCATTGCCTAGTATGGATACCCCGTCCCTCATGTATTTGTAGGCGGCAAATGTTTCGCAGTGCAGACTTATTTAATGCGCCCTTTCCCGACAGACGATGAAAGAAAATATTTAATAAACGGCTTAGTACAGCGTCACGTGTCGTTGAAAATGATATTGGCATATTAGCCCAGAAGCGGAATATATATATATTTTTTTTAATTTGAAACTGCAGTACATGGTGTAAAAGTAGTATGTTGTTAGCCCAGTTATCTTCAATGTAATAATGCTGCAGATATCACAAGTGATAAAATGTCAGATAGTCCAAACCTGTCCAGAACGGCGTTCTCAAATACAACGCTGAAAAAACCGAGATAAAGTTCAAGTGGCAGATCAGTTCGTCGTTTACTTTAATTTTCTAATTAATATTTAAACGTATCGTAAACATACGTGCTTACTACTCTAATGCTTACTTAAATAAACAGAATTATATCTTATATGTCAAAAGTGCAAGCAAATAGTAATAAGTTGCAACAAAATAAATGTAACAAATAAATATTGGTTATATAAGTAATGTAATTCAAATGATAAACGAAATAAAATGCTTTTAAATAAATAAATAAATAGTAATTCAGTTTGCAATTGCAGGTTTCTTTCATTTTCGCCGCAATCTCAATCCAGTTTCACTTTTCTTGTTGTTTTTAGTCGGGTTGGCGTGAATGAAATTAATAAATTTTTTCGCGCACCAAATTAATTAATTTCTCTATTTCGACATTCGCCACCCCGACGTGATCGCGCGATATCTGTGTCCACTCACAACCTGATCGCTGCCCGCGACTGGATCGCCAGTTCTGTTGATGTAATACAACGTAATGCAGTGCCCGCTGCGTGCAGACTTTCTGCACGCGCCCGCTGCTCGCGCTCTGTTTGACTGGGCCTTAAAAGGCGGTCGGAACATTAACGTTTAGAGAGTGACAATAATGCATAACTTTAATTCTTAATTGGTGAATCCTGACCTTTTCAGCGACGTTTAGTTTGGTTTTTCCTCCAATGTTTGTCTTTATTGACTTGGAAAAAGCTTTTGATAGGGTGCAATGGAAGAAGCTGATGGATATCTTGAAGAGCAAAGGCGTAGATTGGGAAGAGAGAAGGTTGATACAGAACCTATATTTACAACAGAAAGTACATATAAATATGTCGGGAGAAAGCAGCATTGGGAGAGGCGTAAGACAAGGTTGTTGCCTTTCCCCATTATTGTTGAATTTATATCTAGAAGAAATTATTAGAAAAGGCTTAAATAGAAAAATAGGTACTGCGTATTGGTGGCAAGAGAATAGAATGCATACGATTTGCTGATGATATGGTATTGTTGGCAGAAAGCGAACAAACTGTAAACAGAATGCTGAAAGATCTAGACGAAGCTTGCCAAGAGTTTGGAATGAACATAAATGCAGCACAACCTAAGAGTATGGTGATTGGAAAGGGAAGGAAAATAATAAATATTAAGTTAGGAAGAGCTGATATCAGGCAAGTAAGATCGTTCATATATCTTGGGAGTATGATCGCCAAAGATTTGAGGTGCCATCAAGAGATAAAATCTCGCATTGCCGTAGCGAAGGAAGCATTTAATAGGAAAAGGAGGATACTAACTGGAAAAATAGACAAACACTTAGGAAAAGACTAGGTAAATGTTTTTTTATGGAGTGTGACTCTTTATGGGTCGGAGACATGGACACTGATACGAGAGGATGAAAAGTGGTTAGAAGCATTTGAGATGTGGATGTGGAGGAGGATAGAGAAGATAATGTGGGTGGATAAAATAAGAAATGTTGAAGTGCTGGAAGTGAAAACAGAAAAATTCTTCAAGTAATAAAAGAGAGAAAGAAAAACTGTATGGGACACTTGTTGAGAGGGGAGTGCCTGATAAAAGACGCCTTGGAAGGTCTAGTCTGTGGGAGGAGAATAATAGGAAGAAGGAAGTACAAAATTATAGACAACATCAAGGAAGACGACAAATACATGGACCTTAAGAGAAAGGCAGAAGACAGAAGAGCATGGAGAGCAACCAAGTGAAAACCTGCCCTAGGACAGAAAACTGATAATGATGATGATGATATACAATAGGAGTACAGTTCGTAATTAATTATTTTATTTTATTTTCATCTATATGGGAGCGTCCATAAACCACCTAGCTCCATTTTGGCCTCCTGTGAACCCCCCCCCCCGCTTTTCCCCCACGTATCCCGACCAGAAGATATTTTGTACTGTGTTCTCTTACTAGACTATAATAAATTACATACGTAGATAATTTAATGACGGAAATATATTCACACGCTGTTGTATTTCTGTACCTTATTTTAAATCTGACAAATAATATGAATGAAAAGCTACGTGGCTTGGTTCGGAAACCCCCAGCGTAGATTACCAGCTAACCCCCCCCGACCCGACCGAGCCACGTAGTTTATGGACGCTCCCTATATAGTGAATTCCCGGTACTATTAAAAAATGACCAGATTTGTCCTCAAAATATGGCCATAAGTGTTATCGTAATATAACCAAAACTAGAAAAATGGGCTAAATATGCAGTTATGTGCTATGTAAAATACATCTAAATACTGTACAATCATAAAAATTCAATCAGTGTTTAATTCAGCTTTACAGCTCGAAAAGAAGGCAGGAAAAAAATATGACTTGTCATAAAGATGCGAACCTTAGTGATGACAAACCTCTCTCAGAGGATCCGCGAGTGTACCGAAAAAAAGGGTCAGCACTTAAAAGGACATAATTATTCATAAATGATTACGTTCTGTAACAGTGACATATGAGGTGTAAACTGCTATTCATTGTCCATATTTTAAAATAAAATAAGATGTTACATCTTAAAATTTCACTGTGTACCATAATTTCAAAAACCATCAGCTAACGCTGGCTCACCCTTCATCTTCTATCCAATTTTACTATGAATTCGTTCCATCCGTCTCCTGAAAAGAGATTTACTAATTCTTCGTTTGATTTCTCCACTGTTGACACTGACATTCCTAGATGCTGACATTAGTTCACCCGTAATCAATTTTTTTTTCTACTCTACACAATTGCCTTTCCATCACTGCTTTTTATTTTAAACATTTCTGAACGAATCGACCGGCTCTTCTTTGTACCTTTTCTACATTATCCATCAATCCCTTGCAATCCCAAACGGAACAAGAATAGTCCAAATGTGGTCGCTCAAGGGTTTAACACGCTATGTCCCTTGTATAAGCGTTGCAATTCTTCAAAATTCCACCTATGAATCGCAGCCTAGAATTAGTCCTACCTACAGACAAAGAAACCTATGTGCAGGTTAAATTTCAGGTTTCTTTCTACTGTTACGGCCAAATACTACAGGAAACCAATCATGTCAGTAACTGAACTGTTCACTTTGTATTCCTGTACTCCATAGTTATGCACATTGCCCTGCACGTTTTACAATAGAGTAAGTTTTCATTTATCACACCATGCCGAAATAAGGTAGACTACAGATCGTGATAATTTTTAAGCAGTAGGCCGAATTTCTTACTTATTGTAGTAAAATGGAGTTTTTTGTGTTAGTTTTTAATTTATTTATGAATTTAATTTTGTAATCTTATGTAATAAAAATTAGTTATTTTTATTTTATTGAAATGAAGAGGGTCCTTTCATTAAACTGTATATCACAGATAAAACTGAAATTACCATAATCTGGCCATTTATTCTTGAAATAAAATTTATATTGCGTAAAGGTGATCGAAGCTACAGTATGTTAATAACAATGGCAATCAAAGACCATAGGCTATGCTACACATGAAAATCAGCAAACTATAATTACAAACATACGAAAGGAATCTATCACATCAACTAGTATTATGAAAGTTATTACGTGACATTAACAATTTACGAACAAAATTTATGGTTTAAAAAAGAATGGCATGACGTTAGTTTTATGACCAAAAGTCATTAAAAATATATGCTCCGGGTAATACTCATAACTGTTCGATAGATCGAGAACTCTTATCATCAAATTTCTTTGCCAGGGCTGATATATAGGCAGGAGAATTTGCCAGGGCCGATATATAGGCAGGAGAATTTATTTGAATTTCAGTTCAAAGTATATGATGTCCTTTTACCGTATAAGACCACACTGCGAGTGGACCAACACATCCACACAATCTTCCATTAAAAAAAATTCTAAGTCCCACCTGAACCAGTGAGAACAAACATTGGTCACAGATTAGAGATGTCTGTTGCCAGCTGATCAGAGCCCTTCTCCCGATCAGTATCGCTGGATCACTACCCCCTTGCAATGATTGTCACTTATCTCGACGTTTCCAGAGGCTCTGCTCTTCCAACAGACAAGGTCGGTAGCGCCAGTGAAGTCTTCAATCTCCCGATATTTCCACACGTGAATCGTTATTGTAAACAAATTCTACACTTTAAATAAACAATTCTCTTATTGGATTGTCACATACATTCTCTCTTTCAAATCACACCTCTTCAGTCTGTTTCTTTCCGATTGGCCGAGAGCTTCCTTTCCCTGTCGCCTTTTCAGTGAATTTTCTGGATATCTGTCCTTGTTCGTTTTGGTTTACGTGAGAAGACTAATCTGATACATATCTATTTAAGCATGTATCGATTCGCTTCCGTCACATGTTTCCGTAAATCCGCGTAGCTCTGAGAATATAAGGAAGCCAGAATTATGCGCGGTGGATGTTCTAGACACATAAATATTTTACTTTAGGAAACAACCCTGACAGCTGAAGAGGGTCACCCACCCTCCTAAGGTGTACGTTGTGAAACAATAAGTCAAGTGGAGTCGCTTTCTTTGAATTCCGGGTGTCTGACTCACGGGTTCTGGTAGGCCCTATCACGTACGCAAAAATAACAACTATTCGATCATTTGCACGGCTCAACCTGTACCAACATTAACTAAAACGATGTAATATTATCTTAATATTACATTTGTGTAGATGACTGTGTCATCAACAAACTATTCACTGAGCGTGATGGGTGAGCGGTTAACGCTCTGGTCTCGCATTCGGGAGGACGCCGGTTCGAATCCCCGTCCGGGCATCCAGATTTGGGTTTTCCATGGTTTCCCCAAATCACTCCAGGCAAATGCCGGGATGCTTTCTTTAAAATGCCATGGTCAAATTCCTTCCCGTTCCTTGTCCCCAGTCCCATCCCGCCTCTAATGACCTCGACGTCGACTAGGCGTAAAGCCATATGAAAAGAGAAACCTCAAACTGCTGTTAACGTTATCGCCAATATCGTTTATAAAAATCAAGAAACGAAGTAGTACTAATACTCTTCCTTGAGGGACGCCAGATGTAAGATCTGTGTCAGATGAAGCTTCTCCATCCACGATAACCGACAAGTTAGAACACGTCGTATCCATTCACAAATCTGATCGGATATACCCCACGCACGAATTTTCGTTAAAGAACCGTTGTGTGGTACAGAACCAATTAATTTCTGAAAATCCAAAAGTATTGCATCACCTTTTAATTCTGCATATAGTTTTTTTTTACGTCATGCGAAAATAGGACCAGTTGTGCTTAACACGACCTGTTCTTCCTAAATCCCTGCTGATTCGGTGTAAGCAACTTATTTCCGAATAGAAATTTCATATTGTTCTATCATATAACATGCTCCCGTACTCTACTGCTGATAAATGTTAGACATATGCCTCCATAGTTTCTAGAATCTCCTTCCTTGAAAATTGTAACTACTTACGCAATTTTCAAGGCGGAAGGTATTTTTTTTCCTCTAAGGATTTTTAATATATATCGAACAGAAATATTTCGATTTCCGTCGCGTACTCTGAAAGACTGTGACTGGGATACCATGGGGTCCCGCCGATTTTCGCAACTTCAGGAGCTCTAATTGCTTTACAATATCTACAGCATATATTCCAAACGAACTCATCTCTAAATCTACATGTCGTAGAAAAATTGATATGTTATCTATGAGTATATTTTCTTCAGTGAACGAATTTCGCAATTCAGTGTTTAGCACGTAAAGCCGTGTCG
>JARYHS010011408.1:114694264-114725755 GCA_031002005.1 Vandiemenella viatica | reverse complement strand
TGGGCTTTCGAGTGATAACTAAGGTTTTATAACTAGGCAGCGTCTTTAACCGTGAGTGGTATTGAATAAAGAAGGAAAGTTGTTAAATTCCACGAAAAAAAAATCTTTACTCCAGTGAGCTTCGAAATACAGTTTTAATTAGGGAAACACGTAGACATGTAAGTTTACATGATGGTTTTGTTTTCAATTTCCGAGTACGTTAATTATAATATTGGTCTGGTCACTCGGTTATCTGTTTCTGTAGGACAAACTAACTTATTACTTCCTTAGCAACACTGATGTAGGAAGAAATTCCATGAGGCGATATTTATATAAAAAAGAGAAGATTTTTTTACATTTCTCTACGCATTTATTACCAAGAGGGAGGGACGACAAAAAATACAAAGCTTAACAAATGTCTGTTTACATGAAGGGATGCGCTCATTTTTGAGGGGCGAACACACAAATTGTGTTGCTCCATAGCACAATTTTGGTTGTTGTATTGAAAGTAGTGTTGCACAGGACTTCGCTTCTGGACTCTGCGCCGCCCTGATTTGAAGCTATTGCTTAGGTATGCTCACTCAGGGGCGGATCCAGGGGGAGTCCACCTCCGACATTGCAATTTTTGAGACTTATTTATTTTTTATTTTTTTAGCTCTACGGATGTGAGGCCCTAGGAGACTATACAGACTGCTGTTTGCCCATCTGAAGCCCCCTCCAAAGCCAAAATCCACTGAAGGCAAGCCCCCCAGCCAAAATCCACTCAAGCCAAGCCCTCCCCCCCAAACCAAACTCCGCTCAAGCCCCCCCCCCCAAAAAAAAAATCCTGGATCCGCCCCTGTGCTCACTGTTCTGAAGATCGCCTTTTGTCATTCCATTCGTCCCATAGAGACTTGCGGTTGAAGAGCAAATATTTTTCCATAATTCTTTCGTTGCTCATTTAGACTTGAATGTTGTCCTGCAGTGTCAAATCGGTGTTTCGTTTTTTTTCCAGATATTGATTTGACAGTTAAAAAGGAAACGTTGTGTTTAGAGATTATAGACATTGGGAATGGTTACAACAACAAGTGAGGTAGATGTTCACGATGATTTAAGCTGTCTTCATTGGAAACAGTTCTCTGCTGTGAGCCTTCACTAAATACACCAGGGACCGAAGAGAGAAAACAATTTAACACGCATGAAACATCTGGCGTCTTATTTATGTTCCACATAGCTTAAATTTTCTGGAGTGTGAGGTTAAACGCACATCCGCATCAACACCATTTCACTGAACTAGAGAATCCGATATAAAAGAAACGCAGTTTTCTCTGACAGCAAACATACTTGTTCCATCGTTTATTTCGAGTCACACGACACCGTGTTTCCGCTAAAGTCTTACGAGTCTGTAAGCAAACAACCTTGTGTCTTTAAAAAGAGCTCGGAACTATAAGGGAACTAGTAAAACAGTTCTTTCAGATTCTTAGTACGACTCCATCAGAGGGAATGCTATTGGAATACATCACGCATTTTCAGATTGTAGTTCATAGTATCTGGAACGCATAAAACATTAATGGAGCTAATAATTAAAAGCCACAACGATTCAGAATTTATTTTTCGGAGTTTCTCCGCCTATATCCCACGCTATTCCCGAAATATCGTGGTAACTTGCTTTCGCTCGGTATTCGATTGTTAGAGAATCGTTGGAGATAAGGCTGAATGCAGCAACATGGGCAAAGACGGTGGTCTCGTTTTGAGTGAAGCCTTGATCTGCAACACTACGACAGCAGAATGTAAGACAGGTGTGTCGGGATGGCTCTAACCGTAAGATTGAGACCCAGTGTTCATTGTGGCCTAATATGCGTCCGCTAGCCGCCATCAGTATTTATATGAATCAGAGTCGTTGCTGACGTGTTGTTGCCATAACTTTGACTCACCATTTCACCTGATGAGGACGGTGAAGCTAACTGTCGAAACGTCGTGTATGGCAAGATTTATCTGGCTGTACATGAGAGAAGATTGTTTAGAAGCTCTTCTATGCAGGGAAAGACTCTATTCTCAAGTAACTCGTATTATCCGAGTCGTTACTACGTGTAAACAATATCTTCAAAAATATTTCGTTTTCTTCACGACAGCAAAAATGTTCCGAATGGGATAGCGCAAATTAAGGACCGAAAATTAAAAATACTCAAATGCTTTCTTAGTATCGCTCTTTTTTATATCTGTTTCAAGATTTCCAAATTTTTAAATCCGATTTTTGGTAGGCTTCTTGTGTTCGAAATAGGATTGATAGGTTCGATCGAAGTTGTGGAAGGAATTTCCACCATTCTGAAATTAGCTAACAGCGTAAAAGAGTTGGTGGTACAAAATTCCTGATCATCAGAGTTTGTGCCAAAGACCCAAACCTCTCCGCAGTGCGTATGGAGTTACCGGCATGCAACACTGTTGGCAGTGATTCGTCCGCCGGATCGCAAAGTTAAAATTGAAGACATCCAGATGATCTTCCGAAAGAGTAGGCCTGGATGGGTTTGCATCGGATTACATCCCTTCCCTTCTTTCATCTCGCATCCACAGTACACTACTCTGAACACATGTACAATCAAATTCGTCCGCACACACTGTAGCGCTTACGAACACTTTCGTAAATGATAAGGTAACAGAGAACGATCCCAATTACAGTTATACTTTTGAATGGTAAAACGTAATGCATAGTGACATCCTACAACTAGATACCGAATATGACACACACTTTACCAACTTTTGTAGTTCCACTTCCATAAGTTGGTAACGATGAAGCAAGATGTATGAAAATGTCTTTTGAAAAATTTTAAGTAGTGTCATATTTTTGACTAATTGAGTCGTAAAAATCTTTTTTTTCTAACTTAACGAGTAGTAATCATCGAGGTTATCAGATGATGGGGCTAAGGAATCTGAAGGAATTCGGTCCTGGCCTTTTGAGGAACCGTTCCGGTATTAGCCTGGAGTGACTTCAGGAAACCACAGAAAACCAAAATCTCGATGGTCGGACGGGATCCGAATAAGCGTCCTCCCGAATGCAAGGCCAGAGCGTTACCGCTCACCTACTAGGCTTCAAACGAGTGAATCGTTGTCTGCAACCAGAAACAATGGTTTTCCAACATAAAATTCTAGGCGAAGTTTTTACGCTGCAACACAGGTACGGTAGTTACAAAATCCCGCTCATTTCTTTATTAGTTAACTGTTTACAGCACCTAGGAGATGGTAATCAAAAGGAAGAGAAAACGCTGAATGAATACCACTCTGTTATAATAGAGACGGCAGTATATTAATTACGGAAAATTGGTTCCTGATTGGAGTGAAGCTAATATGCATTTCGCTTATGTAGTAGTTCGGTTGTTAATTCTGCAACTGAAGTGAGCAATAAATTTCGCGGCCGCCAGAGATAAATAGTTTATTTGAAGGCGGTGAAAAAAGTAATGGAAGACAGAAAGAGCGCGAGTGGAAGACAAGGTACCCACCTCCAAACGCCACGGTAAACATACTCAGCGCCGAAATTAATGGCGCCAGAAACGGTATGGTAACCAGTTTTCGACGTCCGAACACATACAATATCCAACGGATCTTAAATAAGTATGGCGTTATAAATCAATACTGATAATTTGAAAGAAGACAACAAATGTTGCCTATGGCACTGCAGAGCTTTATTGCACAAAATAGTATGAAAAAATTACCCGCGTTCTCTGCAGAACTCGTTTAAAAGTTATTGCGGGAATATACAGGGTGGGGCATTTAATATGTTTTCTGGAAATATTTCGGAAAGAAAGCATTTTAACAAACAATAACCTATATAAAAAATAATCGTACAGTAGGGGGCTACAATTATGTGATATTGGTTTTTTCACAGGTGGCGCTGTTGTCGTTACAACAAGGTCAACTTAATTCTTTTAAATGGGAACCCCTATTTTTCTTTGAAGATTCCGATTCCTCATGAAAAAATCAAAATAGTTTGCCTAACTCACTTTTCTGTTAGCCTCACAGATGGCCCTGTAATCGCGAAAAATGAGTATTTGCGTTTTTTGTGTATAATTTTAATTATTGTTTAAATAATTACATGTAATTTTCATTCTGTAAACATGGAAGGTAATTTTAAAGGATAATGACGAAATTGATTTTTTAAATGCTTTTTCTTACTTATTTGCAGCAATGTCTACAGCAGGTGCTCAAAAAGGTGACCATTTACTTCCAGACATTTTCTGACACACTTCGAGCTGTTCAAGCATCATTTCTGCAAAGGGTCAGAAAATGTCTGGAAGTAAATGGTCACCTTTTTGAGCACCTGCTGTAGACATTGCTGCAAATAAGTAAGAAAAAGCATTTAAAAAATCAATTTCGTCATTATCCTTTAAAATTACCTTCCATGTTTACAGAATGAAAATTACATGTAATTATTTAAACAATAATTAAAATTATACACAAAAAACGCAAATATTCATTTTTCGCGATTACAGCGCCATCTGTGAGGCTAACAGAAAAGTGAGTTAAGCAAACTATTTTTATTTTTTCATGAGGAATCGGAATCTTCAAAAAAAAATAGGGGTTCCCATTTAAAAGAATTAAGTTGACCTTGTTGTAACGACAACAGCGCCACCTGTGAAAAAACCAATATCACATAATTGTAGCCCCCTACTGTACGATTATTTTTTATACAGGTTATTGTTTGTTAAAATGCTTTCTTTCCGAAATATTTCCAGAAAACATATTAAATGCCCCACCCTGTATATCACATAGACTTAACAATTCTCTGGAGTAGCTGTATCCCATTAAAAACATCACTCAGAAAATTAAATGTGTGTTTACTTTAATCTGTGTTCCTTTAAAAGCGTATGTTTACATATCTTCATGTAACTTTTGTGAGAAACATTTACAATGAAATTTTCTTGCACTAAAAATTTTTGTTTGCAACTGTAATAAAGAGAAGTAGCTAGCCCCTGTTAAGATATATCAGAAAGGAGGACAGAATCAGCGAATTGAATGTGAATCGTGGAGATGTCGCTTTCTTGCGTTCTTGCTGTGCAAATTCATGAGAAATTGTGAAACTTGTAGAAATTATGCTACTGCTAACATAGTAACGCATGTCACCGAGGTAAGATTTGTGGTACTGAGATTAATGTCCTTACAACAAATTAGCAGGATAAGAAATTGATGGAACAGCTTTAATCACCAGATTTTGAGCACCAAATTAAAGATAAAAGTTGTGCATGTTACATGGAACCTGCGCATAGAAAATGACCCACCTTTTATTTTCAAGATTTTTCTTAAAGAAAAACTTTTCAAACAAGTCTTCTGTGAGGTATAGATTGTGTTCTGAATAGAATAACAACAAGAACTTGGTTACAATCATGAAGCTAATTATACAATTGTGATTTTAATTTTGTTGGCTCCATTAGCGTAGGTACAGCTGGCTTCACGTGCTGAAATTCCTCGGTTCGAATCCGGCCTCAGACATTGTTGTTTTAATTAAGTTAATATTGAGTGTTGAGTGTGTCTTTTGATGTCCTGCGTTCTGATTTTAAGAAATGATTAGATACTGAATGTGCTAATATGCTGACAATATAGTACTGTAACCAAGAGCAATTACATTTTTATTACTGCACTATCTTAAATGTCCGTAAAAAATTACGGGTATTACATGTGATGGTAGTAGGAATTTGTTCTGTGAAAGCCCTAAGAAAAATGAATAACGATTAATCATTATCTTAGTTACTGATATTTTTTGTGATGTGGGTAAACTATCTGCGATTAGAGTCTCGAAGTATTTGGCTAGGATGTTCTTAAATAAACTCATTTGATTTTAAATGACAGTAATTTTTATTGTTGTGAGAAATTTTCTAAGTAGAATATAATTTCAAAAACGAATAACTATTATTTATTTGATTGATGTATTTAGTTATTTCCTGCATTTCATGTAAACATTCTATGAGTTTTAATAAACTTTCGTGTTTGTTATCTTCTGTCAAAGAAATGTTTGTGTTATGTTGTCACTTTAACTGTGGTAGGGAATACAGCGAAAAGAATTGGGTTACGAAACTGTAGTCAGACCATTGCTCAAATATGGTGGTGTAGTATGGGATCCTCATTTTGCGTATCAAATACAGGAATTGGAGAAGGTGCAAAAAAGGGCTACTAGATTTGTTTAGAGAAATTATCGCAGAATGCAATCAGTAACAGATATGATAAAGGAGCTGGAATGTGATTCATTGCAAGACAGGAGGAGGATGAGGAGGGTGATGGGAGTGTACAGGGCATATACTGGCGATGAGGCATGGAAAGATATTGGTAGGTATGAAAAGTAGTGTATGGAAGGGATAAGATGACCATGGCCACAAGCTGGCACTCGATTTCAGGCACAAGGGTGTGGGCAGATTATCTTTTTTAGGAATGAGTTACCAAGAGAAATGATGAATAATTTACCGAAAACGTTGAAAGAATTTAAAGATAAAATTTGTAGAGGGCAAATGTAGGTGGGTGCAGGATAGGGGGAAGATGGGGGTGTAGGGAAATTTCCACCGGAGCCTGTGCTCCATTGCAATTAAATTAAATTAAACATCAGATGTTCTTCTCCTTACACCTAGTCGCCGTAAATGAACAAAAGGCAACGTATAAATTTAAACGAAAGTCACATACTGGTATATCTCTGCCTCGCAAGCAGAAAATTCCATCTATCGATTTTTTATATGAAATTTACACTTCATTTTACCAAAACAACCGCAGATAAAGTGAACACAGTTACTCATTTTAAATTTCCTGGTTAGTCAAGCAGCGCTGTGGTGGCGGCCAGTGTAACAAACAGTTCGGGTATCATCGGACTCAGCGAATGTTTCCGAGTTATCGAGTTTACTTCCAGCCCCCAGGTTCAATGCCTTTTAACAAACTGGATTCTCGGTGACACAGTGCCGCGTTGTTTTCGCGTTGGTGTGTCGCTTGAGCTAATAGGGAGGATGGGTTGGCCATTATATTTCCGCCACCAGCTAATGCTGGCGAGAGAGTATGTCAACCGGTTAAACACAAGTAAATTCTCTGGTGCTATCCACAAGCGTACGCGGTTAAAGAGACTCAACGGGATCGCCAGTTCGTAACGAGATTGGCGCATCCCTCGTGTAACGTTTCATGGTGCCGTGAAGTGACTAACCCCCAAATGAACTGATTATAAGTTGCGGTAAGAATGGAATACAGGCTGGGATTAGTCGGCGGAGAGACAATACTGTGTGTGACGGGCTCTGGTGCCTCGCATGAACAAAAGGATTCATTACCGAAGGGGGGCACACATGTATTCGAATTTGAGAAGCACGAATTTTCAAATCAATGATCTACAAGACCGTTCGACTAAGTAAACAAATCTTATTGGTTATTGAATGTATATTCCCAAATCACTCCAGACGAATAATATATTCAATACTTATTTTATGCACCTCAATATCAAGATTGTTTGCAATAGAATAATGTGAAAATCTGAAAACAGTTTCCTACGTATCTTATTCAAAACAAATTTCATTGATAGTTCTTTTTAAGTGCTAACATTTTTGGCTATTTCAGAAGTTTCAGCTCTGTGGTTGGAATGTCAGAGAGAAAGGACAAATTGTTAAAAACTTTGGTAGTTCATATTTTCATCAAACCGACAAAAAATATAGATGCCCAAACCAAAATTCCATAAATAATTGAACACACTCGATAGGATATGTGTAGAAAATATTTGTCATCTACTTTTTCTTTGAGGGTGGCCAGTACAGTAAAAAAAAATTTTGAAACCATATCCACAGATCTGTTTTATGGTCGATAAAATGTATCGTCCCGCGAAATATCACCATAATTTGTGTGCAATTGCGTGTTTGTGACAATGCGTAAGAACCTGACGAGATTATGAGGCTATCGCGTTTGCCACTTTGTATAATTGGCTTCAAAAATTCCGGCCAGACTAGCGCAATTAGGCTTCGTAAATACATATATCAAATGTGGTAGGTCAGGCAGAAGTCAATGACTGAATATTTTCAGGTTAGGTATCGGATGTTCGATAGTTGCCCGTATCACTTCAGACGAATGCTGAGATAGATCTTTTAAAAGGTCTTGCAGAATTCCTTCCCGTTTCTTGTACCCGATCCTATCCAGTCTTAATGACGCGTATGTCGACGACACATAAATTCCTGCGCGACAAAAGGGTAGCGTACTCCGCTCCCATGGTTTTCCAATGCTACGTAACGTTGTCGCTCTCACTACTAATATTATCGTTCAGTTCTAATAAAAAGTATAATAGGTACAATATTTAGAAATGCACTCTGAGTTTATAACACTGTTCATAATATAATATAAATTTTTGGCAAAGCAACTTCAACTTTAGCTAACAACTCGCGAAGTATGGTACTATTTGTAAAAATAGCCATACTCAGAAGGCATTGTCTGAATCACTCTAAAATCGAAGGATTTTTTTATCTTTTAATGGATTTACGTCTCGTCGACGTCGAGGTCATTAGAGGCGGGATGCGACTAGGGACAAGGAACGGGAGGGAATTCGGCCTCGACGTTTTGAAGGAAGCATCCCGGCAATCTCCTTGAGTGACTTGGAGAAACCATGGAAAAACCCACATCTGGATGCCTGGACGGGGATTCGAACCCGCGTCCTCCAGAATGCGAGGCCAGAGCTCGGAGGATGTTTAGGAAAGTGGAATCATAATAATTGATTTTTTTATTTTGAATAAATGGCATTCGGCCATGTTAGCCATTCAGCCAGCTCAGTGTGTTTGCTTGTTTTACCATGTATAGAATTCATACAAATGTGATTGTTTTCTCTCTTCTATAAGGACGACACAAGACGAACACAACATTTGATTAAAACCACCCATGCTCAGGCCGGTCTCGAACCGGCGACCCTTGCAACGAGAAGCAAGAACTCAACTCCTACGCTGCCGGGGTCAGCATAATAATTGATTAAGATTGTGGAGAGATGGTGTACACGTAGGTCCAGCGGCGTACTCTTATGTGTGTCCAAACAGGTGAATATTACGCCACGCTCAGTCTGTGCCGAGCCGGCAAACGAAGGGGAAATGTGCAAGCGGACCCGGCATGCCTCGTCGACGTATCAGCATGTGAGTGAATCCTAACGCGGCAGAATGATTGGTCTCTGGAAAACGGGCATGTCATACCTTGACACTAACAAGGCAGTATTTAGGCATAGGCTACATTTTTTTTTTTTTTTGTAACTGCTTTACGTCTCTTTTTAACATCGAGGTCTTTAGAGACGGGAAAGGATGGGGGCAAGGAATGGGAAGGAATTCGGCCATGGCCTTTTGAAGGAAGCATCCCGGCATTTGCCTGGAGTGATTTGGGGAAACCATGGAAAATCCAAATCTGGATGCCCGGACGGGGATTCGAACCGCCGTCCTCCCGAATGCGAGGCGAGAACGCTAACCGTTACACCGCCCCGCTCGGTCATAGGCTACAGCCTAGGTGTCCGCACCACATACAAAAAGAAGAAGAAATGGTCAAACATGTGCAAAGATAACAACCTATTTCCCAAATGGTTTTTACCACCGATAGTACTGAAATGCTCGTGAAACCGAAAACACTGTTCCTGCATGCGGAGGTCAATCCTTTGAAGTACGGGTGTACTGTAAAATAACATTTCAGTGTACCTATACCGGGAGTGGGTCAACGATGAGGATTTAAGAAAATTGTAACATAAGGTGGTTGCAATATACTGTGGTCTGGGCGTATGACTGTAGACTGAAGCCACTTTCGTAAAAATGCAATACCAAACAAATTTCCCAAGCCTTTATGTCCAGAAGGTTAGATAAGGTAAATTCATTTTGTATACGATGTAAACAGCGAGTAGCGGTGGGAGGTCCAAGTTTTAGTCTTTTGTTTGATAGTAAGTATTTACGTATAAAAGAATTACATTTGTTTAAAATTGAAATAGGTGTATTTAGAATTCAATATTAGTTCTATTACTAATTCGTTTTTATTTTTTATTAACTTTTTAATTTCTAAAAAAACTTTTTTTCATCATTCAGAAATCTCTGTCACTTGGTGTGGCGTGGGAAGGCTCTGATTAATTGTGCGCTTTCTTCCGGTTGACATGCGTGTGTGAAAAATCAATATTGTGTTTTTAATCTTTCTCTGTTGCGAGCTTTTTTGATCTTAATCATCTTTTACATGTATGCCTACTCTTTCATATTGTTATTAAAACTTTTGAGTTTTTAATTCCGCGGGCCTTTGTTGATGGTGTTTGGCTGCAACAACACAATTACAATAGGCCGCCCCTTAAACTATAGATCATCAGTCGAAAAATTGAGAGTGCGAGCATCACTTGCTAACCTCGTTCACTGCAGTCTCGGAAACGATATCGAAAGCACCATTCAAACTTTCTTCAGTAAGTTATCCTCGTATATTTTTCTATCATTACATCATCAAATATTTTGTGTTAAAAGGTTATATTCTTAATGCGGCTCTGGACACTACGGCTCTAAAGGGTGATGTATGTATGGAATCAGTGGATAGAAATGGGCCGTGCACAACGACATGTGTCCCACAACGAGACTGAAGCACGGAATGAACGCCATTTTCCGCATGGCGATAACCGAAAGAACAGGTTCGACCAAAGTGTTGACTGGACGTTGAAGCACTGCAACAGGTGTGGGCGTGTCTGCATTGACGGTTCGACTTCTTTTGCTGAGGGCTTGGATGGTGGTGCCATTGCGTCGACTTCCACTGACTACAAACTATCAACGCATCAGACTGTAATGGGCCCATGAATGCCGTCACTATTTTGCTGAGTGGCAAAATGTATTGTTGGACAAGTTCCGCTCCAACATCTTAGTTGTTACCGTGGTGAACGTAATCAGGCAGGGGTTTAGTGGCATAGCGAACAAACGCCAAATGTGATGACTTGGGGCACAAATGGTTATAACGTGCGATCTCGCCTCGTATTTATTCAGGCTCCACATGACCATATTTGAGCAGGACAATTCTCCGCAACATTTGGCAAGGTACGTGCAAACTTTCTTTAAGAACGACAAGTACCACTGCTTCCCTGGCCTACACGTTTGCTTGACATATCGCCCATGGAACGTGTCTGGCATATAGTTAGCTCGTAACTTCTTCGTTCTGGTCCTCCTGCAACCACTGTCGTCAGCCTACAAACCGCGTGGCAGTGTGTTTCCCCGCAGGATATCCAGGTTCTCCGAAACTCCATGGCAGTACGTCACTACACAAAGTTCATGTAGCCTACAGTTCTGTAATTCTAGTAATTTGTCTATTGTCTTGTCGCTACTCTGTGGAATAAATTTCATTTTAATCAAATGTCTTCTTCTTGGTGTTGCAATTTCCACAAGCAGTAACGTAAATTAAATACAAATGTTTTTAGTACCGTATTTATTGTTTAAATAACTGATACGGTCAATATTGTGGAGAAAATTGCTACTTACTACTTAACAGTATCTTTGAGACGGATCCGGTAGCAGAAACAATACAAAATTTATAACTTTTTACATTGAAAAGATATCTAATTACACTACTTGACGAGCTATGATGATGATTACGTAGAAAAGAAAATGATTTCCTTCGCAATCTTTAATTTTTTTGTAACCTAGCACATTTTTTCTAATTTTTAAATTCATTATTTGGTTTTGGGTCAACTAAACTCAAATCTTGTGCCAATTTGAAGTATGGAAATTATTTCCTTACCAGTGAGAGGTCTGTTGCAGACGCATATGCTGGAGAGCGACGGAATTTTACCACGAGCGATTAGAGAATGGAACAGGAAGGATTTACCGGGTGGGTAAACCTAAAATCTGACAGGAGTAGTTCTCTATAAATCACTTCAGCCATCCTGATCTGGGTTTTCCACGGTTTTCTCAAGCGAATGCCGGGATTGTTCCTCAAAATAGCCCATGGGCACCTCCTGCCAGAACCCGTGTATCCCTTCCAAACTACATACACTTTTAGCGAATCGTGCAGTAATAATCTATACTTATAATAATCAACTCTGTGACATGTATGACGGCAACTGTCACGCAATGACGTCAATCTATGACGAGTCACGCTTTACGTCATTGTTCTTGATTATGCACGTTATTTAATAACATTTCTAAGCATCCGCGAATAAATTAACTGACAAATCACTGAAATAAAAGTATGTATTGCGTTTAAATCGACATATCAATCATTAGATGCTTATATTTACATAATGTTCATTTGATATATAGAAGTATTCCATGAATTCTTTGTCCATAGATATGTAAGTTAAAAGCTTTAACTTTCGAGCATCAATGTTAAAAAAAGCTTTGATTAGCTTGTTACTTAGCATGGATCAGAATTACAACTGGCATTTGACGTTACAGCAGAGAGCATGAATAATTTAGGTTTTTTTTTCAAAATAATTTAAACTGTGTTCTATTACTAAAATTATTAAATCGTTTGAACGGAAATAGTTGCACACTGATCGCGATCTGTGCAACCTACACTACAATTAAAACAAATATTACGTGGCATAATGTAAGTTTATAAGATTTATTTTAATTTCCTTTTCCTTCACTGAGCAATATTATTGTGAGGCTATTATTTCAGCAACATGTAATTGTGTCAGCCATTCAAACGTTGGATTGTGGTCTAAATCAGTGGTCCGCAACCGGTGTGCCGCGGCACACTGGTGTGCCGCAACAAGGTGAAAGGTGTGCCGCGAAATTTTACCCATTATAAGGAATTAATTGTAAAGTTTTTTTTATCATTTATATTTATGTTCCATGTGCCGCGAATTGTGACGTATTGTCGTATTCTAAGAAATTAAATGTTATTTATTTACTCACACTTGCTGTTAGTTTTTTTTTTAAATTCATTTTTAAATAAATATCTTTATTTCTCGCCTCTACTGTTGGGCTTTGAGGTTCTGTTATATTTACCGCATGTTCTGTGGATATGCTTTTTTACTCAGTCTAAACTGCTGGGATTAACAGTTTTCAAGCCTTATTTTATTACGTGTTCGCTTCTCCAACAATACTACTTTGTTCCTGAACCGTTGCACCCATGGAGGAGGTTGCACCGACGCCTTGTTAGACATTTCTGTAAAAGCAATCGGCAGTATATTAGTTACTTCTTTGAGTGTATAAATCCTGCTTCTTACAATTACTTCAGTGTGCTCTGAAATGGTCCGAAAACTATGTTAATAGTTAGTTTCGATATTTTCTATTACAATTAGAAGAATATTTTATTTCTTCAAGATGGACGAATTCCTTGAATGGAGTGTCCCGTCAATGAGTACAACTGCTGAAAACATTGAAAGAAACAAAAGTTGATACAGCGGAAATATGATGATAATTACTTAATTTTTTTTGATGTGGTGAAAAAACGTGCATAATTCCCGAGTGTATCATCTGTGATGAAAAACTCAGTAATATTACTATGGTTACCAGTGAACTGAAACGACATTTTTCAACAAAACATTATTTTCTGTCAAGCAGCGATTTTTGTCGGTTGTTAGAAAATAAGAAAAAACAAAGAACGTTCATGACCGCTACAGCATGTGTTTCGGGAAAAGTACAGGAAGCTAGTTATAAGGCAGCCGAACTTATCGTAAAGGCCAAGAAACCACATGCGATAGGTCAAACGCTGTTAAAGCCTGTTTGTAAAGAGATGGTGAGAATAGTTTTTTTATTATTATTATTTGTGTTGGCTTTCGGCCTGGTCGGCCATACTGCCAGGTTCTTTACATTTAATTTTACAATGGTTTATATTTAATGTTTAGTTAAATTACAATTTCTTATCCTTTATTTTACAATGGTTCGGTAAGAATAGTTATGGGTTTAGAATCTGCTAGTGAAATTTAAAAAATTCCTCTTTCTACTGACTCAGTCAGTCGCCGAGTTATTGATATGTCTCGTGATATTGAATACATTATGAAGGAGAAAAACAACAATCAGAAGTTCTCACTTCAGATCTACGAGTCCGCAGATATTAGCCGCCACGCAGAACTTCCGGCTTACATTCGCTATATCGAAGGAGATGTAATTGTAAATAATTTTTTCTTTTGTAAAGAAACTAATGGTGAAGAAATATTTCGTTTGACTGATGAATATTTGCTTCTTAAAGAATTAACATGGAAGGTTTGTACAGACGGAGCGGCTGCTATGACAGGCCCAATGAAAGAATTTGCAGCTAAAGTACGCGAAGTAGGGATGCTCGATATACATCGATGTATCGAAAACATCGATGTTTACTATTCGATGCATCGAATCAATCCGATGCATCGTTTACTTTCGATGTTTAACGATGCATCGATGTTTTTCATTCGATACATCGAAAGAACACATGCGTTTCTTCGACGCGATAGAATCAGTTTTAAAGCAAAACAAAAACAGAAAATTGTATTACTATACCTTATTTTTGTCACCTAAAATATCAAATTACATTTTTTTACTTGAATAATAAAAAAAAAACAAATACAAATGCAACACGATTAGTTTTAAGGCAAAACAAAAACTGGGAAATTGTTTCGCTATACGTTTTTTTTGTCACCTACAAAATCGCATTAAATTTTTTCTTTTGTCTTGCATAAAACAAGAAAAAACTACGCAATATGATTGGTTTTAAAGCAAAACAAAAAAAAAAACCCGGAACTTTTACCGCTATACGATATGTTGTCACCTACAAAATCTCATTATTTTTTTTTAACTTGGATAAAACTACAAAAAAACTTCGTTATATTATTGGTTTTAAAGCAAAACAAAAAACAGGAAATTAAATTGCTATATTTCATTTTGTCACTTACAAAATCACATCACATTTTTCTTTTAATTTAATTTTGATAAACCAACAAAAAATTACAGTTGACATGAAATTTCCGGACAGTGTAGGGCGGAGTTACACTTTAGGGCCAGGCTAAAAGTACCTAGTAGGCTTCAAAAATTTGCTTAAAGTTACTGCTTGTCATTATAAAATACCCAACAGAGCAACTGTGACACGGTGGCTTGATGACAAGTATGACATCTTGGCAACATTAATAAATCCAAAACTCTCAAATGTTGAACACGTCGCATTAACAGGTGATATATGGTCAGACATGCAGATGCGCAGCTTTTTGGGTGTCATAGCGCATTTTGGTCTAGACCCAGAGTTCGAATCAATGTCATTAGGAGTTTATCAACTCAGTGAAAGTCATTCATCTGAATATATAGCAGAGATGCTCCTTAAGACCTGCAACGATTGGGAATTTGATACGGACAAAGTCTATGCGGTCGTTACTGATAACGAGCCGAATATGGTAAAAGCTGTGGGATTAGGATTTGGAAAGAAGAAGCACATCCCTTGTTTCGCTCACACACTTAATTTAGTTGCTCAAAATATTCTCAAAATACCTTTAGAAAATATATTGTCAAAAATAAAGACTTTCTTTAAACACAGTTGTTTGTCAAGCGATTTGAGAAAGTCAGTAAGTGCTGAAATAAAGTTAATACAAGGCCTGCCAACACGCTGGAATAGCACATATTATATGATTCAAAGATTTTTGGAGCTAATAAATGTTGTAAGTGTTATATTGATTTGCCATAAAACAGCACCTCCAATGCTGACTGGTTTGGAATTAAATATCGCGTCATTTCTTCTTAACATACTGCGCCCACTTCAAGCAACAATTAAAGAAATATAAATATTGTACCAGCAGTAAAGTGATTCCTTTCGTGCACTGCATGCTTTCAAAACTCAAATCAGTTAAGACTGATGAACCTTTAGTGATGGAAGTACATAAGCTCGTCTTAAAAGAAATCAACAAACGGATGGATGCTCTGTCTACTTGAGAACTCCGGTTGGCCGGCTTAGTGAAAATCCGTTAGAAGTATGGTCCGATTATAAACAACAGTTTCAAAAATTGTACAAAATAGCTCATAAATATTTAACTTTGGTAGCCAGCTCAGTACCATCAGAAATACTTTTTTCGAAAGATGCACAAGTTTTAAATTAACAACGAAACAGAATTCAAGGAAAGCAAGTTAATAAAATTTTATTTATGCAAAGTTTAGAGAGAAAGTGTTATGATTTATAAATTCCAATTAGATTAGAATTACAACACTGCCTCTCTTTCAGCGTTCCTCGTTTTACTTTTATTCTATCTTTCTATTCGAATTTCTAATTTATAAATCCCAGTAATTTCAAATTGCCTTTGTAAAAGACTAATTAAAAATATAATTCAAATAAATACTTCATTTGCTAGTTTCCTAATCTTTGTCTCATTTTTATGCTTTCCTAACCTTTATTAACCGACATTTATATATATATATCGATGGTTTTATTTGATGCATCGAAAACATCGATGTTTTTATTCGATGCATCGTGAAACATCGATGCAACGTTTCGATGCATCACATCGAAAAAAACATCGATGTATTTTCTGGATGAACATCCCTAACGCGAAGTAAATCCCAACCTACGATGCGATCATTGTCTCATTAACCACGAAGCCATTGTTGCTAAGTCTCTGCCGCCTTCTCTGATCAGAGGCTATGAAAGATGTACTCGATGAAGTAGTAAAAGTCGCGAACTTCATAAAATCGCGGCCCCTAAATTCGCGACTTTTTTCCGTTTTATGTCAGGAAATGGGTTCAGATGACACACACACATACAAAAGTACGCTGGCTGTCACGATGTGTTAAAGCGAATATATGAACTTAGACATGAGGACAGATGGCGAATGGGTATGGAAGTTGGCATATATTTCCGACATTTTCGTACACTTGACTGAACCGAACATCAAGTGTTAGGGAGCGTGCATAAACCACGTAGCTCCATTTTGGCCTCCTGTGAACCCTCCCCCCTCCGCCCTCTCCCCACACGTAGCCCTGTGTGGCTTTTGCCTCTACCCCCCCCCCCCCTGCCCTCCACATAGCACGTAGCTTTTTTCCCTTTTGATTCCAGAAGACATTTTGTACTGTTTTCTCTTATCAGACGACTATAAATTACATACGGAGATAATTAAATGAGGGTAATAAATATTCTCATGTTCTTGTGAGTTCTGTTCCTCATTTTAACTGTGAAAAATGTTATGAAAGGAAAGCTACGTGGCCTGGCTCGAAACCCTCACTCCCCCCCCACGTAGCCAAGCGTAGCCTTCCAGCCAAGCCCCCCTGGACCGAGCCACGTAGTTTGTGCACGTTCCTATAGGAACGAAAATATTCTTATTAGTATGGATAAGATGAAAGGATTTGTGAATAAGCTGGATTTGTGGTTACAGAGGATTGAATATGGGTAGTGTGATATTTTCCCGACTGTATGGTCACCTGATGACGGTTATAAAATGGTGACGGACTTAATTAAATAACATTTAGAAGTCCTGCAGCAGAGATTCGAAAAGAACCTTGGAGAAAGTGTTGAAGATTTTCAATGGGTTCGTGATCCATTCGTTGCAAATTCGAAACATCTTCCAATTAATATTCAAGAGAAACTCGCAGATTTAAAAGCTGACAGAACTTTGAAATTAAAACTTCTCGATGTTCCTTTAGATACATTTTGGCTAACAATAAGGAAGGGTAGTTAATGTGTTACTATCATTTCCAAATACATATTTTTTATGTGAATTGGGCTGCTCGACGTTGATTGAGATTAAAACATCCAAGATGGAAAGACTCATATCCGCATTGTCAACGATTTCTACACGGATCAGTCACCTGTGTGCAGTTAAGCAGGCACAAGTGTCACATTGAAAGTATGTGTACAATTATTTACGTTAATAGCAATATAAAACTGCCTGATTATTAATTTTATGCAATCGCTGTTAGCTATCATTTTTTCACGTGTTAGGGGGCTTCATACCTCGGAAAAAAATTTCGTGAGGTGAGGATTTTTTTTTTTGGTAAGGTGTGCCGCGAGATTTATGGATAACCTTATGGTGTGCCGCGAGAAGGAAAAGTTTGCGGACCACTGGTCTAAATCACGGATTATAAAAAAGAAAAGTGTAAAAACGCTTGAAGAGTGTTGATCAAATTTATATCACGATGCATTATTGCCACTAGAATGCGATACAGTACATGTATTAATATGCGTGAGATTGAAGTATTGTTTTTCTGTTTATCGTAGTATGTGGTTACGTTGAAATGCAACCTGGACCCGGATGGAAACGGAAACCTATTGCTGCAGCACAAGGCACGAGGAATTACATTGAATTTTATTTCATAACAATTCTATTTAGTTAAGCAATTGTCAGAACATTGAAAAAAAGTATGTACTTCGTTTAAATTGGCATATTATGTTGTTGTTGTGTGTGTGTTTTTTTTTTTTTTTTTTTACTGAAATCATTACGTGATTTGAATGAAAGAAGTTCCAAATTGATCGCGCATTATGTTGCCTAAACCACAATTAAATATTGCGTGGCATAGCGTAAGTTGTTAAGATTTATTTTTAGCATCCTTCGTTTTTACTGGGGTCATTATTTCAGCCGATGTAAGCTGTCTCAGCCGTTAAAATAACGATCCTTATCACAGGTAATAAGTAAGAAAGGTGTAAGAACCTTTGAAGATTTTGGATCAAGTTTATATCGCGATGCATGATGACCCTGATAAGCGATACAGGGAATGTATTAATTCGCGTGTGACTGAAGCTTTGCTTTTCTAGCGGCGATATTAGCGGAGATTGCGGTTAGGCTGAAATGCAAACTGGACCAAGTTGACAACTGAAGCTTTTCGATATAGCACAAGGGGCGATAAATTACCACGAGCTTTACTTTATAACAATTCTATTTAGTTAAGAAACTGCAAAGAAATTAATTACCATAACAATCCATTAAAGCCGTCATTTTTGACGGACTTTGGGGCTAGTAATAATTAGCTTTCCGTTTCCCTAAAAAGCAGAGCGAATGTTTTGGCATGCGCTGTCCCCTTTTGTAACTCAGTAGCAGTCACAAGCAAATTTAATACAGGTCCCTAGTCGTCAGGCACACACTGGTACTTTTTAATTTGTATACGCGTTGCCACACAGTAGCCGCAATCAGGGCTCTGTGTGGGTTGGACCTCCTGGCCATAGCAGCTGCTGCTTGTTAGCGCCCCTAAACGATCGCCTCTATATCACGCGCTAATTTCAATAACTCACTCGCCCACACGTCTGCTGCCGAGAAGAACTACAACCGATATTTTCACTGGCAATGTACGGCCGTAGCGGTATCTGGAAAGTACAAGGCTCGTAGCGGCGTCGGACACAGGGTGGGAGGTGAGCTACACCGTATCGCGACAGAACGGGGGAAAAAAAGCAGTGAACACATCCGCCAATTTGTCCCCAGCGCGTTATACTCGTAGCTATGCCGCCACGGACATTGAGAGGTACGAATGCACCAGGCTAGTTTTCAAACCCTTTCCCTACCTCACTGACCCAGGTAGCTGCATGATATTCCTTACTGGATGTTGAGATGATCCCCGTCCTTCGATGTTAAGCAAAACAAATTAGAATCATAAACAAACTTTAAACTGTTTGAAAACTCGACGTTAACATTCACTGCCCTTCCTTAAGTAAGATGCATCTACGGAAGGGAGTGGGTTCGATCACCGGTCAGGCCATGCATATTTAGTTTCTTTATGCTTTACCGAAATTATTCCAGGGCATTGTCGGGAATGTTCCTTTAAAAACCAAGGCCATTATTTGAAGTCCATATTCGGCTATAACGACATCAACATTGAGGATTTCTATTAAAGCATTTTGTTGTAGGTACGTAAAAACATAGTAGTTTTGAATAATGGTGCAATGATGCCATTAATACAGTTTGTAGGATAACAGAAAGATCGGAGAATACATATTTTATGTTATCCCTATATCTATGAAAATTCCCTTGAAAGGTTTCCATAGTAACAAGACATACAGATATAACTAGGAGATTGCCTAGGTTGTTAGCGCTAAGGAGAACCTGCAAATAAGTCCGATTATGTAATTGAAGTGATGTATTTGGACTTATTAAAACTAAGTTCAACTGTGCTGAATATAAAAAATATCAGTTTATTTATTTAATTGCACATTCAGAAAATAAAATAAATAGCTCCACTTCGCAATAAAATCACGAAGTTATCTAAGAAGCATAAAAGCACGAAAAATATAAACAAAATCTCTTCGGAAATACAATACAGTATTTTAGTAAAACGAATAGCCTAAGATCCGGCTGCATGATTTCCACGTCCATCTGTTATTCGATTGAAATGCAATTTTCATGTAGGCTATAATTTATTAGTAGCAGAATACGATTCTGCCTGGATTAGAGTTAGCCTGACATACGGGGTGGTGTGCTAACTTCTCTCGCTCTTACACATCTTTAACAGCTGGCACCCCCCCCCCCCTACCTGTGGCCACTTTTACATATGGAACCCAATATTTTTATGTTCTTTACACGTCTCTCTTTAAAATGAATTATATATTTTGTTTAAAACAAGTGAACGAATTTTTTTCGATTAAAAAATTAATTAAAAATACTTGCGGCCATATTTGGATAGGCAACCCGACAGAATGATCTACTGGCTCGGTGGTTAAGGCGTCTGACTGGTAATCGAATGGGGCCCGGTTTGGATTCCTGTCTTCGCGGGGATATCTTGCAGTGTAATGTAAAGTTCGTCAGACAGTTTGCGTGGTTTGGATTCCAAGTAAAACTGTAGGTCTCCTTTACCAGGTAGGATTTCCGGAGACGAAAGGAACTGGCCATCCTACTTAGTACGCCTCCTTCGGGAGGACTCAACCAACAATCAAGTTGGACCACGCTTAGCTCAGAAAAATGAAGATAAATATGTTATTGAATAATCGTGAAAATAATTTGCATTATATCGATATTATTTACTAGGCGTCAGGGTGAGCTATAAAACAGACTTACCATGTGCGTTGGAATAAATTCCTGCGTTTGCAAATTGATATCAGACTTCAAAACTGTCGTTCATTCCTCTCGTAGAGTGGACCTGCAATTTAACGTGGAATCCGAACAAGGGAGCGTTTGGGATATACTCCATATACACAAAGACTGACATACCAGATATGAAAAGTATGTGAGAATTTTAGTCTGAACCGAGAATCGAACAGTTTTTTTTGTCGCCTTGACATACAAGACAGCTCAATTTCTTCCGATGCTCCTTTACAATCTGATTTGTGAAAACTGTTTGGCAGTTGATGTCTATAAAAAATGTAATGGAGTGCATCATTATTGACTGTGAATGTTTCGTTCTATTGCAAGATTTTGTTAAGAGTGTTATACCAAATGAAAGTTATCGTCTGAGTTATTAGTTTAACGGATCTCGGTTATATGTCGACCATGTTTCTATAATATTATTAGACAAAACAGGGACCAAACATGTTTAAAAATTAATATTTTTGTAAAACAAACAGTTGCTTTTGTAAAAAGAAACTACTATCCCGGCATTCGCAGGAATTTTTTTCGGGATATCAGATAATATTATTATTATCGATTCAAGCCTACTAGCGAGCGCTTATGACTAGTTCTGTTGGTTGCTCCTTTCGATCCCAATACCTCTTGAGCGCAACTAATAAGACCAAGCCACTTAGTTTATGCAAGCTCCCTGATAGGTTTCATAAAGAGGCAGAATTTAACTCAAAGCACATTACAGTTAACTTGTTAGTTGTGACCAATTGGAGGAAAGAAATTTAGATAAGGACGAACATTTAAAAATGTGAACCGGAAAATTGAGAATGGCGACTATAATTAGTAGAGATTGTGACAGCATCACACCAATCATTTTATGTTATTATTGTTTCTTTTCTCTTTAATTAATTCTCTATATGAATAATTGTATTGATGTATACAAATTAATCGTGTGTTGTCTGATTTCCACAAGCCGTAGAATGTATAGTCTTTGGGGTAACATAAGTATAGTATCGTTAGTTAGTGTCAAGAATCTTTGGCGGTAGGGCAGACATCAGCTAAACGGTAGTTCGCGCCCCTGCATTGTAGCTAGGCGCTCTTATGAGTCACAAGTTATACAATAAGGAGGGTTTGTAAGTTTAATTTTTGTGTTTGTAATTATTGAAAAAAGTGTTATAAAGAGTATTGAGATGTTAATTTAGCTAGCAGATTCAGTGCAAAATAAATTGAGGGGTTCTTTTAGAACAGTGATTTTTATTTCACTATAACAATAATTTACATCATTTTAGCGGATCTAAATTTATTAACAGCATTTAGATAAAACTAAATGAGCAGCGGCTTGAAAGTGTTCGTGGTGAGATGGGCCTTCTCGTCCATAACACGCTCCAGTTCCTATTAGAATAACAAAAACCGATAAAAAAATTTGTCCTGAGGAAAAATTAATTATTAAAATTATTTGAGTTAGTTATTTTTATGTTGATTTATGACGGGTTACTTCACATTTTTACATTGAAAAATATAATATTTAAGATGTTACAATTTAACATTTATTGATCATTTGCCATATATAAATCAGGCATCAAAAACAACACACAAAATATACTATTACCATGCAAAGGAGATATATGAAAAAATATCAGTTTCTTTGTCTCTAACACGAGGCGGATAGTGATATCTCATATGTTAAGAAATGGCTTGTACCATCATTATCATAAAAAAATAAAACATAAAACGTAAATAGTCGGGCGCCACTCAGCAAAACTCATATTTAATTTAATTACAGCAAAAAGCGTAGGGCCACTGAGAAATACTCTCGTCTGTACAAATCTTCCTCTCATAGCGTTACAGGTTGCATCGAAGTACAGCAGTGCATCGGAGTACCCAGGCGTGACCTTTCTGTTTCCGTAGCCACCACACGTCTCCCCGTCGTCAAACGTAGCCTCCCCTCTTCGTTTTCCCTCCAGGTACATCCGTCAACAACAGAAACAAAGAAAAATCTAACTGGCTACAAGTATTTAGTATCGTGTTCTTATCTGTACATTCAAATTGCCACTTATACAATTTCCTCCAATCTTATCTTCACCCGGCAAACGTGCAATCTCTCGCCCTATCCACAACAGTGCACTTTCTACAGCCACCCTGCTTTTTAATTTTTTTTTTTACTTATGGCTTTACACCTCGTCGACGTCGACGGTGAGGTCATTAGAGGCGGAATGGAATTGGGGACAAGGAACGGGAAGGAATTCGGTCGTGGCCTTTTGAAGGAAGCATCCCGGCATTCGCCTGGAGTGATTTGGGGAAACCATGGAATACCGAAATCCGGATGCCCGGACGGGGATTCGAACCGGTGTCCGCCCGAATGCCACCCTGCACAGAAAAGCTGGCTGCTGGGCTGTGTCTCATACTGTGGCGCTCTTATGGTGGCTTTCCACGGCCCGTGGTTTCGTAGGCCGCTCCATGCAGCCGAATTGTACGGATCAGCACCTCACGGACACCTCCCCAGCACGTCGTTTCAACTATCTGGGCGTTTGATGTTTACCGACTGGGTGACCGATAGAGGCGCGCCCGCCAGTAGAGGCGGCTCCCTTCCCACGGCCCGCTGTTGATAGCTAGGCCGGTGCCGGCGCGGCAGGCAAATGCACGGGCCGTGGGAAGTCACCTTTAGCGCGGGTGAATGGGAACGTCTCTTGTATTGTTTGCAGCTCCTCCACATTATTTCTGGCTGGTTTCACTCGAAATGAGCGTCCCACAGCAGTCCAATATTCCTGCATCGTACGTCGCGCTTATTTTCTTATTAAGGCAAATGTAATGAGTCGACATACACTGTAGTCTGGACATGTTGTTAAAACACGTAACTGATCGGGAGCCGACCTGGTGATTGTCATTAGCTAATTAACCACGCTAATTTAGGACAGCTCATAAGATGAAGATCAAACTATTCTGTAAATTTGTTGGAAATGTGTTTTCTTGGAACTGACCATCGACTTGTGTTATGCACGGCGTGCAGTACAGTGGGCCGGCTGCGTGGTGGGCGAGTCCTTATCGAGCAGGTTGGGGCACTTTGTCCTTGTCAGGTCGTGGGCGGCACAGAGTCCACCTCGGGGAGGGTCGTGCACGCTCCGGAAAAAAGTCTTCTTCTACTTTTTTCACGACCGACTGGAAGCAGAAAACCGGAGTGACACCAGACCTTTGATATTTACTTCTACGGGGTCCTTTTGTTCATTTTTTGTTGAGCATTTCGCTTGCGTAGGAACTAAAAGTATTTTGACCGACAAATTGCTTAACGGTAGTTACAAACTATGAATATACCTAATTGGCGGCAATGGTGTGCTGAATGGCTGCAACCTGTACTGTTGTCGAATACTGGATACGTAATTGCTCTGATGTACATCTGGCAAATAAATTCTTTATTACCAGGAAATAAATACTAGTAAAAGATCTACAGTATAAAGTAATAAAATACGATACTTAATAGCCCGAGAAAAGTTACAGAATTGTATATAAAGATGTATTGAGTGCAATTTAATGTATGTACGAATGTGAAATAATGTGTATTTAGGCGAATATTGGTCAGAAAATTTAAGAGTGTCTTCAAGTAAACGAATATATTTTCCTTAGTGGTAAAACAATGTATAACTTACAAAATGTTTGTAACGGAAGAGCCTGTATTAGACGTTATAGAAAATACAATAGAGGACACAGAATGTACTCCTTCTGCTAAAAGGAACCAGAGATATCTATAAAGGTAAAACTAGAACAGATTGTAATTCTAACGAGACTTTGGTTGGAGTAAGAAACTGTTTGTGATTAAATGAAGTAACTAAAAACAGAGTAAACTGCCTCCTAGCGGGACAATATAGTTATACCATGTTTCAGATCCGTATGAAAAAGTTTAAACGGCCAAAACATTTAGAACTACATATATGCGGCTGAAATACTGACGTCAGAAATATGGCACCAGTGAAAGCAAAACAAATTAAAAATAAATGTTAACAACTTACATCATGCCATGTAATATTCGTTTTAATTCTTATCCAGGCCGCATAGATCACGATAAATGAGTAACAACTTTCATCCGCGTGAAGTGATGATTTAAGTTACATAGTGCTCACGAATGAAACTTAAATTATTTATAAAAAAGTTAAATTACTTATACCCTCTGTAGTAATGCCATTTGTCATTCTGGCCTACGCTAAATTTCAATGTATTCAGAAGCTCCGCTATTACTGCTGTTCGAAATCGAAACCTTTTATCCTAACTATCTACAAATACAGAATACAGGATGAGTCAAAAAGAACTTCAAAACTTTGGAATAATATAGAAATTTGTTTAGATAACTTACAGAATCGGTAGATATGTCATTCTGTAGCAAACAACCTCAAGTTTGAGGCACGTAGTGCATCAGTACATCATTTCACCACCAGAAGCGCCAGCGTAGTGCACAGTTACGAATGGCTATCTTCACTGGTGCGGTGTATGTTCGCTGTGTGTTTTGGTTTCATGAATCGGACTCTGCAACAACTGTTCGGCGTAAATTTCGCACCGAATGCGCTACAGAACCTGTCCTACAATTTACTCTTGGCATTAAAATTTTGTTCCTCGATAATCGCTTCCCAGGTCGGTGGATTGGCCGTGAAGGACCAGTCACATGGCCACCTCGCTCCCCCGACTTGATACCACTGGATTTCTTCTCTGAGAAATCGTTTAAAGATCATGTGTATGTTACTCCCCTACCAAACAATTTAGCCGACCTGAAAAATCGAATCTACGCTGGTCTTGCACAAGTTAAGCCCGATTTGCTGCAACGAGTGTGGGAAGAAATTGACTATCGATGGGATGTTTGCACCATGAAAAATGGTACACATGACACTTTTATGTGAAACTTGAGGTTGTTTGCTACAAAATGACACATCTACCGATTCTGTAAGTTATTTCAATAAATTTCTATATCATTCAAAAGTTGTAAAGTCCTTTTTGACCCACCCTGTATAACTAAAACATCTACAGCAAACGAATATAAATAAGTAAAAATTAACAAGTTATGTACACTTAGAACGTAGTTTTCTTTCGGTGTTGTGGCAAATTTGTTTCATCCGCAGTTGTTAAAATAACACTCATAACATCGATTTTATAGTAGCACCTCTGTACGCTGTTAGTCCGGGCGCGTTACAGGCATAGTCACCAAACTGGCGTTTTATTAGTATTGATGATTATAAATATTTAACTGAACTGTCTCTGCATATGGAAGATATTTTTAGAAAAAATGATTGTAATCGCCTATTTGAATGTTCCTGAAGCTAAAACAATTGTTTTAAACTATTATTTTTTTGTCTATTTAATCAGTCATCATGTACAAACTACTCAACAGAATTTGGCTGGATTTTGTCAGTTTGAAACATCATGGTCGGACTGAAAATCGGAAATATATCTTATCTTATCAGGATACTACATTTGACAACGAAACAGGAAATCTATTCTGAGCACTGATTTTATTTTATTATTATTTTCATAAAGAGAACGTGGTTTACTCTTCTTCTGAAGTTTGTATGAAAGATGAACCATTGTGCATAACAGATTAAAGAAACATATTTTCTTTTGGTCCTATTTGTGTTTTTATGACACTCCTTATTAGGGATGGGCAAAATATATCGATGTATCGATATATCGATATTTTTTCTAAAAAATATCGATATTTATCGCCGATATTTTTATTTTCGATATATCGATACATCGATATTGAATTTAGTGTATCGATTTTAAGCACCAATTCGATATTTTTCCTACGAACGCAATTCAGTATCCAATTTAATCGTTACATGTATATAGGATAAATATACGTATATATCCAATCTTCTGAAAGTGTCTTAAAAAGTGAATTTGTCGAAATGTAACAGCTTCATCAGCGGTTGATAGGTTAAAAAAAGCTGTTAAATTTTAACAATTTTATGTTAACGTCATTTTTATGTTAGCATGTAAGCGGTTGTTTTATCTTTGTAGTTGAAATATTATCTTTTCAACCGTTTTTTTAAATTTACGAATAACAATTAATGGGTTGATGAACCACAAGTCATTATGAATGACTGTTAATTCATTTAAATGTCTACAATCTAGTCTACAGTCAAAACTCCTTAATCTCAAGGAATACGTTCCGTAAATCAGCCGCAAATACGAAATCATGAATAGGGAAACCTTGAATACAGAATGTTAGTTTATATAGGATTATAGGGAATACGTTCCAAGTATACAGAAAAATTTTGATGTAATGGATTATCGCACCTTGAACTTAATAGACCAATTCTGGATTGCTTTAAATCCTCTATCCTAAAGTTCATTGAATGCTCTTTAAAATATGCATATAGCTTTCTCGTGAATTACAACCCCACTAAAGAATACTTTCTTGTGATTACTGTCTTCGATTGATGTAGTGAGAGCGGTTTTTAATTTTTTATTCACTGAGACACCAATGGTTTTTACTGATAGTAAGGTCCTCTTCGAACGCCTCTCCCGTGTCAGGTAGTAGGCGATTACCATGGGTGATGTATATCCCTCCAAGGAAAGTCCTAGGAAGATGAACTGGCGTGGTTTCCCGTTTCACCGAACATGAGGGTGTAATGGTTAGCGTTCTGGCCTCGCATTCGGGAGAAGGGTGGGTCGAATCCCCGTCCGGGCATCCAGATTTGGGTTTTCCATGGTTTCCCAAATCACTCCAGGCAAATGCTGGGATGCTTCCTTCAAAAGGCCATGGCCGAATTCCTTCCCATTCCTTGCCCCCCATCCTTTCCCGTCTCTAAAGACCTGGCTGTTAAGAGACGTTAAGCAGTTAAAAAAAATCCCCGTTTCCTTCCTCAGTGTGACAGTGTTCCTAAGTGTGTATGACAGTGACACTGTGTGGTTCAGTATAGAGTGTTGTGGATGAGAGATGAAAGAAGGGAGGAGCTGGAAGCCGGTGTCGGCAAGTTCAGGCCTACTTTTCCGAACATTCTAAAGGGGGCGCCAAGCTTAACATTCCCACCCAACGGATGAATCACCATCAACAACATCGTATGCCCTCGCACCATACGCAATGCAGAGAGGTTTGGTGATTAGAAATTGCAACTTACTGGCCAAGCCCTGATGATGAAAATCGTTGATGTAGTGTTAAGTGAAAATAATTCATTTGCAACACTCTGTGATCACCCAAAAGGTATTGTGACTTATTTTAAGCAGTCTGTTAATGCTATGGATCTATTAAGATCTGAACAAGAAGCATCTGGGGAAAAGGAAGGAGAGGTGTTGACTTTGACACAAGCTGTTAGCACTAGATGGAACTCCTACTTTAATATGTTAGAACGATTTGTCAGACTCTCTGCAATTGTAGCTAAAATCTTAGCTACAAAAAGTCAGTCAAATATAAACACACTTGATATGGTTGCAACTTAACAGCTTAATGTAATACGTGACCTCATTGTCCTGCTTGGTCCTTTGAAAGAAGCCACTGAAGAGGTTAGTGGTACAAATTATGTGACTGCTAGCTTAGCCATTCCTGTTACAAATCTGATTCGACAAGTAACGGAACAAGTTACTCCTTCTACCACTTTAGGATTCACGGTAAAAGAGGTTTCACTCCAAAGAATTCAAGAGAAATTAAGTCCTTTAGAAGAAATACATTCCTTGCAGCAGCTACCATTTTGAACCCGCGTTTCAAACGTATACACTTCACTTCTCCAATCGGTGTGTCAAATGCGATATCTACAATAAGTAATGATATTCGCTTGGAACTTAGACGACGAGGACAAAGTTCTCCATTAGTAAGGTCTACAGCAGCAACACAATATATCGCAGATAACGCATCAATTTGGTCCACACATTAAAAGCTATTATCCCTTAGCACTACTGTTATGCAAGAGGTTTCAAGCTCTGGCTCAGTTCCTAATGAGCTTTATCAGTATCTGGACCAACCATTAATAGACAGAAAATCAGATCCAGTAAAGTTTTGGGTGAATTGTCAGTGCTCCAGCGCGCTGAAATACCTTATATGTCAAGCTTCTTCTGTGTCGTCCTGCAGTCAACTTAGCTGTACTGAACAACAGGAGTAGATTGACGGGGAGCACATAAAACAGAGAGTCCTTTTGATGTCCATATCAGACGAATACTAGTTTGATTGATTGAAAAAAATAATAAATTAATAAAAGTTTGTATAATATCTACCTGTGTCTTTAATTTTCAGAATTTTCTTAAATATTTTGATGTATTTTATGATTTTTTTTTAGATAATTACTCCCTTTAGACAAAAATATCGAAATTTCGATATATCGAAATATCGATATTTTTCCCCCGATATAATCGATAGTGTTTGTAAATATCGTTTCGATATTTATCGATATATTTTTTTGATTGCCCATCCCTACTCCTTATCACATCAGGAGAAAAAGCAAAATTCCAAGCAGTGTTTCTTATTACATGACAGAGTAAACTTTCATCGCTTAAAGCACACTGTTCCAATTTACCACTATCATGATATCATCTTGAGACAACAGAATATAAACTTTACCACAAAATTATACTTTCCGGTAACCGAATTGGATAATGTATATCTAATAATACTTTTCTCTAACCTTTATATTACAAAAATATTATAGCAACTGCGAGTATTATGACTTTCCCCAGAGATTTGCAAGGTCTATACTGATATATATTTATCCGGCCATTGACTGTGTCCAGATATGTATCCACAATTTTGCTGGCAGTTACAACCAGCATGTACGACGGAAAACAAAGTTGTGCTGTCAGATAGTTGCGATTTCAATGATGCATCAAGCGGTACTTCATAAAAGGACATGTAAACACATGTTTTCATGGTTGCAGCAATGGGAGCAAAATTATTTCAAACTAACTTTTGCCTCCATATTCTTTTCCAAGGACTGTTAATGTGCGGATTTAACCACCAAGCGTGAAGAGGAAGCGGTAACGCTTTGGCCTCGTATCCGAAAGTACGCGGGTTCGAATCTCCGTCGGGCCATCCAAATTTGGATTTTTGATAGCTTCTCTAAATCACTCCATCCGGGGAGGGGAGAGGGGGGCATAAGCACATCATTTTAAGTCATCCGAAAAATATGATGCCAATCATATGCAAAATCACTCCAAGCAATTCAACTGAAAGAATTAACTAATACCGACCAGTAGTTTTTGCGTGAATAGCATTCAAGGAAATATGTACAATAATTTATGGAAACTTTTATTTTAAACTTATCATCTTTTCACCTGTACATCGAAATGACACGCAATCTGTTTTATCTTCGGATTCTCGGGCTGTACATTATTTCAAACTCCATTAAAAAAACCGAGCAGCAAGTATTGCGTGAATCCCTTTCAACAAAAATTGATACCCATTAATTGTTTACTCTATTATCCTATATTTATCAGCTTTACGAATTCACACCAGAACTAAACATATCCTATGTTACATGCAGGACCAGGGACTACACATTATTTAAAACCTCATCAGTATGCGACTATTGGTTTTTGCGTGAATCCCGTTCATTCAAATAGGCAGACAGACACAATTGATTCCTGTGGTAAAGGTCATAACAAAGTCCCAAACTAATTTTTTTGCCCGGTTACAATTTTTAATATTTGCATAGATAATGGTCCAGTTTTCTCATACCAATACTTCTCGGTGACAGAACATTTCTTTTTTTTTTTTTATCCAATATTTCTAATTATTTTTTTTTTTTTCAGCTAGCTGAAATTTAAAGACAGAGTTTTTTCTGCATAAGCGGGTATATGATATTTACTTGTTTCTTTTACGTATGACTCTGCCACCTTACACATTAAATGATGAAACAGGTCTTCATTACTTATTTAATTACTAAGAAAGTTTGCACAGTTATAGCTGGAACGAAAATTGGTTGTTATTGCTTCTTTCTTAATGCATTTTCAAAGAAGTGTATGGGCAAATATCTTCTTTTTCTGGCGTATACTGACTAACGCTACTTATCAAACGCAGTACCAAGACGACAGAAGGTTTAATTCCTTTCTCTCCGTAAGCAAGTCTCTTCTCATGACTAGTAGTAGTTTCTTTATTTACACTTGTTGCATTCGTAACACGTTTGTTTCACGCCCAGTTTAAACCGCTGTGCTTGAGATGTAAGCAGTCAACGACGGCAAGCTTACTAGGAAACCGAGAAAAATCTGTAAATACTTGCGAATTTTCTTAACGTACACTCTTTGGCAAAAAAATTGACTGTCCGCGCCTGAGTCTAAGTCCCTTATTTCGCACAATGTGGCATCATTGCGCGTATTCAACTCAGCGCCATCTGTTATTCATTTCCTTAAGTCAAGCCTCGAACAAAGCAGGAAGACTCCGCCCGCCCATTGACGATTCTTCTTGGTAGTCCATTTATCATTCCCCACATTTCAGTAAAAAGCTATTGACCGATCTCGAAACAGGTAACGCATTTTCCTGTCCCTGCATTGACTATAATATTAGCCAAGATATCGCCGACCATACCTCAATCGGACGAAATTCGGTTCCAGCTACACTTTTCTTAAATTCTGATCGTGAAACATATCGTTAAAGTTGTAATTAACAAGATTGCAATAAAGCGCAGTAAAAATGAGGTTCAGTTATACATTTTATTCCAAATAATTAGCGTAAAATTATAACGATATTTATTTATATATTGATGTGGCTAATTAGTTGCAATAAT
>JARYHS010011408.1:114629852-114693264 GCA_031002005.1 Vandiemenella viatica | reverse complement strand
TATACCGATATATATTTATCCGGCCATTGACTGTTTCTAGATATATATCCACAATTTTGCTGACAGTTACAACCAGCTTGTGCAACGGAAAACAAAGTTGTGCTGTCAGATAGTTGCGATTTCAATGATGCATCAAGCGGTACTTCATAAAAGGACATGAAAACACATGTTTTCTTGGATTCAACAACGGGAACACAATTATTTCAAGCTAACTGTTGTCTCCATATTCTTTTCCATGGACTGTTAATGTGCGGATTAAACCACCGAGCGTGAGTGGTGAGTTGTAACGCTCTGGCCTCGTATCCGAAACTATGCGGGTTCGTATCTCCGTCGGGCCATCCAGATTTGGATTTTTTGATAGCTTCTCCAAATCACTCAAGCCGTGGAAGAGGGAGGGGGGAAAGCGCATCCTTTTATGTCCTCCGAAAAATATGATGCCATTCATATGCTGAACTCACTCTACGCAATTCAACTGCGGGAATTAACTAATACCGACCGGTAGTTTTTGCGTGAATAGCATTCAAGGAAATATAGACACTAATTTGTTAACACTTTTGTTTTAATCATCTTTTCATCTGTACATCGAAATGAAACGCAGTCTGTTTTATCCCCGGGATCACGGACTGTACTTTATTAGAAACCCCAATTAAAAAAACCGAGCATCAATTATTGCGTGAATCCCTTCCAACAAAAAATGTTTACTCTATTATCCTACATTTCTCAGCCTTACGAATTCACACCAGAAATGAACATATCCTATTTTACATGCAGGACCAAGGACTACACATCATTTAAAACCTCATCAGTATGCGACTAGTGGTGTTTGCGTGAATCCTGTTGATTCAAACAGGCAGACAGACACAATTCTAAAAACATTAGGTTCCTGTGGTGTAGGTCTTAACAAAGTCCCAAACTAATTTTTTCAAAAATATCTGAGGTATGTATACCTTTGCCTGGGTTACAATTTTAACATTTGCATAGATAATGGTCCAGTTTTGCCATACCAATACTTCTCGGTGATAGAACATTTTTTTTATCCAATATTTCTCTTTTTTTTCAGTTAGCTGAAATTTAAAGACAGGGTTTTGTCTGCATAAGCGGGTATATGATATTCCCTTGTTTATTTTAAGTATGACTCTGCCACCTTACACATTACATGATGAAACAGGTTTTCGTTACTTATTTAATTACTAAGAAAGTTTGCACAGTTATAGCTGGAACGAAAATTGGCTGTTATTGCTTCTTTCTTAATACATTTTCAAAGAAGTGTATGGGCAAATATCTTCTTTTTCTGGCGTATACTGACTATCGCTACTTATCAAACGAAGCACCAAGACGACAGAAGGTTTAATTCCTTTCTCACCGTAATATATTCTCATGACTAGTAGTAGTTTCTTTATTTACACTTGTTGCATTTGTAACACGTTTGTTTCACGCCCAGTTTAAACAGCTGTACTTGAGATGTAAGCAGTTAACGACGGCAAGCTTACTAGGAAACCGAGAAAAATCTGTAAGAGATCATTGCGAATGTTCTGAACGTATCTTGCAAAAAAATAAATAAATAAATACGGGAAGCATTTGAATTTTACCTTCGTATTTTTTTGATGTTTTGGATGTTTGTTCTACACTCGAGTGGTCGAACGATACTATCTTTATTCCATTTGTACGCTAAATGGGAACTTATTTTCGTAAACAAATGAAAATTATCAAATACCTGAATCAAACTTGTGTAAATTATAGAGTATTGCGTTGGGCCTTAGTCTGTATTTTGTGAGTTCAGCTTTTATATCTGAGAACAGCTTAAACAAACTTATCTGATAACCGTTCTTACAATCAATAGAATGCGGGAGAGTCAACAAAATGAAATTCTTATTTGGAACAAATGGAAACTACTTTGGTATGTAGATATTTACAGATAGTATGTGGTTGATGATGATGTTGATTAGTATTACTATAAATATTCATTTATATTATTATTATTCTGATTCCATTGTATTTGGTGAATTTGTATCGTATACTTTTGTAATCAAAGATTTATTGTTACTGAAATAGGAAATACATATTGCACATTTAATACGGCCCACTGTTTAACATGTGTAGCTGCTCGCACCAAAATAAAGTCCGCATGCGCAGAACGTTAAGTGTGAAAGTTACGGGCGCATGCGCAGAACGTTATTGCGCAGTTATGCGTAATGTTAACAAGTTTGTCCCTACCGTGACTAAAGAAGTTTAAAAAAGATTCGAAAAGTAAATATAGTCGGTTTGATTTCTGGCATTGGGCGATACTATCGCGAGCACTTAATCTGACCTTTATATTGGCTAATCGTGGTTTGTAGGTGTGAAGTATGTCACGCTTAGGTGTACGTCCCATAGTGAAGTTATATTTCGTCCTACCTCTGATCCAATGGCTTAATACTCCCATTCCCCTTACACTAAACGGGAGGAGCCAACCAATTTACTAGTAGTGGTCTAAGATGATTCTAATACAATTAATGTCACTAAACATTCAGCATTTAAATCGTTTGCAGTTATTTATATAAATGGAAGCTGGAGAAAAGAAAGAACTATGACTGTCACTACATGTGAATTTGCCTGCAGCGAGGTTAATGTAATCAGCATTACGAAGGCAGTTTTAGTGTTAACAACAGAGTTTTCTTTTTGCCATGGACCAAGCCTCGTAGGTGAGCGTTAACACTCGGACCTGGAATTCGGGCGGACGCGGGTTCAAATCTCGATACGCCCATCCAGAACTCGATTTTCCAAGCGAATTCTGGGATGGTTCCTTAAAAAGGCAGTGGCAAAATTACACCCGTTCCACTCCCGCCTCTAATGACCTCGACGTTGACGAGGCGTAAAGCATTAAAGAAAACATTATTCAACCAAACATTTGTCTTTCATAACAATATACAGAGGGTGGTGCGTGATGTACTGGTATCGCATTCCAGAGGACATGGGTTCGAATCCCCGTCCGATCAACCAGTTTTAGGTTTTCCTTGGTTCCTCTCTTATCGGTCGTAAAAATATTTTTTCCTTGCGTGTGTTAGGTAATGGGTTTAGCACTCGTCATATGACTGCCTTTGCTAGTGAGTGTCCGCTGTTTATAAAAAAAAGTTGCGACGGATATCAACGTTATGAGTAAAGCGGTGTAATTCCTCAAAAATCAACGGATTTCGCTGTTTTAGTTATTACTATGACCAAAAGACTATATTCGTAATTATTTGAACTATAGTACTGTGAATCTTGCCTCTGTGTCTCTGCGAGTTCCTTGTGCATGATAATTTTTTTCAGTCTTGGGTAAAGTGCCGAGAATTGAAGGTCTATTACATCTTGAATTTAGTCCACCACCTACATGCTGTCCCGTGAGGTAGTCGTGTCTAGTGAGAAGCATAATCGAAAGGCGAGGGGTCTCGCGAATTCCGACCCCGACTGTACCTAAAATGTAGAATCGACAGGTAGTGGTGTTTGTTGATGCAATCTGTATGGCGCCCGATTACAAGGACGAAATCACCGTCTTCTCGCCTTTCGAAAAATGATGCAATAAAGAAATTGAAATATATTTTTTCCCTTTTGATTTGTTTCATCAAAACGACTTCAATCTCAGAAGCAATTTTTGGTGGTGTAAATTTATGTACAATCCATACCAATAAAATGCCAGTTTGATCACAATGTCTGTCACGCGCCTGGCCTTTGTTCGTGGTCCTGCAATGGCCAAAGATGTTATTACAAAATCGAGATTATGGGCGTTATTTGATAAGAATTTTATTCAGTTTTAAGCAACTGTGAAGAAATGAATTGCCAGGAGACTGAAAGAAAAATGTGTATTTAGTTTAAATCTATATACTGATTATTAGTTGCTTTTTTTTACTTATATTCGTTCAGTGTAGATGTTTTCTTGATCTATCTGTCCAGAGATAGCGTTGTTACAGTATGCTAAGAAACACCTACAATGTTACAGCATTTTTGAAGGTATGAGCGTTATTTAATACCAATTGTATTTGGTTACGACACTGATAAGAAATGAATTGTCAAAATATTGCTTTCAACACATCATTGACGGGCATAGAAGATAATTAATAAGTAAATTTTGTATGGAATTTCTTTTGGCTGTATATCACCGAAGAATTCTACCGCCAAGAGACAGAGTTTTGATTTGCCTCGCTTCCCGTCTGTCTGGACTGGACCTACAGTTCAATGTCGGATCTGATTTTTTCGGTCCTCCCAAAGCAAGATTATCGGTCAGTTTATAAGGATGATTTTTCAAGTGATCCTTTGAGGTAAAGGGAGGTTAATGGAAGATTTATCGTGGTATTATTCTCCATTTTTTTGGTAATTCACTTAATTTGTTTCAATAAAAAAAATATTAACACCTTATTAAAAAAAATAATGTAAATACCTGTGAGCGGACCAAGCTCACGATTGCGCTGACAAACACCATTAACTACTCTGTTGCATTCCAGTCACTAGTAACATCAGCTGAAATTGAAATGCGCGGAAACGCCTTCATCTCAACAAATAAAGATCACAGGAGTTATTTTTTGTGTTCGGGAGGGGTGATACTGAAATTGATTAAAGTCAACAATATAAATGTCTGACAAAAAAAAGGGTACAAGGCATACATTGGTGAGGAAAGATATTCGGAGAAGAAATAACAGTGGTGCCTGGAAGGGAGAAGATAACCATAACCACAACAAGCTGGCATCCGATTTCATTTATAAGGGCGTGGGAAAATTTTCTTTTTTAGGTAAGGTAGTTAAGGATTGGAGTAAATTACTAGGGAAAGTGAAGAATAATTTACCAAAAAAGCTGAAAGAATAACAGATTAAAATTTGTTGAGGTCAAAAGTAGGCTGTTACAAGCAAGGGGAAAGAAGGGTATGTCGTCAAATTGCCACGGGAGCGTGCGTACATCGCAATTGAATTTATTGAATTGCTTTATCAAAATGACTTTGCATTTCACAGTTTCGGAAATGCTGGGTCAATAGCTCTCTAAATAACGCATAGTGGAAGGTTTTTCTTTTAACACTGTTGAAGTAGTAGGAAAGAAACAGCTTTCTTTTATACTATCGATGTTAAGGAATTTAGGTTTACTTGTTGGAAAATTTATCATTACAAAATGAGACGTGAATTAATTCTTGAGAAAATCAGCGAGTTTTATAAAATGTTAACTGCAGCCGATACAACATGTATGAAAAAGAAGCAGACGGGGTCTGATAGCCGGGCCAATAACGGGTTCCGCATAGCTCTGCATACATAACAACAACCGGCCCCCCGGAGGTCGGCCGACCCTCGTTATAAAGTGCAAGGATACAACCGAGGCGCGCATACCACCGTCAGGCGCAATCAGCGTCCAGGCAATACCCGCCGCGACACTGCTACTAATGGAATGCGGTTGCTTTGGTACAGTGTTTCAAGCTGTTAAGAATTTCGGGCATCCGTGACCAACAACACATTCCTTTACATAAATATGCCAGAGCCAAGGGGCTTGTAGAAGTATTCACATCTGAATTTGAATTGGGAACAATTTGATGCCTGTTCAGCCATTTTATCTACAAGATCCTGTAACTGAATTGTGCACCATACGAGCGAATGTTATTTAAAGAGAGAATTTAAGGGCACATTTTTCCAGCTATATGTCAACGCTCAATGAACGTCCTCTACATGGAGGTCTCTATATATCCATCTCTACCACTGTGAATCTGGAGATTTAGAGTTGCAGGAAGTTGTATGCTTGCTAAAACTAACTTAGTCCACAACCCCAACGTTGGTTGAATCCAGCCGAAGTAGATATACTAAGCTGTTGTGTCAGTCGCAGGACGGTCAAAACTTTTCCACTGGGACCCATAAATTCACGAGGAATCCGAATAACGGATATGCTTCCCACCGGCCTTAAGACAAATATTCTAAAGAGTCTTTGTCATCTAGATGTTCAAACTTTTATCATTCTTCTTATGATGCCATGCCCAATTCCTGGCATAGGAGGTTCCCATGGAAGATGTAACTCTCTGAAGGAGCGTTCCCACGGCGCGTCCCTCGGCGCCTGTTAGGGGACGCCTGTGATCTTTGCCGCATGTGCTTGCAGGAACGGTGCTCCTCGACCCACCTCCAGGCGGTAGAAGATGAAAGGCGCCTACTGCCTACCACGCGTCGTGGGAATGGACCTTTAGGAAGATGAACTGCGGTAGTTTACCGTTGCCTTCCTCAGCGTCTGTTTTTATGTGTTATTCTAGATGTGGATGACTGTGATAATTTGTATATGTTCAGTGTAGAGTGTTGTATGAAATGAGAAATGAAGGAGGGAGGGGGTCAAACCCGGTGCCGGCCCATTCAGGCCTACTCTTCCGAAACACACATATGGAGCCGCCAGGCTTAATTACCATCAAAGGTGTACGGACTACATTGAATTTTAGGATTTAACCGAGGAGTGTGCCACACAATCTGGCGATTAGGAATTGTGTACCACCTCCTCTCCTACCATGCCGGCCAAGACCCAGTGATGAAAATATCCTTCACCAACAGGACTAAAACCACCCAACCCGTTTCAGCGCGCGGACAACATTAAATACCGGACCAACTTTTATTATTTATTCCAAAATTTTCTAATTTTTTTGTAATATAAATATACCAAATTCATCTTCGCAGGATTTAATTGTGAAACTAAGGCAAAGATATTCATGCGAATCTCAGTTGATGGGATATATGCAAGATATTTAAGATGAAATGGACAAGGGGGGACAAACTGATAGTGTAGCACTAGATCTGTCACAGGCATTTGACAGAGTAAGCCATAAAATGGTAGTAAATAAGGTAAAAACGATTGGAGTGGATGAGAAAGTGATTTGCCGGGTAGAAGAGTTTTTAAAAGGTAGTAAACAGAAAGTTAGGGTAGGAAATGCGGTATGAAACGAAGTGGAAGTAAAAATGGGAGTGCCACAGGGTAGCGTATTGGGACCATTGCTATTCATTATACTAATGAATAATTGTGTTGATTGTTTACTATCTGAAATTGGATTGTTTACAGATGACATAATGCTATATAAAAGGACCAAAACGACAGAGGACTGTAAACAGTTGCAGGGAGATCTGGACAGGATATCTAGTTGTGTTGGTAAACATGGGATGAAGATAAATACAAAGAAAAGTCAGCTTATTAGATACACAAATAAGAAACAAAAGGTTAATTATGAATATAAGGTGGGGAAATAATTGCTTGCTGAAGACTTGAAATGTAAATATCTTGGCATTACACTTGATAACAAGCTCAACTGGGCAGATCACATTGGATAGGTAGTAGGAAAAGGTTTCAAAATTCTGCACATGTTGGAGAGAGTGATGAGGGGATGTACGAGGGAAGTAAAGGAATTGGGTTACAAAACTTTGGTCAGACCATTGCTCGAATATGGTAGTGGAGTATGGGACCCTCATTTTGCGTATCAAGTACAGGAGTTGGAGAGGGTGCAAAAAAAGGTCTGCTAGATTTGTTTCTGGAAATTATCGCAGAATGCATTCAGTAACAGATATGATAAAGGAGCTGGAATGGGATTCATTGCAAGACAGGAGGAGGATGAAGAGGTTTATGGGAGTGTACAAGGCGTATACTGGTCATGAGGCATGGAAATATATTGGTGTAGGTATGAAAAGTAATGCATGGAAGGGAAAAGATGACCATGACCACAAGCTGGCACTCGATTTTAGGCACAAGGGTGTGGGAAAATTCTCTTTTTTAGGTAAGGGTATCAGGGATTGGAATAAGTTACTAAGGAAAATGATGAATAATTTACCGAAAACGTTGAAAAATTTTAAAATTAAAATTTGTAGAGGCAAATGCAGGTGGCTTCAGGAAAGGGTAAGATGGGAGCGTAGGGAAATTGCTACCGGAGCGTGCGCTCCATTGCAATTAAATTAAATTAAACTAATACCTCCAGCATCAGCCACAGGAAAACAGTTATTGAGATGGAATCCTTTGTGCAATACTTTGCTTCGCTATTACGTACTAAGAGTTTAGGCTTGAAATGTACCGAATTTCTCTAGGTGAACAAATATTCTTTTGTAGAAGTAATTATCATTCTCCCAGCTAGAATTCAGAGCATATTAAAAAAAATGTGTAATTAATGCATAACAATGGATTACACGAGGCAGCAAAGACTGCGAACATCCTAAGTACTTGCCGTAATCATCTGGGCGAATATTGCTACCAGTACACTTGTAACATTATCACCAACTCCCAATCATTTATTATTATTATTAATAATACTGAATTAGGTAGCCTTTATTAACTATAAATATTATTAATGTTTGTAATTTGATTTGTAATACTGTTCGGTTTTCACTGTCTGTAGGTTGCTTAGTAACCGGGGAAGCATAAGTGTTGTTATGTAAGCTGAGCTACACTTTTTGACGCCGGGCAGCCCAGCTGTGTGGCGGCGAGTGTTGGTCGGGCGCCTGCATTGTAGCAGAGCAGTGTGTGTGTGGTGTGTGTGTGTGTTGCCGCTTGGAGGAGGTTCCATGCCGCCAGCAAAGCCTCTTCGTACACAAGTTAAAATAGCTTGTATCAATGTAACATAAATGTGGTACAAGTTATGTCACTGAAAGTTATTAATTAAATTCAATATTCTTTCTGCAAGAACAGTGAGTTTTTCATTTCTAGACTATATCAAAATATCTGTAAATTTGCTTATCCGAGCTAACGGCTGGCTTGTGTTCAAAGAGGAAAATTTGGGCCGATTTCCTCTAAACAACACGCCGTCATCCAATGTCAGGATAGCTACCACTTCAGGATAAGCTCACACAGTCAAAAAGACTTGAATTACAGCGACAAGGTAATAGGACTAACAGTACACTATTCAGTGAAGGAACGCTAATGGCTTGGTGGTGTTATAAAAGATCCTCATTTACGATCATGAATAAAAGAAGTTGGGCACTCTGTTGTGCTCTTAATAAATGTGTGTACCATAGATCAGTTTGGCGGGGGCCATGCTGCCAAGTGCCTGTGACCCGCCCCCGTCCAGTTTTACTTTCCTTCCAGGTATCGGCACTCCCTTTCTCCCAGGTGCACTGCGCGCCCAACACATCGCTATTCCGGGAGGGACGCCGATGCTGCAACCCGAGAAGACAGCAAGTAGTTCCCGCCCACACTGCTCAGAGGAACACAACACCTGGTGTCTTATACGCGCAGTGTGATGTATGGATTTCGATATATCGTCTCATTGAGACGCCGAATACTTCATAGATCGGATTAAACACCTTGAGTTCTCATTCCGGCAGGAAGCTACAGGTTTTTTAAATGTTGCTAGTTTAAGTTCCGATGCAGTCAGTATGCTGGGAAAGAGAGTATGTGAGATGTTAGCGCAAGTTTAGTGTACTCACAGTTGGTATGTCTCCAAACTTGGATATCAAATTTTGGTGTGAAATTTTTAGATTTTCAAAGAATTTAAAAAAATTATCTCACTTTCTTAAATACGATTTGCAAAGGGGCCGTCCATAAATTAGGTGATGTGAAATGGGGGGAGGGTGTCGGCGAAATCTCCAAAAATCTCACTAAGTGGGAGGGGGGGGGGGGGTCAACGGAAATCTCACGTGAGGTTTTGGAAATTTTTTTTGGACTGTAGAGCTAAAAAAAAAGTCTTCAAGACACGCGAAAGTCGATTATAGGGGGGTATTTCATCGAAAAGTGGGGGTATAACGCCTTTGGAAGCGGAGACCTAAAGAAAAGGTCTCAAAAAGTTCCAGGGGGATTTCTTAGGGGGAGGGGTGTCTCACGGACCAAATCTCACCAGAAAGGGGGGGGGGGAGGTCCGGAAATCCGGAAAAACACCTCACGTAATTTATGGATTCCCCCAAACGAAGAATTAAGGATTGAACTTAATAACATTCAACAACAGCGAGAGCGTTCTTTTTTCGACAGTCTATCATGATCAGATAATACTGTATATATCTCAGTCTGTTACGCAATCATAAATAAATTAGTATTCGAACATAAATTTCAGTATACTATAGGCACTCAGAAAAGACTTTCAATAGCCAGTTTTCAAGCTTAGTTTATTTTATCACCAAAGGTTAAAGTGATTTCGCAACAGTATCAGATGTGAAAGAAATAGTTATCACTTTTTGTGGAGCGGGTGTATTGTTCGGCGATGCTGCGAGAGTGGAAAGCAAAAGCTGTTTGTCGCAAGTCACGCTCTCACATATCCGACAACAACAAAGGGATGAGTCGGCGAGATTTATTTGGCTGTGGTGCGTGCTTTATTTTTTGTGATTTCCAGATTGCGCAAGACCTCTGGCCGCTCAAAAGCACCGCGCACTTCTCGCACGGTAAATCTCGCGCTCGCCCTTTGTCTTGGCCGGGCCCTGAACGCGCGATCCTTGTCTGTCAAGGCACCCACACCCCCACGTGCACACGTGGTAACGTACCATAACGTTTCGTAATAAACTGCAACTTTTGGAGTTAGGGTTTTCATCGAACTCCTATTTCTTCGTTCGACGTGTAGTCACAGGGATTCACATTATTATGATGGTGGCAAATAGGAGCTAATTCTGGCCCAACAGAAGAATGATGAGCACGAATAATTGTGTAAATATGATACAGGCAAAACATGCTTTGTATAAGGAAACAGAGATGCGCAGCTGCATACCATAATAACAAATGTAAATAATTCGTCGCTGATGATGCTTCGATGAGAGGTGAAACGCGTACGACGCAATAATAAATAAATTAAACAGTTGCATTGGCGTTATCGTTCAACTGGTAGTTACGTATTATCTGAAAACCATAAAATTTGGCAGTGTTAGGTTCCGAAGTGTTTATATTAACATAGTTGCTACACAATTCCTACAAGAAATAAGAATGTAACTTAGGCAGCTGAAAGCTATAACTTAAGCAGATTTGTTCTTTTTTTAATGGATTATTTCATCACTTTACCTACCAACACTTTATGCGTATTTCGAAAACTGATTGGCCGATCATAACGATCAACTGTCAATTTACGGCGTAGCAATTACTCTTTTCAGCGTATTGTAATAATGTCGGTAAAGATTCTAAAATATTTAAAACTTCTCATTTTTATACTTTTTTTTTTTTTACAAATTTCTATCATTTATCTTTCTTGGGATTTCCGAAACAATTCCAAAAATAACGTTCTATATTCTGTGCTATTTTATTTAATCAACTCCCTCACAAGAACTGTTGTAAGCTTTATTTCTGGACTAACTGGAAAATGTGAATAATAATAAAGTTACTACTATCTGAAAATAATTATAAAAAGGTAGCTCTTCAATATTTAATCAATAGTTAAACTCAGAATTTTCGACAGATAAAATGTTTATTGTAAAGCGTACAAAAGTTGATAAAATTTTTGAAATTGAAAAATCATTTGTTCCTAATGCTCTCTGTAAGGTCTGATATAATTATAAAAACGTCTTTACAGTCATCGGGAAAACCCACAATAATTAATTTTTTCCGAATCACGCCTGCAGTTTCTAATTTTTGTAATTCTTCTGGTGTTTCCTTCGGCCATATCGAAAATGATATTTTGCAAAAAACAAAAAAAACAAAAAAACAAAAAAGTGCAGCCTATTCGTGTTAAGTTCAAGTCAAAAAAATAAAGCCAGATTTATGTTTCACAAACCACGCCACCCAAAGCTTTTTTTTATTGAAGCGATATTGAGATTTGGCGCAAAGGCGTCAGTTACGAAATTAATTATAACGTCATTTATAAACAGTGACTTGCCCCTCAGCTAAATGTGTTGCAAGAAATCAACGTTTTACGTCACGTGATTCATCATTAACTGTTAAAATTCTAACCTAAGTGTCATATCAGTCGATAAAGGAACTTTGACGGGTCCAAACTGATAAGGATTTATTCCCTTCATACAGCAATTTTATAACCTTCAAACGGTGACTTATACCAAGCGCTGACATATTCTTCTTGTGTTTACTGTCGGCTGCAGTGATACTGAGTAAAAGACTGTGGCTTCATGTTGTGTATCACTGGACCGTGGTGGCTGATTTTCAGCTAGGAAGTCTCTCGATAAAACTTTCCGACTTCTTCGACGACCGACACCTTCGAACTATTCTGGCGGACAAAAAACCGGCAACAGTACGATTATGAGCAAATTTATCATTACAAACTTTGTTTAAGCTTCTCATGCTTAAAGAAAATTATTTCGTCGTTTATATGTCCAATTGTTTCAAATATGGTGGAGTTTATTTAGTAGCAGCAATACTGTGAAATTTTTTTAAAAAAAGTTTTGCATTTGAAAGTAGTCTCAATGAAATCGTATAAGCACATCACGAAGGAATTCTGGATTACCCAGGCTTCGTTATGTAAGTATTAATTAAAAAAAGTTATCACTCTCGGGCCGACCGCATAAAATAGCTGAAACAAATTATACAATCTTCATTGTTAAATCGGTAGGAGTGTCTTGTGGTTTGTATGCGCTTTATGAATATCGTGAGATCCAAAATAGTCGAGGACGACAAATTAAACGATACAGCATGTCTAATAAACACAAACAAATGGGAAGATTTAGCCTCTGATCCATGTGATTGGTGACGAAAGGTTCACGAGAGCTCATAATATTTTGAAGAACAACACCAACGTCCAGCATCCGGCAAAAGAAATCGTAAGAAGGAACGGGAGAAGATGAGAAGAGCTGCTTCGCCAGGTTCCCGTGCTCGTGTGGTCGGCGTGTGGAAGACCCCGCGGTTCTATAATCGGACTTTTTAACCTCTTCAGAACCAATCTACTATATAATTTCGTAAGGTCACCCACTTACCTCGATAGCTATTGGCTGGAGAACGGTGTCACGTGTCAGCCTTCGCTCGCAAAACAGCGACCAGAGATACCATTAGTAGAAATTCGTGGTTATGTTCACAATTTAATAGCTAAGCAACTGATACCAAATTAATTGCCATAATACATTCATTTAGTTTGCTTTTCGTAGCGTTTCATAGTTTAAAAAAATTACTGATAAATTTTGCGGTTGATAAAACGTTGATCTGCTTTTCACTAACTTGTTGCTAATGAAAGCACCTTAAAAAAACTTTAAAAAAATTAAATTACTCATGATCTCTGCTATAACCAAGAGTGTGAATTTTCATTTCGGCTTTGGATAAATTTCAATTTAATAAAAATTTTCACTAATGTTGTTGCTTGACCAAAGTTTATACATTACGATTTATTTGCTTTTTACATATTTCACAGAACACTTTCCTAAGTGGACTTTGTTCATGTTCGCTGCACCTGAGATGTTAGATTGTTTAAAGTGGACATCAGACCAAATATGTTATCGAATCGAGTATTTCTTCACAGTTGTGCAACTGTTTAATAATCTGGAATCTGTATGCTGGCCGTTACAGATACTATGACAAAAGATTCGATTATAAATGTCCATCGTCAATTAAAAAATGATACTTTAGAAGCAAACAGAAATTCTTCAAATTTTGCAGAGTGTACTTTTAGTGTCAAATACAAGTCAAGTTTGAAACTCAGCAAGTTCGAGTCTACGATCTTTGAAACAATTATACGATAGCACGATCGTTCCTGTCCGTGTTTAATACCTACGTCTATTAATACTTTTGAGTTCTTCAAGCTCCATTGATGTTATTCACCCCAAGGGTGAAATACAGGTCAAGTCCGTATTTGGTCAGATCAGTTCAACCACTGAAACGCTAAAACGCTAAAAACTGAAACTATTCTAGACCCGTGACGATACGCAAAAAACGGTCACGGGTTTACACTAGTAAATAATAAACGGAAAGACACATTTATACGCGCAAACGAGTGAATGTCTTGAATAAATACCGTCCATGAGAATAAACATACTGTCGGTGCATCTGCTAGAGAAACAGATGATTTGATCTATGTAGACGACAACTCACTGACAACCTTCGGCCATTGACAAAATCTGTCTTTGACCGAAGGCCACAGATCCACTTCATAGATCAATAGATCCTATTGATCCTTACTATATACGTACTTATCAGAATTTAGTTAACTAGTTAGAACGATGAAGGGATGGACGAGTTTTAATAAATTTCGTTCCCGACATCGATCGTAGAAGTGGCGTCGGAGAAAGGAACCATCGATCTGTGGGTTGAACTATTGAACTATGGTAGCCACTCTACAATACCTATCTGTAGGGATTTTTGTTACTGTGTCTGATAACCGATTACCAAGTGTTATTTGCGAAGCTGCACAATAACGTTTGTGGACTAAACGTTCAGGTAAGCAAGGCGAGTACTTGTGGAATGATCTCTTCACAGATCGCTGGCCAAGCTTCTTCTTTTTCCGACATCTTAACTGCTGCTACACGTCTTAATCACTATCTCAGAATCTTCCCTTTCTCCCGTGACGAGAATCACGTCTGGTATCGATAAATCTTGAGGCTCAACAACAGTCGTGACCACACTATGAGCCCTGTATTCCTTTTTAATTTTTTTAAACCTATTATTCCATCTTACGGTTCATCGGGAAGCACTTATTACACAGCCTGTATGGATCCAAGCCTCCAATTTAAAAACCTCTACACTTAATCAATTCATCTTACGTTTTACACAAGTTTCGAGGAATACCGTTCTCAATTATCAGACTACTGTGCTCTCATTGTCTATATCCTTCCAGAATATAGTGTTTTTATCTTTTTCTTCCTTTGGTTCTCTTCCACATGTAGTTTATTTTGTTGTGTGATGATATACGGCACGGGAGTTTATAATGTCGTGGTATTCTGATATTTTATCTCTATTTTCGTATGGTCTTGAGTTTTTCCCTTCACAGTTTTCGAAGTTATCTCAATATTTAATTTATGTCTCCTGCGCTGCCAATACTTCGGTACTTCTTAGTAATATTCTATATGAACAATATTTTAAATGTTTGAAATCACTAAACTTTTTACCAAGCAATAGATTTCAGACTTAACAAATGTTGTTTCCACTTATAAAGTTCTTCTCGCTTTCCGATTTCCTGAGTACTGTTTACACTGCCTCAGTACCAAAATTTCTTATCCTGTTGTAACTATGTTAGTAAAATTCTTCCCGACAGCTCAAGATTTTGACATTATACATGACAAGAAAATAGAATGCAAATTGTTTCTGTAAATTATATAAATAAATCCCGATGGTATACTAAGTGGTTTTATATCTTGAGTTTTTTATTGGATAATTAATCGCTGAGTTGCTGGAGTGTAGTATGTCACTTGCTTGTAGGTTATAGAAGTAAATTTTAATTAATTTATCCTCGTTTTCGCAAATTCATTATAATACTCAATAACTTTTTCTTAATGGTGATGGTATCTTATACCCTGGTCTGGGTATCTAATACGTTGAATCCTGGAAAAACTCACCCTCAACAGAAGCAGCACTGTTGATATCTTAAACAGCAGGAACTACTATAGAGAAGACTGTATTTTCTTCGAATGTCAGTTATTAAAGAAATATGGAAACGTATCCACCATCAGAATCAGCACTTCCGACTTTGTTCCTGTGAGTGTGGTCTTGGTGAAGTCGGCTATTTATATGAAATCGCAAGTGCAAATTCATGTTTTGAAGACACAACATAGCAACGGTTAAACGATTTATTTGGCTTTTAATTAGCTGTTATCAGCTGAAATCAGAAGTATTTTACTTTTTGAAATTAAAAAAAGGAAATCATTAGTAGCAAGTAGGCGCACATATACAATTTGGTAAATAAAGCGTCCAGGGGAGGGTAGAGGGCTGTAAGAGCTTATTTTATTTCAATTGGAAGCTTGATAAGGGTATCTCTATTGCGAAACCTCTGGGAATAAAAAATTAGAAAGTATATAAAACACAATTTCCCCAACCACTTGATTTACTTTGCAGAAAATGAGGCAACTTTTTTTTTTTTTTTTTTTTTAATATGTAGTGTTGATTTGTTTGATTTAGTTACTCCTTGACTGAGATTTTCGAAGTAACACAAAACACTTAAGCAAACACCGATTAATGGCATGCTTGTATTAATTTTGAAATTGTTTGGATTGCCAGAAAGTTTATACTTTGTCCAAACTGTGTTGCTTGACTTTATATATACTTTGAAAATTGTAGGTTGCTTCTTGAATAAAAAAAAAAAAAGGCATACATTTTTCACATTTTTCTGTAGATAATTACGATTTTTAGGGAACCTTGCAAATGGTGGATGGCATTGCCTCATGGAAATAAAGAACCTGCTTAAGGTAAATACAAGTATGCTTTTTTACTCCTTCTAACAATAAAATTTTGAATTTGTTTAATTGAAACTGATTATTATCGATAGGAAACAAACCGAGGAGGTTATTTCATCCTTGAATTCTGCTTTTTCGCAGATAATAAAGTACGCTATCCTTAGATTTTGGGTCAGTGTAAGATATCGCAAAAGTAACTCCCCAAATAACTTAAACACAAAGAAGGATCACACTTCGGGAATCGGGAGCCTTCCTTGCAGGGGTGGATCCAGGATTTTGGTTTTTGGTTTGGGAGGGGCTTGGCTTGAGTGGATTTTGGTTGGGAGAGGCTTGCCTTTAGTGGATTTTGGCTTTGGAGGGGGCTTGAGTCGGGCAAAGGGTAGGTCTCCAAAATTAGAATCTCGGAGATGGACCTAGATACTTTTGGGGGATGGCTTGAGCCCCCCCCCCCCTCTGGATCTGCCCCTGGTTCCGCTCCTGCTTCCTTGTGAATAATGCATAGGAGAACATAGTCGTGCTCTGTAAAGACTCTTTAGTCTGTGTATGTTTTACGGCTGTTAAAAACTGAGAGTCTCTTGACTTTCGTGGGAGACACGGACTAAGGAAAACAACCGCAGATGGTGGAAGTGACGGTGGTCACGGTTTCGTCTACAACTGAATTTCTTCTCCACAATTGTTTGGTGAAATTTATGGAATAGCTGGAAAGCTGGAGGAGGCGGTCGACCGAGCTAGTTTCTCCGTGCCCCCGGCCTTCCCGGGTTCAACTCGCTGCAGGCCCGCAACGAAAGTGAATGTCTGCGAAAGTAACCGCATCTCTCGGAGGGGCGTGGCCCCCCACCTAGTGTCGCCTCAGGAACAAGATTATCGTCACGAGTATAACTCACAGCAGGGCAGAAATGTTGTTAAGTGGAATCCAACAGATCGCCAGAGGCCAAGAGGAACACCTCCTTACGAATGGAACACAGACATACGGAGGGTCATTGAGGTTACCAGTCATACAGTTACATCATTATTCCTTTATCAACCAGTGGAGCTGTCCGGTGGCTCAGTGGTTAAGGTGTCTGACTGGAGATCGAAAGGCCCCCGGTTCGAATCCCTGTCTCGGTGAGGATTTTCATAGGCTCTTAAGCCGGCCTTCACCTCTGGCACAGCTTGCTGTGTAATGTGAAGTACGCCTGAACGCCCCCGTGGATCGGATTCCACGTTAAGCTGTAGGTCCCCTGTACCTGGCAGGATTGCAGGGCTAAGTTAAGGCGGCTGCGATAGGGTCGGAATGCACAGCCAACAGAAACCCTGTCACCAGGTCATTACGACCACACGGAATTATTCCGTAGTTTGGATTCCACATTAAACTGTAGATCCACGATACCCAGTAGGAATGCCGAGTTAGGTTTAGGCGGCTACGCAGAGGCGGAATGAGCAGCCAATAGCAATCCTGTCACTATGTCATTACGACCACACGAAATTATTATTATATCAAACTGTGAAACCAGGGCTTTGAATATAATAGGGGGTTGTAACATTGCATGGTTGAATTTTCTAATGATGGTAATAAGTGATGGTGATTTTAACAATTTTTTTCATAGAGTTTCAGTAATATATTCCGCAAAGCCCCTTACAACTATTTCTTTAGTTGTTTTTCCATATATTCCTCCAAAAATTCAAAGGAAAAACAGTATGTTATTTGTTATTGGTACAATTTAGATGATTCAGTCACTGTAGTCCTTCAGAATTAGTCCTACTACTGTTTTTGTCCATACTCCTCAAAATAATCTGAATGAAGTGATTCTGCAACTGTTTTCAGCATAATTATTGTGACATATTCATTGTACCTCATTTTACAATTTTCACTATTTTAATTTTTGTGAGCATTGTGTTTAAAATAGCTTTCAATAGCTATACTTTCTTCCTATTTTGCTTTGTTTCTCTCTAAACGACACTTGGTGTTTGTAGGTGATCATTTCAGTAGTCGATGCAGGGAGATGTATGACAAACTCAACACTCAGGGAATGGAGGTCAATGTTGAGGAGGAGGGTAATGGTCGTAGCTACTTGTTCGTGGCGCTGTAGAGCATCGCGCCTGGGCGCGGGTCGACGCCTGGCCTGGGTCACAGTGCACACATTGTGGTCTCCTCGTAAATGTATCGCGATCGCCGTATATCAGGTGTTACGAGGAGGCGAGAGCGATGTTGGGCGATACGGAGGGTTCACTGACTGCGATGTGTCGCCGATAGCACACACCATTAGCTTACATAGGGCGGGGCAGAGGTTAGACACACACACACACACACACACACTATGGGCTCGACACACCGACTCGCCTCGTATGTAAGTTAACTCGTGTACCCAGTTACTGCAAGAAGAAACTCTAGACGAATGTGCGTGTCTATACGTAATTTAAATGAATATATTTTTTTTTTTTTAAATGGCATTCGGCAACGGAGGCCATACAGCCAGCTCAATGTGTATTTTTTCCAATGTATGGACGCCACAGGACGGACAAGACATTCACACAGACACAACACTTAACATCCATGCCCGCGGCCGGATTCGAACCGGCGGCCTTCGGCACGTGGAGCTAGCACTCTAGCCCCTACGCTACCGAGGCCGGCTTTAAATGAATACAGAAAAGAAACACTAGGCTATTACGGATATAACCTGTAACTTATGCTACCACCCCAATTACGAAATTAATTAATTTGTAAATATTATTTAGTCGAGTGGAGTTAATTATGATGTAAATATTGATTGTAATAATGTATATATTGAAATTATGAACCTCGAGAAATCCACAGATTACCAAACACATTGTCAGTGGGTAGTGTAAGTACATCTTTGAAAAGATAAGATAGAAAATCTTTGGTCTGGTGTGGCGGACACAGAGGAAGATGTGTGTGTGGGAAGGCGCGCTGTAGGTTTGGACTGCGAGTGTCGCAGTAGCTATATATGAATGTAATTATTCGAGAAGTGACATATTGTAATTGTGTTTTTTGTATCGACTGTCTGCGAGCTTTAGTTTGGATATTAAAACAGTTGACAGTACATGTTAACAACTGCGCGTGGTAATTTTTTGTAGAATTAGCGACCCGTTGATTGAGCTATTTTATGACGTTTGAATATTACAATATTTAAAGAAGTGACCTCTACTATGTTTACTTGTGTCAAGAGACGACATATTTATTGCCACGTCGTCATAAGATCTGCAGAGTTACGAGCAAGTTAATTAGTGGAGTTTGCTCGTCTTCGATTGGATAAATTTTAATTGTATGGAGGTGGTTACAAACCGCACTAGCAACAGACATAAACATAGGAAAGAGAAGAGACTAGGTACTCGACTGAAAGTTTATCGGTACTGAAAGAAGTACAGAGAAATATATATGAAATCTTTCTAGGTTGTACCTTAAAATTTCTATTCAGTGACCTTCGTTTATCGAATGACTAATATGTACAGTTACATTATTAAAAAATTAAAAACTTATTTCCAATGGTGAAATTGAATCCAGTAGGTGAGTATTGATGCTCGGGCATCGCGTGTGGAGCGATCTGAGTTCGATTCCCGCTACTTCCAATATGATACTTATTTTCCATGGTTTTCTCAAAATCACCCCGCGTTCTTTCACTAAGGTGAGGGCCTATTTCCTACGATCCTTGTTTGCAATCGTATCTCGTGAGCTTGTTGAGGACGATCCATAAAGCTGCGATAAAAAAATCAAATCACTTCATTCGATCGTTTCTTGCAATGCTGTCATTTTAAAATGGCTTCAGTATGTAACAACATTGGTAACATTACATCAAATACCATTGTTGTATAAGTATGCAACACACCGCTCTAAATAGGAAAAAACAGAAAATATGTAGGCATACCTGCTCTTAATATTTCTAAGTCCCTTCAGAATCAAGAGATTTTGTTATCTTGGTTGTCCATGGCGGACCGCGTCAATTTGTCTCAAAGTGACGTTTCAGACATCATTCTGTGGAATGGTGTCTGAAACTTCTGGTTTCGATAAATTGAAGCGACATAACATCGACAAACACCGCGGATATCTGCGCACTCACTTCAAGAGATTTTATTAAAATTTTGCAAAGCGAACTATTTGGGTGAAACACAGGTCAGCTTCGTATTTTATACAGATCAGGTAAACCTGTCTCATGGCCTTTAACTCTAAAAAACTGGAACTAATCTATACCCATGACTGTACCGAAAAACCGTCACGTGCTAACTACACTAGTATTATTACAAAACGAAAGAATTAAGAAAGCAGTTACGACATTTTACCCTACGAATACCAATATTCGAAGTATACAATTATAGGAAAAATAAATTATGAAAGAATTTATTTATGGCAAAATGATAATAATTTTCCGAGTGGTTGAGATCCCTCCTTTTTTAAAGTCAGTTTTTATAGCCATTCAGGTAGTAGCAGGTGTGTAGTATTCTGATTATTTCCAAATTTACACTTTGATTTTCCACAGTATAAATTTTTTACACGCAAACGGACAACAAAAGAACACAACACTTAAAAAACTAACCGATGACTCCTCCAGGGCAAAGCAGGCAGGCATGCTACCTACCCCTATGCTGCTAGCGTCGGCGGCGGAACACCCTCGGATTTATGTTTCTTCCTTTGATGGACCGTATTAAATCTTGAAGCACAAGACGACAGTTGTCCCCGGTAATGTTAGCCACTGCGCGCACTAGGTGGGTGGAACGCGCTTCACGAACAATAGCACCCGTGACGAGCAGACTACGAGTGTTACACAAGGCGCGACGGTAAGATTTCCAGTCAGCTCACCTGTAAGATGTTACGATAGGTTCGAGTTGACTTCCGCGAATTCTCGTGTCAATCACAGTGTTTAACGTCCAAGCATGCATTTTCTCACGAAGTATAGTGGTTACTTTAACAATACACGTGCGCGCTGATCAATACCAGATAGCGACATGATAAAGCTACTTCAATTTAAGCAAATCAGCAAAGTACAGTGTCTGGCGTCTAGCCACGGTAATCTCGGTCGCGTAATAGCGTGTTCAGAAATTACAACTTATTCCTTTCTTTAATATTCTCCGCTTACCTATCAGATTATCTAAAGTAGCTTCTTTGCAGGCTGTCCCAAAAAAAGTCTGTAATTTTCACGCTTTTTGCATCCTCGTGATTTAACAACATAACATTAAATAACCTGGAGCGATGCGTCATGTGTGATTAACAGCTAAATTTACTGAAAGTAATGCCATTATTCGAAATATGCGTAAAAATGTACGACATTAAATTTAGCACGTGAAGCGGCGTGTTGTATTGCAATTTTATTCTTGGCGTCTGAAAACACAAAGGCCAAAGTTTATGTTTCGCTCCAAATCCATATTTCACCTATAATTTTTGCTTTACGCTTTATGGCTTTTACATAAATTTTACTTTCTCGCCGCTAAATTACTTGCAACGCACTTCTTGTTCCTTACACTTATCCTGCAGTTGCAGTGACGGCAGTTTCAGGATGCGACATGATGGTAATTCGACCGGCTTTTCGCTGAGCCTGATGGGGAGGAAAGGTGCCTAAGGGAACATCCATAAATTAGGTGAGGTGTTTTTTCGGATTTCCGGAACACCCTCCCCTCTGGTGAGACTTTGTGAGATCTGGCCCTCCCCCCTCTGGTGAGATCTGGTCCGTGAGATTCCCCCCCCCCCCACCCTGGAAATCGCCCTCGCAACTTTTTGAGACTTTTATTTTTAGGTCTCATCCTCCCAAAAGCCGGTTACACCCCCACTTCTCGACGAAAATCGCTTTCGTAGACCTTTTTTTAGCTCTACAGTTCAACAATTGTTCACAAATCTCACGTGAGATTTCCGTACACCCCCCCACCTCCTTGGTGAGATTTCGCAGGACCCCCCCCCCCCTATTTCACCTCAGGTAGTTTGTGGACGCCCCCTAACCATGTCTCTACAAAACGTGTAACTGAGTCGCTACGTGCAGAAACGAAACATGGCCACCTTTGACAAAATGGTTTTTATTTTCCCCTACGGAAAAGGCATCTTCGAACTTAGTTCTCTGCAGAAATACATGTAAAAACATTCAAATAATATGATTCTCATCGCAAATCATCACATAATGTAATACTAAGTAGCGTGCCGTAGGGATGTAATATAATTTTTTGTCATTTACCTAAAATTAAATTGGGCACGTTCAATTTTTACATTTAGCGATTCATCTATGTTCTGTCTGTCTAAATGCACTTTTGTTTGTGTAATCGGGATGGCCGGTGCGCGGGGATCAGGACTCGATCCAGTGTACGCGCCTTAGCGCCCTGAGCCACAGCACTATCTACCTGAATTAACGCATTTATGTAACCATTGTTCACGTTTACATCTATTTTGATTTCAACATAATCTTGGACATTTTCCAGCAACTGAAATGTTCTGTCTAGATCAAGGGTTCCACGCGCCCCTTCCGCCCAAAGACAAGTTCCCTCGCCCACCTCTCGGCACAATTTTATTATTAATAAGATGAGATAATAAATGCTATCGGTTGTAATAAATAACAAGCATGAATGGTGTTAAAATCAGAATAGCACTAGAAAAAAGAGCTTTCATGAAAAGAGATATCTTTTAGTTTCAAATATTGACCTATGACTCAGAAAGAACTTTTTAAAACTCAATGTGTGGAGGATAGCATTTTATGACAGCGAAGCATGAACTACCAGAAAGCATGGAATACCATAAAGAAGCAAAATTAGGTGGATGGATATAGTACGAAAGATTTTTGGAAATGATGGGTGTGGAAAGAAGTTTGTGGAAGAATCTTAAAGAAATAAGAGACAGGATGGCGGGTGATATTTTGAGACATCCAGGACTGGAGAGCAAACTCACTAAGTAGGCCTATGTGATGCTAGAATAAAGGTTTTCGATTCTGAGAGGCGGTGAAGGAGATATAATATTTGGGACGGTGTAGAACTAGGGTATCGTCCACACGGGTGGCGAAACTACCTCCCACCTCGCCCCTCCCCCGATGCGACATGTCTTCGCGCACCCCCTGGGGTGGAGGCACGCCCTTCTCTCTAGTATCTTCTGCTCCTACATTTCTCCTCCTCTTCCGTTATTTTCCATTTTTAGTCACTTATTCGTGTATCAGTTGTGAACTTAAAAGGGGGAAAAATAATAATAAATAATAATAAAAAGATGAAAAAGCAAGTAGTGTCATTTTGTATTGCGGAAGAAATGGGAGAGAAATAGTTAGGTTGTAATTAGATCATGACATTAATTATTTTGCTTTTTCTTTGGATGGAGCTTCGCGTATTTTTGTTTTGTTTTTGAAACCTGAATTTTCAGCTACGTTATTGTGGCTTTCTCCAGTCGGAGAAACAAGAAAACATGCGCAGGAGTCTACCCAATCATCTTCGGTATAACGGAGTTTACTCTGGGTTCACCCTTTATTTCACCCTAGGTGCTAAAGGATTTTTCACTAGGTACTTACATAGAACCCCCTCCCCCTATCCAGTTTTTGAAATAATTTTGGTTGTAGAATTTTATTTACCAGCATCTTATACAGTTTCGTTTCGTTTCAACTGTTCCCTGGCTGGCTGTTTATCTTAGAAGTTCTATAATTTATCTGTTTGTCATATTACTTCTTCGGCGATGTAGTGAATGGAAATTGCAGCGTGTTGTTGTAAGATTAACGTTTATACGGTTGAGTTTAGCGGGGAAGCAATTTTGCAGCAGCTGAAATTTACTGCACGATATGAAATGTTTATCGACTGTCAGTCATAAGCTGAACATCAAGATTAGTCTTCCATCCGTTACGGTCCTCTTGTGTTTGAAGTATGTAGCACCGCTGTTAAAGATAATGAAAAATGGGGTGAAATGACGGAGCCGTGAAGTACACCAAGATGAAGATCGTGAGTAGAAAATACTTCTCAATCGAGTGACGCTGAAATTCGTCATCCAGTAAGATGCCTGGCAGCGAGTTTAAAGTTGCAGGTTGATATTTATTTCCAGTATAACACTAACAGTGGAGTACCCAACTTGGTTGTATCCTTGGGCGTCTTAATATGGGGTTACATTGTGGTTAGCTGCAGTGCTTCTTTCGCTGGAAGGTATCCCTATCTTGTGGCGCCGCCGTTGATCGCCAAGTGAACTCGGGCAGCGTTCCACGTTACAGCTGTATACTGTATTTCTCGCTCAGTCGCAGTAGCGGAAAGAACCGAAAGTTAAAATACCTCACGTAGCGGGGGCATTTCACGAAGCAGGAACACCATTTTTCTTGGTGCAGATTTTAGTTGCTATCATATTTCGCTGCAACATTAGAAATGACCACTGCAACTATTTCTGCAGATAATAAGTATGTGTCACACGACGTTTACAGCACCTTTGGATTACTCAGAGAATTAGGTTATTATTTTACACAACGAACTCGCTCAGCTGTTGCTTTAACAGCCCATTGGGTGTCCTCCAAAGAGCTGGAGATTAAGTCCTAAATCATGAACAGCTGGGTTTTCCATTCGGGAGAAAGGGAATTCGTTCCCCGGCTCAGCTAAACGTATTTCCGTTTCCCACGATTTCCAGAAATCACTACGGCATTGCCGATAGTACCTTCTAAATACAAAGGTCGATTTCCTTCTCATTCCCTGTCTCGCGAATCAAGTGATCTCGATATCGACGAGCCATAAAGATTGAAAAAAAATAATAGGGTGACAAGAACCTCACTCAATAGCCACGTTTACAATGCTACAATAGTGCACGTGATGAACGGTAAAGGGTAGCAAAATAAGTATTAATTGTCTGACGGAAATTTTGGCGAAATTCCAAAAGAAAAAAAATCTAACGTACTTTAGAAACGATATACGTACGCTATGAGAGCCAATCTGTTGTGGAAAGAGGCTAGTAAATTTTCATGTCGTCATCAATTAGTGCATCACTTCATACATGAGGTTACTTCTCTACATCATTAGTCCACAAATTTAATCTCTCCTTTTCTCTTTATAATTGGCGAATGAAAGGAATGCGAAGGAAAAATAAAATATGCACGCTTCGTGAAAACATTATGTTAAGATTTTTAAATATGATACAAGCAATTTTTGAACACGAGAAATGTTTATTATGTATTAAAGATACATAAAACCGCTCAACAGAAAAATTTATGAGAGAGCAGCTAGCTCGGAATAACAATTGAACAGTTTATACATTGGTCAGAGTATAAACTAAGCTAGAGATATAACAGAGATATTATTGAAGTATAGAAGGCAATAATTCAAATTAAATAAGTATAAACAAACGATACTTTACTAGTATAATTGTGGACGTTAATGAGCGCGCTGTTGACGCGGCCTAAAGCCCCTCCCTCTCCCCCCTCCCCACAAAAAAACAACGTCAACAATTACGGTACACAAGAGGTTACAATGCAGGTATGGCAATATTCTTTCCTCCGTGAATGTTGCATTTATGTAGGCAAGTGTGACGTTTGTTGTTAAAGTGTAGAGAGTTGTTGGTGTTTTATATATGAAGACGAGTGAAGGGGGAGGTTGCCTAATTCATTCAGTTCAAAAACACACCAATATTGCAGCCAAGAATTGTGTCCCGGACGAACCAAGATCAAGTGTCTTATATGCCTTTATTCCGTAGGAAGTGGTTCCGGATTAAGCCCAGAAGCCTCGGTGTACTATACAATTTGGTGGTTAGGAAACGTGCTCCGTCACCTATCCTTACCTGTTCGCCAAATCCCGAGTGGCGAAAATTTGTTCCTCCACTGGGGCTCGTTCCAGGTACCCCCAGGCAGCTGCTTGACACCACACAGGCACCTTATGGATCTTCCATTAATTACGTAGGGTAGCTTTCCGGAAATCGATACCTCACCCACCCCCATGGTGGGACCCCCCCTATGGTGAGATGAGATCTTGAGGAACCCTCCCCCCCTTCTGACGATCTCCTGTTTTCAAGAGTAAGATTTCTGTCGACCCCTTCCCCCCCCCCAATCGCCCTCCACCCCCCTTGTTTGACCTCACGTAATTAATAAACGCCCCCTTATTGTCCAGATCTTATCTCTCCTGTCATTTTTATCCAAACACGTTGGCGAGAGAAGTGTTTCACTGCAGACACTTCCAGGTTTATTACCATTTTAAAATTATATCCTTCAAGATCGTCTGCCAAGCCCAAGATACCTAACAACATTAGGATTTGAGCCACCGCTGGTCGTTCCTCTAGCGGCACCTGAACGTTGTCAGCAACCTGCTGCAACATTGGTTGATGAAGCACTGGTATTACACGTGGAGTCTCTTCCGCCTTGTGGAGGACGTCCGATGGACCGTTGAGGCGGCTGGGGGAGGGCCGAGATGGCCACGAGATAGCGAGCTCGCCCGTGGCTGGTGTTTGCTCAGGTGATGGCTATCTTCCCGACGCTCAGCCCGCGGCCGATGGGCAGCTCGGCTCTTCGCATCGGACACAGTTAATTGGTGCCTCTGTGAAGGGCGGCCCGCGGCCACAACGGTAAGGATCCGGCCAAACAGGTGTCTGCACTGGTCACTGCACCACGCGTAGGCTCTCGGCCAGGGTCATTACCCCAAATACTCTATACGTTTTGCTGGAAGAATGTGTGCCAATATCATTGAATGAAGTAGTTAAGATCGGTCAAAATAAATTCCACTGTGTATTAGAATCCACAAGGCAACGCTTCTTCCACTTGATAGTGGCCGGATGAAAACCCCTCTCTGCTAGCCTGTGATTCTACCTCGAAATACCTAATGCAATAAGGGGCATCCATAAATTACGTGAGCTGTTTTTCAGGATTTCCGGATACCCCTCCCCCCCCTCTGGTGAGACTTCGTCGTGAGATCTAGTCCAAACCACCCCTTAGAAATCGCCGTGGCGTGATTTGTAGACCTTTTTATGCTCTACAGTCCAACAAAAATTACAAAACCTCATGTGAGATTTCCGTTGACCCCATGCCCCCCCCCCTCTCCCTTGGTGAGATTTCGCCGGAACCCCCCCCCCTCCTATTTCACCTCACGTAATTTATGGACGCCCCCTAACAGATAGCAGCTTGCGGTCATTTATCAAACATGTGCGATGGTTCTGGGAGCAGTCTGCACACCAGTCAACATTGGTATCAATGAGCCAGGTTTTAACAGTGAATAGTGTGAGCTGATAATTTATATGTGAAACACAGTATATAGTTTTTGAAATGTTAATTGCAGATCGTCCCAACATTGACCTTGTTGATAGCGGAAAACTGCCTGCATATCATAATCAAGCGATAGGTTTGAACCGGGGATCCATTTCCAATACGTTGAACTCTAGAGGGAACAGATAAAATGGCAAGTTCTGATGTAGACTAAAATACAGTTAGTGATTTGATAGTTAACACTAGAAACATGGCTGTATAAAAAGGGTAAGCAGAGTACATACACAGTTACACCATTCTCATGTGTACCTTACAACCTGGACGTTGGTTGAATTACCTCACTGGAGGCTTCGTGGACCTGACAGTATACACAGACGGAAAAAAAAATCCCAACACCAAGAAAAAATTATTGTAGAGTAATGAAATTTGGACAATGCATTTGTCAAGTTAACATGTTTAATTGATTAAATTTTCAAGATCACAGGTTAATTTAAGCTCAAGAAAATGCATTTCAAATGTGAAATACTGTTAAATTAATAGCCGGTGTAACCTCCAGAATTTTGAATGCAAGCCTGCAAACGTGAATGCATTGTGTCATACAGGTTTCGAATGTCACTTTGTGGTATGGAGTTCCATGCTTGTTGTACTTGTGCTGTCAATACTGGGACGGTCAGTGCTGGCTGTGGATGATGCTGGAGTTGTCGTCCAATGATATCCCATACGTGTTCAATTGGAGACAGATCTGGTGATCTCGCAGGCCAAGGTAACATGTCGACACTCTGTAGAGCACGTTGCGAGACAACAGCGGTATGAGGGCGAGCGTTATCCTGTTGAAAAACTCCCCCTTGAATGCTGTTCATGAATGGCAGCACTACAGGTTGAATTACCAGACTGACGTACAAATTTGCAGTCAGTGTGTTTGGTATAACCACAAGAGTGCTCCTGCTGTCATAGGAAATTGCTCCCCAGACCATGACTCCAGGTGTAGGTCCAGTGTGTCTAGGCCGCAGACAGTTTGGTTGCAGGCGTTCCCCTGGCCTCCTTCTGACCAACACTCGGCCATCACTGGCACCAAGGCAGAACCTGCTTTCATCAGAAAACACAACAGATCTCCACTCCGTCCTCCAATGAGCTCTGGCTTGACACCACTGGAGTCGCAAACGGCGATGGCTTGTAGTCAGTGGAATGCACGCTACAGGGCTGGAGTCATGGTCTGGGGAGCAATTTCCTATGACAGCAGGAGCACTCTTGTGGTTATACCAAACACACTGACTGCAAATTTGTACGTCAGTCTGGTAATTCAACCTGTAGTGCTGCCATTCATGAACAGCATTCAAGGGGGAGTTTTTCAACAGGATAACGCTCGCCCTCATACCGCTGTTGTCTCGCAACGTGCTCTACAGAGTGTCGACATGTTACCTTGGCCTGCGAGATCACCAGATCTGTCTCCAATTGAACACGTATGGGATATCATTGGACGACAACTCCAGCATCATCCACAGCCAGCACTGACCGTCCCAGTATTGACAGCACAAGTACAACAAGCATGGAACTCCATACCACAAAGTGACATTCGAAACCTGTATGACACAATGCATTCACGTTTGCAGGCTTGCATTCAAAATTCTGGAGGTTACACCGGCTATTAATTTAACAGTATTTCACATTTGAAATGCATTTTCTTGAGCTTAAATTAACCTGTGATCTTGAAAATTTAATCAATTAAACATGTTAACTTGACAAATGCATTGTCCAAATTTCATTACTCTACAATAATTTTTCTTGGTGTTGGGATTTTTTTTTCCGTCTGTGTAGTTAGGAGGCCAGCACCTCTCATCCATACGTAAAAGTGAAGTTGTACGTGTTTAAATGACCGTGTGAAGAGTGATAAGTGCAGCGCATTGTTTTGCGTTATCCATGTTGGCTTTGTTGGTTGTGGTGTCGTGATGGTGTCGGGCGCTGAAACGGGATTAGCTGGTTCTAGTCCCGGTGGTGGAAGAAATTTTCACCATTTGGACTTGACCGGCAGGGTAGAAGAGGTGATGGTTCATAATGTCTAATGACCAGATTGTGAGCCAAAGTCCTCTGTTAAATCCCGAATCTTTCCGAACTGCTTATGGAATGAGGGCATCCGGTTCTGTTGACAGAATGGGGACGTTAAACTGGGCGGCTCCCTGGTGTCTTTCAGAAGAGCAGCGGGTTTCACCCTCTTCTTTCTTCATCTGTCATTTCACACAACATAAACAACACTCTACGTTGAACACGCACTCTATCGCTGACATCTAAAATACAATCACACGCTGCGTAAAGCAACGGAAACCACCAACGTTCATCTTCCTTTGAGAGTTCCCGTATAGACTCCAATTTAATCACCCACGTCTGGAATCGGGCATGGCATGTGATGAAAATTGAAGGGAAAACGTGTTGCCTTGTGCCAATCCACGCAGGCCTGCTCTTCCGATGTGTAACAAGCGGGTCAACAAGTATTACGTTCCAATCCGACGAACGAATGACCTCCTAACTACATACACATTGCGGAGTGGTTTGGAGTCAAACAAGGTGTTTCCCCACAGTTTGGTGATTGAGAATCATGTACCACAAGCTCTCCTACCTTCTTACGAATCTTGAAAATTCCTGCCATCACTAGGCCTTAAATCAGCTAGTAAATTCACTATGATGGTAATATAGCTTGAGGGTAACTCAATAACTTCACTACAGTAATCAAATCAAATTATCTAACGGCATTGTTTGCCGGGAGATTTCGAATGACTGCTCGGCCGCGAAGTGACACAGTTTTCGATTTTTTTTTTTTTTTTTTTATTTTTTTTTTTTTTTTTATTTTTTTTTTTTTTTTTTTTTTTTTTTTTTTTTTTTTTTTTTTTTTTTTTTTTTTTTTTTGGGCCTCCTTCCTCCCCTTCAGCCCTTCCTTTCGCTCTCCAGATAGTTGGCTCTTTGCCTGGCTCTTTACCTTTTTATTCCTTTCCTAGACTTCTTACATTTATTTCAATATTGAAACAGTTACTTCAACTTAGTCACGAGGAACATTCTTTAAGTTCTGTCCTCTAGTTTAGATTTATGTAGTCATTCTTCTTTTATTTGTTATTTATTTAAACGGTATAATTTTCTCTAAATATTTTGCGAGAGGAGTTTGCTCATTTTTTCTCCTCTTTTTGAATCTGTGGTAGTCTACCACAAGATGGACCCAGTAGTCCTCTATATTTACATTCTTTTGAGAGAATATATAGTATATGGTGTTCCCCATTAGCCATATTAGGGCGTCTTTTTTCTGTTGTGAAGTGGATGTCATATCTGGTTTCAGTAAAAGTTCAGGACTTATTCTTCTCGTTGTGGTGTCTAGTATGTATGCTGCGGTGCGCCTTGTCCAGTTCCAAATGTCTTTGACACGGTGGCAGGTAATCCTATGGAGTAGGGTGTCTGCCATTTGGCAGTGGTTGCATCTATCTGTTTCTAGGAGATGGATTTGATTTAGCTTGGTGTTAGTGGCTATTGTCTCATTGACTACCTTGTACCAAATTGAATGTACTGATGTTTGTAACACTGGGTTGTGGATATTTGTCCAAAGGTTTTTCCATGAAATATTGGGATACTTTATTTCCTGTCTGTTCCCAGGGGTGTTATCCTTCATAATATTGTATATTATTTTGGTTGTCAAAGGCCGGTTATTTTTGTGTTGGAGCTTCAGGTAGCTGAGTTCCAAGTAGAAGAGTTGTAAGTATTTCATCTGATTTGGTATTCCGGCCATACTGATGGGTGGTGTCATGCTGTGTGGTTTATATAGGTCTATCACGTGTGCTGTAATGCCTTGCGGATTCCTGCTTTTTGCATGCAGCATATGTTTAACGAAGAGAGCTTTGCTCTTCTTATATACATCGACAAGGCCAAGTCCCCCTCTTTTCTTTTCTAGTGTCAGTGTTTCGACTTTAACTTTGAAGATTTCTCCTCTATGTATAAAAAAGCCAACCGCAGACATAATACTTCGTGCTAGAGGCGTAGAAACTGGGAGTATTTGCGACGTGTACCATAGCTTCCCAAGGACAAATGTGTTAATTAGTTGTACTCTCTGTATCATATTAAGATTCCTCACGGAGTGTTGTTGGAGGCAAGCTCTAATTTTGGCTAATAGGTTCCGCCAATTTGTTGTCGCACTTTTTTGCAGGCATTTTTGGAATTTGATTCCCAAGAGGTTGATTTCCGAGTTTTCTTCTAGCCAGGAGGGTTTACTATGCCTCAAACCCGCTCCAATATCCATGATTTTTGATTTTTTTTATGTTCAGTACTGCTCCAGAGCATTGACAGTAACTTTCGATGGTTTGTTTTGCAAGCTCAACGTCTGTCGTATCTTTCGCAAAGACAACTACATCATCCGCATAGGCCCGACAGATCACTTTCCCGATTCCTATGTTTATTCCGGTTACTGTTTCTGTTAATTTTAACAATAGTGGCTCTAGTGCTATTGCAAATAGAATCATAGATAGGGGCAACCTTGTCTTACTGATCGCCTAATTCGTATAGGTCCACTCATCGTTCCGTTGACGATTATTTTCGTTGTGGCCTTGTTTAGTAAGTTATGTACTATGTTGGATATCTCTTCTCCGAATCCCATCTTAACCATCGTTTGTTTTAAAAAGTTATGGTTAACTCTATCGAAGGCTCGGTCAAAATCTAGTGACAAGATGGCACCCTCTGAGTTGCTTGTGTTCATACTGCCTATGACATCGCGATATTCCGACAGTAGTTGGATAATTGATCTGTTGTATCCAACTGCAGCCTGGTGGGTTTTTATCACCTTGTGTATTTTGTCTTTTATTCTGTGTGCTAACACCCTAGCGAATATTTTATAATCACTGTTCAGTAAGGTTATAGGTCTGAAGCTCTTCATATTTTTGGCTTTCGTATTTTTGGGGACTAATACTGTTACGCCGTTCACAAATTCCTCAGGTAACGTTTTTTGTTCCATAATCTCATTACATATTTGTATAAGTTTGTCTTTAACTGACTCCAAAATGTTGCGTAAAACTCTATCCCGATGCCATCTGGTCCCGGCGATTTGTTTTTGGGGCTTCTTTGGATTGCCAGGTAAGCTTCTTCCACGTCAATTTCCTTGTTGAGTTTCTGTTCGATCTTCATCGTTCAATTGTTTTTCTATCGAATCTAATATTCCGTCTGGGGCTGTGGAACTATCTGCTTTTTCGAATAGCTGCTTATAATGATTGTGAACTTGTTGTTTTATTGTATTTTGTGTTTTGATGATTGCTCCTTCTTCTGTTATCAACTCCGTAATCAGATGTCTTCTTGCTCTGCGTTTTTCTTGGACCAGATGATATATTGAAGCATCTTCCGAGGATATAGCATTGTGTACTCTGCTTCTAATTTTAACTCCTTCAAGTTGTCTCCTCTTCATTGCAATTATTTTTGCTTTAATTTTCTTGATCTCAAGAATGTATTTCCTTTCTGTTTCCACCTTTTTATATAGCTCTCTCAAACATAGATAGTGAAATTCTTCTTTTTGCCGTTGCCACCTCTTTATTTCGATGCTATAGGTCTTTAGCATTCGTTGGATCCTGGGTTTCGCCAGTTTTATCCATCATTCTATGGTTGACGGAAATTTCCGAGTTTGGCTGCAGCACTGTATCCATGTCTCTGAGAAGTTCTGTTGTAGCTGGCGCTGCTCTAGAATAGAGGTATTTAGTTTCCAGTATCCCCGCGCAATGTATATATTTTGTTTCGCTAGGTTTATTTTACATTGGTATGCTACATGGTCCGAAAATTCAACCGGCCAACGCTCTGTTGTTTGAAGTTCGCTCTTCAGCTCTTGGCTGATGTAAATACGGTCTAGTCGTGAAGCTGATTTTTCCTGTCGTATATGTAAATCCTATGGTGTTTTCCGTTTAATACTTCCCATGTGTCTAGTAGTTTGAGATTGCTTATGATGTATTCCAATTCTATGCTTTTGTTGCAATTGGGTGACTGGTCTTTCTGATGTAGGACGCAGTTGAAATCTCCTCCTAAAATAGTTTGTCGGGTATTCTTACCCATGTGTAAGGTTAAACTATTTTTAAAGTATGACGCCCTCTTGGCTCGTTGGTTGCTGCCTGATGGAGCATATACATTTATTATTCTGGTATTGGCTATTGTGCAAGCTATAGTTCTTCCTTCTTCTGATCTTGTTACATCTAAGGTTTCAATACCTAGCTTGGTTAAAATTGCTGTTCCGAGGCTTATATCGCCACCTGTGTTCGTTATAGAGTTGTAGCCGGAGATTCTGTCCAGGTTTATTGCGTTTGTGACTTCTTGCAATAGTAGTATGTCAATGTTTGCGGCTCTCACATAGTCTTGGAGCATTTCCGCTTTAAGAGGGCTTATAATTGAGTTTATATTTAACGTTGCCACGGTGTACGTTTGCATCATACTGTCAGTGTGTTGCATTCAGACAATGTGCGTGTCTTCGATTTGATCTTCCTGCTTCTCGTCGTCCGCCCAACTACACGGCGTACTTCCTACTTCGGTCCCTGCGCCTCTGCGCCTGTTTGGGTTTGGAGTTGGCTCTGTGTTGCTAGTTGGCTGATTCTTCTCTATTGGTTGTTTCTTTAGTTTTTTCCCCACTTCCTTTGACTTCTTCTGTACTTTCTCTCTCTGTTGACGTTTCCCTACTTTGCTTGGTTTTGGTCTCCGTTTGTTTCCTTGCGCGGCGTTTCTTACCGAGATTGGCGACCGTTGGCCTCGTCCACTCCGTTTCTTCTGCTGTGGATGGTGGGTCAGTTGTCAGCATCGGTTCTTCCTTTCCGTGATCTGACTCGATGTTGTCGTCAGTTACCACCGTGTTTTCGAGAGGTTTTTTATTATTTTCTGTTTTTTCTCGTCCGTGTTTGTTTTTGTTTTGTCATTCCAGTCTCCTTGTTGTTTAGTTTGGAGGTTTTCACTCATTTTGTTCTGGGTTTGGCGTCCCTCGTCGCTCATATTTTCTTCAGTATTCTTTGTATTGTACATTTTTTGTGACTTTATTTCTTTTTGTATCACCGTCTCAGGGGGGCACATGTCCGTTTTCATTAGTGGTGGAAACTGCTGTTGGTCTCCTAATGCGGCCTCTTCATTTTGTTTTGTTGTTTCTGAGCGCTTGGCGTATGTTAACGGTAGTATTGTCGGTTGCATTCGAGGGCAGTTTGCTCTGATATGTTCTATTGAGTTGCAAATAGCACAAGTTCGTGGCTGCCCGTCGTATACAACAAGTGCTCTGAATCCACTTACGTTTATGTATGATGGTATGTGTTTTGTTATTTCCATTTTAACTATGCGCACTCCGTTTATCTTCTTAAATCGGATATTGCCTCCCCATTTATCTTCTGTAATTTCTATCACATTTCCGAAAGGTTTGATCGCCTGTAGAATCAGTTCGTTGGATATTTCAAATGGCAGATTTAACACTCTTATATGTCTTTTGCCCATTCCTGCGTTTGTTACTTGAACATTACTTACATTTCCATCGGCATGGTGGAATTTCAAATTGCCTGTATTTTCTTCTATTACGCTGACACAATATTCCTCACTTGTCATTTTGACAAACACACAGTTTTGGAATGAATCTAATTGAATTCCCAATATTTCTTCATCTATTAATTTTACTTTGTCGAACAGCCACTCATGTATCTCGTACGCCGTTGGCCTTACGAAAGCACGATCGAATGTGAATTTTACGGTGTTTTTTCTTGTTATAGCGGTGGCTGCCATTTCTTACCTTTAACTGTAGTACTCGCCTCTACTCGGCTGAGAAGATGGTTTTCTATTACACTCACACAAAACTTCTACACTGCACACTACTGTTGATCGCTGCGGCGTTGACCGACTACACGGATGTTGTTGCAAACACGTCCGTACCTGACGGCCGCTGACAGCGGACTGCTATAATGATGTGTAAATTTTTACGATACCAACATTAACTTTATTACCGGCACCGGAGAGTACTAATGAAAGGACGAATTGTGATATTCTTGATTCGAGTAACTGGAGCAGATTCGAGTAGCAGCTCGAACCGACTAGACTCTGTGATGATACACGACTACGCATTAATAACTTCACTACAGTAATCAAATCAAATTATCTAACGGCATTGTTTGCCGGGAGATTTCGAATGACTGCTCGGCCGCGAAGTGACACAGTTTTCGATTCGCTGTGCAATGCGTCTCTTGTCGTGCTGACTAATCCCGACAATCCTACCTGCTGTAGCGGACCTACAGTTTAATGTGGAATCCGAACCACGCAAAGGTTCTGGCGTATTTCAGATTACATTGCAAGCTGTGCCAGAGGTGAAGGTCGGGTTGAGAGAGTTTTTTTAATATCTCCGCCAAGACCGGGATTCAAACCGGGATCCTTAACACTTCGTAATTGTTAAATGCTAGTGTGTAGTATTTGCAGGCCTTCAGCTCTTTTGTGTTAATTTCCAGCGGAATACGGTTTGTTAGTCCTACCTCTTTCGATACAAAATTATAAACATTTCCTGACAGTTGTTGAGAAGACTGTTAATTATGATTAGGGTTCGGATCTCTATGACCATAAAAATAGAGAAATATGACCTCAAAAACGGTAAAATATGAACTAAAATTGAGAAAATGTGACCAAACATTTAAATTTACTTATCAAATCATGCTGAATTATACATCATTTATTTTATCTGGTAGTGTTGCTTAGATGTAGACATCGTAATTTACTTCCGTGCACTCACTGCACCATTGGAAGATTAAATTTTAAATCTCTGTCTTGAAGTCACTTTAATTTCACATACTTTACAGTTCGTCTGCACTAAAATACTCCTCTCCAAATTCCTTTATGTAATTCCGTAACATTTTGTTTTCTGCATGGCGATACTGGCTGATCCATTGCAGATTTAACACTGACTGAGGATTATTTTAAGAAGTACTGGCGGCAATGAGACATTGGTGGACGCGGCTCGACACGGGTATACTGTTGCTGCACAGTCGAAATTAAAAGGCGGGCGGAACATTAACGTTTAGAGAGTGAATTTAATGTATAGCTTTAATTCTTGACTGGTGAATTCTGACCAGTTCAGTGAAAAATTAGTTTTGTTTTTTCCTCCAATGTGTAATAGGAGTTCAGTGAATTATTATCTTGATTTCTTCTCATCTATAACTTCTAGTGAATTTCCGGTACTGTTAAAGAATTAATAGATTTTTCCTCAAAATATGACCATAAAAATTATCGTAAGTTGACCAGAACTAGGAAAATAACTCTAAATAAGCATATTTATGCTATATAAAATACATTTAAATACAGTCAGAAACGTTCAATCAGTGTTTAATTCAGCGTTACAGCTCAAAAAGAAGGCAGGAAAAAAATGTGACATGTCATAAAGATTCTAACCCTAGTGATGATTAATAATTCGCACAATCCTGCATCTCGTTCAGACAAGACGATGCGCGGACTGCGCCTTGTGCTTCCTGAGCGAGCTGAAAAGAATCCTGTTTCCATAAGACTCTTCTTTGATAGCGATTTACTGCTCGTGGACGTCTGGGTCATTACAGCCCAGAGATGATTGGGACCAATGAACTGGAAGAAATTCGTCCATGGTATTATAATATCTCGTTGGCCGGGGTATTAGTTTTGACTTAAAAAACACCTTGTATGGTGCCAGCTTACAAAAGTAGCAAAGTTAATTTCTTTTGATTCAATAAATTTTATAATGGGCTCTTCACATGACAATTCTCAGGGGATCACTCAAAAGAAATGGGTTCACATTAAAAGAAAATGAATTTATTCATTAAGACAAAATTGATGTCATTTCAAGATCACAAATGTATGGCAAACATATGATAGGCACCCAGGCTAATAGCTCTTTAATTCTGGCATGAGTCACTCAGGGCAGTTTCCAGGGTTTTGAGATGTTGCAGAATGTCTCTATATCAGCAGGCGGTACACATTACCCGGCAGGGACACTGGTCGGCGGCGGCGGCGGCGACGGCAGGCCAGGGTTTGACCAGCGCGACCGGCTGATACACACAGCTACCTCCGTTTATCACTTGTAGCAGCAGCCACTGTCCATAACCTTGCTCTCGGGCGTCCAGCAACGTTCTCCTCTCCCGACGACATAGAACATAGCAAAAGAAACACCTCGGAGGAGTAGATGCAATCCCCTCCATCCTCTGGCTGTCCCACACACTGCACCACATACGGCAAGCCCTCCAGAAAAAACAAAAATATCGCGAGAAGAGAGGGCGGACTGTGTCCCGCGCCCCTTCGCCAAACCAAACATGTCTCTGGGGACAGGCGTCTGCCTTCCATCATCGACTGGCCCTCAGATACACACAGTGTCAGGCAGCACACCTCCGCGCCAGCGAGCCGACGTGCTGTGTAGGACATTACAGTATTTAGAAGAAAACATTAATATCCTTAGTGAATCATCTATAATATTACATAAGCTATTAGGATGGTAACCCCACGAAATTGTCATGGCCAAGCTTCAGTTGCAGTAGTTCAATCTACTGATTTCGGGAATCACCGAGATCGTACTCGCGTCCTGCTGAATGCTTAGCGGTCACCTTGTATGGGCTGCGACCTCTGCATTCACGTTTCGAAGGTCGCCAGTTCGAGTCTAGCCGAGTGCATGGATGGTTTTAATTATAAGAATAAGGGTTGTGTTCGCCATCTATCGCCCTTACTATTCTCTACATAAATACGAGGAACAGATATACAAAATTGGATCTTCCTACATGTATGAAGAGGCCTAGTGACATTTCATAAATATACCTGTGTGCGTAATAACTTACTTTGCAGTTAGTTAACTTTTTATTAGGGTGTTACCGACAAATTCAATTCTAACTCCTGTGGCTGAATTTAAGTGTAAATGATTAATAAACAAAGACTGTAGTTCTTACATGAAACGAATAATTTGATTCCTATTGTTTAATGTCACTGACCTTCACCCCAAGTGTTCTCCGGTTCATAACTCAATCTCCAAATTAATTCTTACAGGATTTTAAACTGGTTTTCCGCTTTGGTAAAGATTTTACCTGCACTCTGTCGTGAAACACCAATTTGACATTTAAAATGCGAATAGTGTAAAGCTATTCTAGACACCTAGGAGACGTGGTTTCACAATACTTTGATACAGGACTTATAATTCACGGTCTACAATGATTAGAATTTCGTCATCCACCATTACATTTCCGAATATTCTCTGTCCGTTTGCCAGTATTTTATCGATTTTGTAGATGTTAGTTTCTTCATTGAGAAAGGGTTAGTTCGTTCCGTAGGACCCAGGTAGGATGAGAGCGGAATCGCTCTCTTACCTATCATTGGGGAGGACGGGGTTCAAATCTCGTCCGGCCATCCTGATTGCGGTTTTCCTTGGTTTCCCGCAGTCTTTTGAGGTGAATGCTGGGATGGTTCCCTTTAAGGCCACGGCCGACTTCCATCCCCCTCCCTCCCCTTAGTGTAGAGGCTGAAAAGGATCTCCATGATCCTCCAGCAGCCCGCCTCCCAGCCTGCATGTTCTGTAGAAATCCACCATTTGCGATACACCATGAAATGTGCCTCCGGATCCTTGCTGCAATCTAGTGTTAAATATTTCGATTTTCAGTGGGAGGGGGGGCGGGTCATTTATACTATGAGTCTTCCAGAATTTTATGTTTTTCGTAAAAATAATTAAATGAATAGTTTTAAGAAATTCGATACTTCAGCAGATACGTATTTCAACAAAAAAGACGGTTATCATTCGATGGACATTTTCATCAGTGCATGCCATTTAAAAGACAATTTCACAAAACAAATAATGAACTGTATTATTCAACTCACTGGTTACCTAATTTTATAAAATAAGTTTTTACATTATTTTAGTGAATTCCCTTTAGTACCCACTTTGTATTCTGATCCCTCACAACCCGAGTTTAACGTGCAAATGACGGATTTTTTTTTTTTTTTCTCTGACAGCAAAGATTTCTGTTTTTCAAAACAGTTCCACTTATTTCTTGCTCACTACGTTGCATCGTTCCAGTTATGGCTGTACTGCTGTTAATTGCTTATCGTATGCACAGCAAAAATTTATTGTTTATTTGATACAGAATTTGTTACCTATTCACCCTTACTCTACATCCAGTTAATGTTTCGTTACGTATTTGTTTTGTTTGAGTAATTAGAATAACCTTCTGAAGTAAAGAGAATACTGAACTGAATCAGTTTCTCCTGTACCCTTCAGGTGAGGCATGTAAGTTAACTACGATTTGCTTCTCTGAAGATATCTTCTAAAGGCGACTTTCTCTACAATGGTTTCTGAATTTGTTTTGTATTTCGTTCTGTTACGATCAACACTCTTTAAGAATTCTTTGGAGCTCTCAAACCTATAAAACAACATTCCTTCTTTGTTTTCCGTTTATCCTTTGAGAACACAAATTCCCAAATATAACAGTTTCGTGCAACTATGGCAGGTAGCGTGTTTTAAATATCTCTTAAATATTTTTTGAACCTGACATCTGAATGAAGCTTGTATTCGAGAGGTGTGGCAAATAAGGCATAGATTTCTGAGAACCATTGATTGACAGCTGCATTTATTTGCCGCACAGCATATTTCAGTTAACAAGGGCGTGGTAACATCTAGATGCATATCTTCGATACCTCCACTAGCATATATGTTCTGAACTCCTTAATAACGGTAATTGAGTTTTATATATGGAAAAATCGTCCAGTCCCTTGGTACAGTTTGTCCACTGGACCAGCTATGTCTCGAAACGTATGTAAAAAATTGTGTTGACGATAGCTGTCTTCTAAAAAGTTAGACAACCACGATATAAGTGCCATTATGTAGAAGTTTTTGGCTTTAGTCCTTTGGCCGTCCAGCCAAAATGTGAATAATAGTAAAACGACCAGTAAATCGGCGTCTACATAATATATGCAACTTCTACATTTCGGTAACCAGCATTCATGTATCTTGCATAAAGTACGTACGGCTGTAGAAGAGACGCGGTCATTCGGCACATATACCAGTTTTCTCATTTATTTACGGTGCTAAGTTTTGTCTGACCTTTACTATCAGATTTAGCTGTTTTTCGGGCTTCAGGACACTTTGGTGACGTGGACATTAATAAAAAATTAAGTAAATGGTAAATAACTCAAGAGAGTAAAAAATATGATGTCTGTATGGCTGACTATTAACAGATCATTCATAAAGGAAATAAAACAATATGACACAGAAGACAAACTATCTGTCCAGTTGTAAATAGTCTTTCTACAGCGTGTTAAAAAAAAGTGTAAAATATTTTCGGAGGTGATAGCACGCATCCAAATAAGACAAAAATTTCTAATAGGGACGCGACGCATACTTCCGGAGTTAATAACAGGTCCGCAATGTGACCCCCTCCCCTCCCCACGGCCTGACGAAAGCCCTGGCTTCCCCAAAGTGCTCCCACTGCAACCACCATGGCTAGACCCCTGATATACTCTTTATCTTTCTGCGCCTGGAATGTCAACAGCATTTATAGTCAATTACCAGAATTTCGACAGTTTTTACGAGACCAGGATGTGGACGTATGCCTTGTCTCCGAAACCTTTCTCAAGCCCGGTCTGCGAGCATCTGTGCCGAACTACAACTGCTATCGCTGGGATAGGCCTACCGCCGGCGGAGGAGTAGCCCTATACATCAAACGAAACATCCCTCATCACGAGATCGTCATACCCACACTCCAACAGATGGAAGCCGTCGGTGTTGAAGTGACGACCTCCAACGGAAAATTAATGATCATCTCCTGCTGCCGTCCTCCACGGCGTCAGCTCAACGAGGATGACTTCACGGCCCTAGCTTCCATCGGCGGTAAGCTCCTGATTGGAGGAGATATAAACACACCGACTGGAACAGCATTTACTCCAATGCTGCGGGAGTAACTCTGAGAAGACTGGCTAACAGACTTAATATGGGGGTGTGGGCACCAGATGTACCCATTCATTATCCAACCAACGGCCAACGGCCAGATGTTTTAGACGTCTTCATTAGTAAGGATATTCAGGGCTATGTCGCCACCGCAGCCTTAAACCGGCTATCCTCCGATCACTGCTCGGTTACAGCGGAAATTGAGATCGGACCATGGCAGACCCTGAAGCACTCAACTCTGGACTACAAAAATACAAATTTGAGGCTTTTCCAAGAGATCCTCCAAAACAAACTTTCGAACCAACCTGAAATTACGAACATCGACAATGCCCTCGAACTCTTCGAGACAGCAGTCAATGAGGCCACTGCCGCTTCAACACCCATTAGGACACCTCGGTCAGCTCCTACTCCACAGCTTCCCCCTCAACTGATGGCTGAAATACGACACAAAAACAGGGTTGCAAAAGAATGGAAGCTGAAGAGAAACCAAGCAACGAGAAGGCTGCTCAATAGACTGCAGAGGGAAATAAATACTTCCCTGCTGCAGCACCGAAATAGAGAGTGGGATGCAAGAGTATCCATGCTCAGTCCAGAGGACGGGTCGCTCTGGCTTCAAACAAGAAGGCTTACCAGACGAAGACAGCGCCTTCCCCCTCTCAATGGCAACCATGTCTTAGCTGTCACTCCTGAAGACAAGGCGAATGCCCTCGCCGATGTCTTCGAAACAAATTTTCGGCCGTCGCAAACAAATGCAGACCCCATACACCTCGCCGAAGTCATTCGTCGGCTGACGGTTTACCTGGAAGCAGAAGATGAATTTCAAATGGACGATATTACCCCTGAAGAGGTTACCAGCAGCCTGCTAAAACTCCACCCTCGCAAAGCTCCTGGCCGTGACGAGATCTGTAACAGTTCTCTGAAGCACCTGCCTCCGGAGGCCTCAGTCTACCTCGCAGAAATCTTCAACACCATTCTGCGCCGACAACAGTTCCCTAACCGACGGAAACATGCAGTGGTTGTGGGTATACACAAGAGTGGGAAGGATGCACACCAACCACAAAACTACAGACCTATTAGCCTTCTACCAGCCATCAGCAAGGTATTCGAAAGGCTACTGCTAAAACGACTGTCCACTCACATTGAGGACACAAATGCCTTACCAAATCACCAGCTAGGTTTTCGTCGCGGCCACTCAACTACTCAGCAGCTCATGAGGGTAACAGAAGCTGTCACAAAAGCATTCAACCACAAACAATACTGTGCCATGGTGATTCTCGATATCTCACGAGCATTTGATTCCGTATGGCACTCGGGGCTCCTACTCAAGCTATATGAGCAGGGTATCCCGGTACCATACGTGAAATTAATAAGATCATACCTGACTGACCGCACATTCAGTGTTCGAGTCGACAGAGCCTTCTCAAGTGTAAGAAAAGTGAAAGCAGGTGTTCCCCAAGGCTCAGTTCTGGGTCCGACTTTATACTCATATACTGCTGATGTTCCCACATCCAATGGAGTTTTGGTCGCAACATACGCTGACGATACAGCTTACCTCGCAGCCAGCCGCAGCAAAATTTTAGCCACTCGCCGTCTTCAGAAGGTCCTCCAGGTAACGGAGGCCTGGGCCCGGAGATGGAGGATTGACATTAACCCAGCCAAGACTCAGGCAATAATGATCAGTAAAAGACTTGGGCCCCGTCGACCACGTCAACCGGACCCCGTTCTCCACCTTCACGGGAAAGACATACCATGGTCAGCTACTGCCCGCTACCTAGGAGTGTTGCTAGATAGGAGACTTACCTGGCAAGCTCATATAAATGACATCCACAGGAAAGCAAACGCGAGGCTTCACAGCCTCTACTCGCTTCTTAACAAAGACAACAATTTAGCCCCAAGCACTGGCATTAAGATATACACGACCCTAGTAAGACCAATTATTGAGTACGCCTGTCCAGTGTGGGCATACGCTGCTGACAGCCACATACTCAGACTACAAACTATACAAAACAGGGCACTGAATAGAGCTCTACATCTTCCAGCCAGATTTCCTACCTATGCACTCCATGAAGCCACTGGAGTTCCATATCTCCATGACAGGTTTAAACAATTAGCTGAAGTCTTCTACAAGAGTTCAAATAGAAGCAAAAACCCCGAAGTCCACAACATCGGTCGCTATGATACAACCATTGACCGTCATAAGAGACCTCTAAATCTAATTAACTAATATACACCACCGAGAAGCCACACCAACAGAGAAGTTTTGCATCACCCATATACTTCTGGAGGCAATGTCTTCGGACAATATCCTCCACCTCTACCTGCCTACAAAGATAAGGTAGTGACGGTGCTGTGCGTGCATGCCTCAGCCCTTCGGCGTAAGGAATCACGCACTCATTGAAACTATCTTCGTTGATCCTGTACGTCTCCAATGCACGTCGTCACGTACAGGACTAACTAAGACAGTTTCAATGATTGCGTGATTCCTTACGCTGAAGGGCTGAGGCATGCATTGCCGTGGGCGGGGGTCACATTGCTGAACTCCGAAAGCATGCGTTTGCGACCCTATGTTTATTGGGACTCTCTTTATACACCATTTAAACATAAAATATTCAATTTCGATGCATAGAGGCAGTTAAAATGATGCAAAGGGCAAGACAATAGTAAAATTTTTATGGATCTGTTAAATATTCTTGTAACAGGACCGGATTGTGGACAAAATAGTAATTTTTTTAGCTATGGTTTCATTTTTATAACTTAAACTGAGACTTACAGAATCGGATAATCCGAGATTTGCTGTCGCATTCCTGTTCAGACCTTCGTATTGATTAGCCGCGGGTAATTAAGGGGAGAGTGGGGTATTGACGGTTTCGTAACTGCTTAGCAGCAGAGGAGTTGTAGCGTGTGCTGCTACCTCGCGGCCTTTTAGGGAAATCCTGGTGAAAGCGACGCCATCTTGGCAGTGTCTATCTGATTTTGGTGCAGAGAATTTGTTTTTCACGTCTTTTGATTTAAGGAACGGCCCTCTTTACACCACAGTAAGTACTTGAATTTCACGTACGTAAAAATTGCTGTTTATGGTATATTGAACTATGATGTGTGAACTTTTTAGTGGTACGTTTGTTTAAGACGTAGGATAGATGGTAATTTTGTTTTAACGTTTCCAAATATGGCGTGCTCTGCGGGTAATGGCAGTCAGTCGGTCAGGGGTATTGGCAGTCAGTTTCCTCATCGACCGGTGTTACCTCAAACTAACAGAACATTTTTTTTCTTTGTTTCAGATGTCCAGAAAGTGCGTTAAAACAACTGAAAAGGCTAAGTGGACTGCTGAACAACTTGAACAGGCCATAAAAGCTGTTAACGAGGGAATATCAATCAGAAAGGCTTCGAAAATCTATGACATACCATTTAGCAGTCTTCAAGAGAGAATAAAAAGTGGCAATGTTTACGCCCCTACATTGGGGAGAAAGTGAGATTTCCTCGTGAACATGAAAATGCCTTAGCTAACCATTGTCAAAGATTTTGTGTGGTATGGCGATGACTCAGTTAAGACAAACTGCCTATGAATATGCCACTAGGAACCAAATAAAACACTGATAATAAAATGGCTGGGTTGGATTGGATGAACGGGTTTTTAAAAAGACACGGCATTAGTGTGAGAAAACCAGATGCCACCAGCATTGGTAGAGCAGTTGTATTTAATAAAGAAGAAGTGAACAGATTTTATAAGAATTTAGAAGGGGAAATAGTGAAACACAAATTCAAAGATACAAATATTTGGAATGTTAACTAAACCGGAATTTCTACAGTGCAGGATCCGCGATTGATAGTTGCTGAAAAGGGCCAAAAACGAGTGGATAAGTAACTAGTTTGGAAAGAGGTAAAAATATTATAGTTGTGTGTGTTATGAGTTCTAGAGGACAGTATGTACCCCCAATGTTTATTTTTCCTCACCAGAAAAAATATGGCCCACCTGGTTCCATTTACAATTGCTCTAAATCAGGGTGGATAACAGAAGAGCTATTCATGCTTTGGCTGAAACATTAATCTAATTTTACGCATGTAAGTGAAGATAATAAAGTGCTATTGATTCTCGACAATGACAACACTCACTGCACTCTGGAAGCTTACTACTTCTGTAAAAAAGCATATTGGCAATGTGATGGTGTCCCTCCCACCACACATTTCCCACGGGATTCAACCGTTAGATGTTACATTTTTTCTCCGCTGAAGGCTGCTTACCGCAGAGAATGTGATCTATTTTTAAAGTTAGAAACCATGTAAGAATAACGTCCTTTGATGTAGCTGAGCTTTTTAACAAGGCCTACTCAGTAGTTGCTACTATGGTTAAAGCCACTGGCGGTTTAGCAGCAACTGGGATTCGTCCTCTCAAGCCACGGGTATTTACAGATGAAGACTTTTTGGTGGAGACGGTTTTTCAAAGACAGGCTGATTTACCAGAAGCCATCGACAATCCCATGAACACAGCATGAAATGTTTCATTGGTTGAATACAGACGAGCCAAATCCAAATCATCAGATCATCGATTCACCTAGTGCAACTTCCATAATCACTGAAGAACTGAACGACTCTATCGTCAACAACAAAGTAGCAGTTCCAATAGAACAAATTTCTCCACAACCTGGGTGCAGTACTTGGCCACATAGTTTGACTACCAAGCGATCAAGACCCAAGCAACAGAAATCATCACATCGACTTCACTAAAGGAAAAGCTTGACGAAGAAAAAAGAAGAAAAACACCAAAAAAGAAACTAAGCAGAAGAAGCAAAATAAGCGAAAAAAAGTTGACCCCAGCAGTAAAATATAAAGAAAAAATATGCAAAGACACGTCCATGCAGAGAACTCTTCGACTCTGACTCTGGAAACTCTAATGATAAAAAATGTTGTTCCAAGATGACCTGATAAAGAAATTTGTTTTTATTGCAAAGAATTCGGTATAGATAGGGAACTTTGGTTCCGTTGGATTATTTGTGGGGTATGGGCTCATCAATCTTGTTCCGGATGGGATTATGCAGAGGGCTACAAGTGTGATTTTTGTATCTAACTTGTAAGAGTGACATTTTCATTACATCTATTTTCACAATTCCAATAATTTTATGTCTCACTTTTGTAAAATAAATACATTGATTTAAAAGAAATTGAGATTTAGTCATTTTTTACCTTATCTTTAGATTTACTATGATTTTCAATGGGTTTAAATGCTGACTGCCATTATTCCAGGGTAGGGGAAATGCCGGCCAAAGCTACATTTTCGTTTAAACATTTAAAAAACAACAACATGAGAGTTGAACGAATTTTAACGATGTTTCAATAAATTTGAATATATTTGTAACCAGTTTTACGCAATAGCACTAAAATAGCATTTAAATTAAACTTGTACTGACGATAATAACTTAAGTGATCGCCATTACCCCACTCTCCTCTAATAGTAGTCAACTAGTCAACTATTTAACAGCTAGGAGATCAGAATTCGCAGCCATGGTGGCAGTTAGATGAAGTCGTAGAGTGAGTGATGTATTTCTGTTGACGGTTCCATCTGCACTTGTAGAGAATTCTTTTCTAAAACTGTTGAAAACATAACTGTGAACGTTCTGATCTGATTAGAAATCTACGCATCACGCACGTATATTGGTGTGAAACATTCTTCTGGCTGAAAAAATATAAGGATAATTATAATAATTTATAACTAAAAGTTTTAAGAAGGTTAGAAAGATTGATTATGAGAAGGAAGAGATGATGAAGTCAAGGATCAGGGCACACAGCTAAGAACAGTTAATACGAAGGAAGAAAACTGTTTATAACATGTCCCGCGGAGTTAAGGGCTCCTATCAATAGCTGTAGTAGTAAAAAAAAAAAAAAAAAAAAAAAAAAAAAAGAGAGAGAGAGAGAGAGAAAGAGGAGGTATGAGAAGAATAAAGTCGATGGTAGACGTAAGGTGTGAAGTAAATGGGACGAAAAAAGAATGCACTAATCACCATAGTGAATTAAGAACTCCAGGAGAGGATGGTGCAAACTTAAAGCGCTAGCGGTTTTTCTAATGGACTGATTCACCGTTCGTGTATTATAAACTAATTTTAGAGCATATTTATCAGTGAGGCCACCGACATTAACTTTGAAACAACTGCCATAATCTGTATCCACGACTACATCAAAATTCATCACCTGTAAGTTGGCAGTACTGCTGCTGGATTTGGTGCACGTGGCGTTCTTACGGAGATGTCTAGGGCACGCTTCGGGCAATCAAGTTCAAAACTGCGATGTTAGGGAATGTGGAAGCAGTCTCTTTTTTGGTCACGACGAGAGAGGCGCTGGAGCCTGTGCACCTGTTTAGCTGACTCAGATCGAGCCTCCTATGAATATGTAACGCCCTCCTACCTGCTAGCCTGCCCATCGAGTATCCTCCGTGAATGAGTTACAGCCGGGCCTTGACGTACGATCGCTCGAGACGCCCGAAAGTGCCTTCTACGGAACACAACGGAGTTCGTTGACCGCCAGCATGCCGTCCCTCCAGCTTGACAACAAGTGCGCCACGTGTTGGCAATAGTTACTCTGCCTTCGTATCGGTCACTGCAAACTTCACGATTTGTGGGGCAGTAATCATATACTGCAGGGCGTCCCATAAACAGAGGTACTAACCTTAGATGACCTGGAGAGAATTTAAACTAGCGTTCCTGAAACTGTGGTCCGCGTATATGAGACAGGTGATCCACAGGTAGAACATTAAAAATTTGCTTTTAACAGAATTATAGGTAACATAACACAAAACGAATTGGTAAAAGTTGTTCACAGCACTCGTATTGTATAAGACAGCGGTTCCCAAGCTATGGGTCGCGACCCACGTGTGGGTCGCGGCGTGTGTTTTGGTGGGTCGCGGAAAAATCGAGGTTTTTACCACAAAAATATATATTATTGGTTTTGAAAAACTAATACAGAAATAAACTGTGTGTAAAAACGTGACTTAAGGTTAAAATTAATCTATGCCCTCATCAGCAAACACCAGTGCCACAAATCTCACTGATTTCCAAGTTCTGTTTTTATAATAATTAAACGTTTTTTTCATTATCTTTGTAAAAAAACCGGGAGGCGTCTGCACAAAGCATCGCCTCATCGAGTTGACGGCTGAAATTCCAGGATTAGTTAAAACTCGATTTGCAAATTAAAATGACATGGATGTGCCAAGTAATATCATGGTGGAAAACACCTACAAAACCCATTTCAGTGGTTGACTGGTAAGTTTACCAATCTGTTTTCCTGCTCCCAGTCTTCCATATTTTCATACATTTACGTGCAGTAAAACACAATGATTAAGCTACCAATCAACCACTATAATCAGGTCTGCAGCTAGTTTCCACCGAAAAGCGACTTGGCAAAGCAGTTGCATTTTAATATGCTGATCGCGTTACTTCTAATCGTGGAATTTCAGGAGCCAACTTGATGAGGGTATGGTCTGTGCAGCCGTCTCCCGGTCTATAATATATATATATATTTTTTATGTATTATCAATCCTTGTTTTTGTTGATAGTATATCCTTTGTACTAAAATTTGCCTTTTCGTAGGATAGGATAGTCGATAGCGTATTGAGGTCATACAGCAGTTCCCATTCTGATCTTACATAGACTCTCATATTAGGTGGGTTGCAAAAAATATTTTTACTTAAAATTGGGTTGTTTACCAATAAAGGTTGGGAACCGCTGGTATAAGGATACAAGGGAGTACAAGCTACAAGCTAACTTTCTGAACGTTTAAAAAACCAGTAAATATCTGGATTTTTTCCCCTTAGTATATGAACATATGACTGCATTTTTACTATAATATTGTAGTTACAAAAATACGTTTCCAGAGAGCAGTGTTGCTTTGAGTATTAAGTTAATGATCCAGTTAGGAGGGCCTTATTGTAGATGTATGTCTTAAGGTCCGTTCCTACGGCGCGTGCTAGGCAGGACGAGCCTTTCATCTTTTACCGCCTGGCGGTGGGTCGAGGCGAGACGTCCATGCTAGCTTATGCGGCAAAGATGAGAGGCTTACCCTAACAGGGGCCGAGGGACGCGCCGTGGGAACCCACCTTTAAGGGGTCGCCCTATGTGCCGATAACTATTAGTAGATTTAGTTAAGAATATAAACATAGATAAAAAAAATAAGTCTCTTATAAGTTAGTGGTCCCCATAATTAGTTTTGACATTTTACATGTCCTTCTGATTCAGAATTGTATAGGAACCTATCATCGGAAGCGTCATGCGATAGTGCTGTGGTTCTTTTTTTCTCGCCTCGTCGTCGTCAAGTTTATTAGTGGTAGGATAGGACGGAAGCAAGGAACGGGAAGAAATTCGGCCATAGCCTTTTGAAGGAATCATTTCGGCATTCGCCTAGAGTGATTTGGGGAAACCATGGAAAACCCTAATCTGAATGCCCGGACGGGGACTCTTCGAACCCACGTCCTCCCGAATGCGAGCCAGAACGTCATCCGTTCACCCACTACTCTCGGTACGTTCCGTGGCAGTAAACATACAAAAGCAAAGTGCGCTAGGCAGAGATTAAGAGGAACGTATTGATCCCACTTCATAATATTACAGAAGATATTTGAAGATTCCACCATTCCTTACGAGGCATTCGTTACGCCGCCGAATAGGCGGACACAGTCGAAAACACCTGGATTTTCTTTGATGTCAACAGCCTAAAGATCAATAATTTCAGAATATACAGGTGTTTCATACACAACATATTTAAGTTAAGCACTCCTGTATGCTTAAAATCCGGAAAGCGTTGGGGCGTGGGCAATGGGTCCACTACGCCCAATCCATCGTTGACCAAACACCACAGTCACATGTTGGCGAGCACGCAATCCACAATGAGGAGGCGCTCCACCATGTTGCTCCAGATGCAATTCTCAATCACATCCTCATAAACCTTGAACATCTGGGACACCCCGCGTATTATTCGTACACAAAAACGTGAGTATAATCCCCCTTCGTTTTAGTAAATATGTACGAAAGATCTGCCTTTCATATTGGAGAATTACTAAACTATATTGAAATAGTCAGTAATTCTAGTTTGCTATAAAGCCTCATCTATACATGAACTCAGTGTTGCCAATTCTACGGATTTATCCGTAGATCTACGGATTTTTATAAAAAGTTAGGATTTTCGGATTTTGTTAGAATATCAACGGATTTTTGCTACTTTTTTACTATTTGTTGATTTTTTCCTTATAATGGTGTTTTGTTAAACTTTGAGCGTATAGTGTCAATACATTACAGAATTGTCCATAGTTGAGAATCGTTTCCTTGCAACCAATCGCATGAACCGACGAATGAAATAAAGCTCGTATTTTGTTTGATTATAGATGTTATAAATCTTAATAGACCGTCATACAAAACTATCGGCGCATCTTTATGCACGGTGGCACGGCTTACAAAGCAGGCCTTCCGAGAATCAAAGGGGTCGCAGTTTTAAACATTTCTTGTTACAGAATATATGCTAAATTTAAAGTCAACAAAGAAAACGTATAGTACTCTTTTATTTTTTTTAAGTAGGCACAGCAGCAGCAGTGATGAAATTATAAAACATGTTCAGTGATATTTCATCCTTTCAATACAGAACATTATTTTGTATTTCGACTTTTAAAGACCTGGATATAAAATATATTCTTAATTTTGAGTCTCTCTTCAATAATTATTGTTTCGGTCGTTCAGTTGCCGAGTCCCCAGATTTTTGAATCCAATCTACTGAAATTTTATCGGCCATTTACGGATATTCACAGCCATAAAGTGGCTGGCAGCACAGCATAAACTCTTGACATAAGTGAAATAGTATTTTTCCTTGTGTACGTCCATTCCGTATTGAACTAGAAACATCCTCAAAGATTTTTTCGTTGAAACCGTGCTGTTGGTATGGGAATTGCTGTAAGCTGTATAGTATAAGGTTGATTATAGAGGGATGCACTTATGTTTATTTATTTTTTATCTGCTTAACGTCTCTCTAACAGCAAGGTCTTTAGAGACGGGAAAGGATGGGGGGGCAAGGAATGGCCTTTTTAAGGAAGCATCCCGGCATTTGCCTGGAGTGATTTGGGAAACCATGGAAAACCCAAATCTGGATGCCCGGACGGGGATTCGAACCGCCGTCCTTCCGAATACGAGGCCAGAACGCTAACCGTTACACCACCACTCTCGGTATGCACTTATGATTCTTCGTTATGAATTCGCTTTTCGAGCTGTAAACTTCGCCATCGACGATGAAATTCAGCATCCTAATACAATATAAGCAGCGAATTGGTAAGGCAGTGTGACCCATTATCGGAAAGTGTCCACTTTTAACCTTCGTTTTCGTTTTTTTTTTTTTTTTTTTGCTTATGGCTTTACGACTCGTTGACGTCGAGGTGATCAGAGGCGGGATGGGACAAACGACAAGGAACGGGAAGGAATTTGGTCACGGCCTTTTGAAGGTAGCATCTCGGTATTCGCCTGGAGCGATGTGGAGAAACCAAATCTGGATGCGCGGACGGGGATTCAAACCGGAGTCCTCCCGTATGCGAGGCCAGTGCGTTAACCACTCACTCACCACGATCGGTCTCTTTTAACCCTTGTCTTACCGGAAATTCTTATGTACCCTTAGAATTACTTTTTCATCCTGTGAAGCGTTGCTTTGTAGATGTAAACTACGCTAAAACGCCCTGTAATTGAGATTATATGTAAAGCTGCAGGTCTTCTTCACTACTGTGATTGTTTTAGTACGCTTAATGCGCGTGAATCGAAACTCTATCAATCGGCAGACGAACAGTTTCTCAGAATCCTCTCTCCAACCATAGTGTGTTCGTTTTCTTAACTACAATGTAGTCCAAGAAAAGTTAAGCATAGAACAAAACTTAAAGACAATAATCAAATTATAAAAAGAATAGTCCTTCAAAAGTTGTAGATGGATGAAGAAACAGATTTCGCCTCTGCAGATGGAACAAATTATAAGAATCTGGTTGTTAAATGTCTGCCTGAAAATGTTCAGTATTCCCAAGGACTACTAATTAATAGCATCTTCTAACAATTCATAGGCATAAAGGAAGGTGGTCTGCGCTGAATTGGAGTTACGGATACATCAAGTTTCATTCTTAATGTTGTGTTAAGCAAGACGAAATCAAATGAAACAAACAGAAAAACATGACCAAAATACTTTGGCATTACTAATAACATTTGTGAATAGGGTCTTATTACGAAGGCAGTAAAGCATAAAAAATTAACTAATTGAAGCTAATACATTTAATACGTCCAAATATTAAACTTATCCTGCTGGCTTATATCACTAAATTATATTTAATCCCAATATAAAGATTTTTTTTAAATAAATCGTGAAATATTTATTTCAAAATTAAATAACTATTTTCACTGATTTTTTTAACACGAATTCTGAAATATTCTCCCAAAAAAGTTGATGGACCGCACCTTCTACTTAATCAGACATGGTGACTAATGTATTTTGTGTGTAACTACAATTAAAGAAATGAAGTACTGAAAAACGTTTGTTCGAATGTTTGGAAATTCATTGCGATGATTAAAGTCGAAGGATAAAAAGCATATTTTGTCTTTGAAAAACAGCAGTAAGTGTATCATTAGTGAGGCGAATACTAGCTACTCAGATCCTACTAAAAATTTGGCAACACTTAAGTTTTAATATTTGATTTGAAGTGGTGTTACCTGATAAATTACTCTTCTGATCTCTTTCTCACCAGATGCTTTGTCAGATCTGTAAAAAAATATAATTTACGTTCTTACAGAAAGGGAATTTTGAGAAGCTGAAGAGCAGTTGGTTCCGGCCATTAAACGCAGAGGGCTTGCCTTATGAATACGCTGACGAAAGACGCGGCTATTTCAACCCACGATTCCTCTTTCGTCTCCGCTCAGCTGTGAAGAGCATTAGAGCAGTGGCAACGAAAACAGGCGCGATGGAGCGAAACTCGGTAGGAATAAAGGCAGTTAGTGCTAATCAACAATAGAAGAACCATCCATTTCACTGAGATGCCGTGGAAGAAAGGACTCAAATGGTCAGGTACTTAGAAGCTGTTTTTATGGACTGAACGTTCCGACAACTGTCTTTGCCGTCTTCATCAAATGCAGAAAATCCTAAAAAGACAGATATTGTGCCGTTGTTTTGTACATCAGTGTTTCCATAAGTGTTAAATTGGTTCATACAACGCTAAGCAAACAGTTACAGAGAAATTTTTGTGGCGGTGCTGAGATTTCAGATTCTCATTTCGGATGATTTCCACGTTTTGCGATCTCTCAACATGTTTTAACTATATCTGAAATTACAACCTCTGTATATCATTTTGCATTTATGGCTTTTATGAAGGCTGTAAATACAGTTACAATATGTCGCTTCTCAGATGTTTTGAGTAATTTTTGGTGTTTCCTCTAGAGATTTTATGAATCTTTGGGCAAGCATCATCTTTTTAAAATTCACGCTAATCTATACATAAAGTTTTTATGAATTTGTACTTCACATACTGATCTATAGAAGCTTAACAGAAATAGAAAATTAAAAAAAGAAACAATTAGAAGTCACATAGCACTTAGTTTATTATTTCATTCATGTGAGGGACAATTTAGAATTTAATTAAATGCTTTCAGCAAATTGGTCCCCCAACTCACGTTGTACTTTAATATACGACAGTCAACTTGATTTCCTCACGCACGGAGCATTCATTCCGGTGAATAATTTGCTCTGTGGTAATGCAGTATACAACTATCTTCAATCTCCTCGAATGGGTTTCCTCTCATTGAATCCATTTCTGCCATCAGTGAAGATTCAAGTATCACTTACCGGTACTACCAACAACTTAAAAACGAGCGTGGTGGGTGAAAGGTTAACGTTCTGGCCTCACATTCGGGAGGACGTGGGTTTGAATCCCCGTCCAGGCATCCAGATTTGGGTTTTCCATGGTTTCTCCAAAGCACTCCAGGCAAACTTTGCACTTGGTATCTCGAAAAAGGCTCTAACGTCATCTCGTATACGATTAAGGTACCAGAAAGGCTACTAATAGTTTCTCTTTGGTTTCAACAAGGAGATCGTACATTTAAACGAACAGTTCTTATATACTAGCTGACCCGTGAGAATACTAGCACTACATGTTTAATTGTAAAACATTTAAAAAGAAGATATTTCAAAAATAGTTACTGGCTTTATCAGAAGTAATATTTTACTTTACAAAACTTCTTTGATAATAATATTAGCAGTTATAATGCAATAATACTGAATTGTAAAAAGTGGTTATCATTAAATACTACCAGTTTAACTGTAAATCGTTTAAAAAGTTGCGATTTTTTCAAACTTATTTACCTTAAAAAACTTCTTTAAAAACAATATTAACATAATAGCAGCATTTTTATCTCGGAAACGACTGGCGTACAAGTTTCAGGTAATGCCTACTGATGTTATTTAAGTTTTTATTTGATTCGAGCAAAGAAATATGCGCTTCAAAATGACTAGAAAGCGGTTAATAATTTTTTTAAGGCACCAGTGTGACTACTGTTTTATCTTTGCTTGTAGCAACAGTGAACTTCGAAATGCATAGGATGCCTTTAGGAATATTTTTAACTGCAATAAAACTTCACGCAGTCAAGACTCATTTCGAGAAAACCTAAATCAAAATCGTCTCAACCAAGTTACTCGAATGAATGAATAAAAATCATAATGTACCTGATTATTTTAAATAAAATGTTGAACTATTATTCACGATGTTTATTTGACCGACTGCAGCTCTTATGTAAGTAGGACAGAAATATATTGAATGTATAACAAATATGGAGCGGTCTGACAGCTCAAATGTAATTAGTGGGAAAAAAGTGGTTACTGCGCTAGCTCTCAAAAATTCTGGCTACTATCCCGGGTTCAAATCCCGGTTGGGGCAAGAATTTGTATTTGATCACATCAACTGCGCTGTGGCGGATGCTACGTTAAATTGTAGGTCCCAGAGGAAAGGAACTGGCCGTCCTACCTCTGATACAATGGCTTAGTATGCCTCCTTTTGGAGGATCCAACCAACCTTCAGATTAGGTTTTTATACTGTCTATATATTTAATCTATCCTATCTAATACTATTATATGAGCAACTCTTGTAAATAGATAAAATTATTTTCTCATAAACGTCTCTAAATATTTTGATGAAATCTTGCATACTAAACAGAAATCGAAAGATGGCGAGCGAAGATCGATCACCCAGGTACTTTTTAATCAATTAAGAAAGTTTGATGAGCTAACTAACTCAGCTGCACTGCTATTTCTGAGCATAATGTAACTGTAATACTTTCTGCACTTTAAAACAAAAACAAAACAAAAAATCAGCCTGAAATCTACTCAGTCTCCAAATTATGAATAACATAAAATAATTCTGTATATTATTCGCCATAATATTAATTTAGCCTACAAGAAAGTAACTGCTCGTAGCCTGCGTCTTGTTGGTGCTTTGCATCTGAGTACTGCCGTGTAGCAGAAATTGTCAGCGTAGGGAGTGAGAGTTTGTATAAGAATTCAAGCTGCATACATTCTTACAGATTGCAAATCACAAAAGAATGGAAAGGATACTAGAAGATATAGTAGGTAAAGATCAATTTGGGTTTAGGAAAAACCGCGGTTCAAGAGTTGCAATTCTGGCATTAAGACTAATACTTGAAGAGCGGATCAAGATCCTTTTATGGCATTTGTTGATTTAGAAAGAAAAAAAAATATATTATAATTTAGGTGGGACAAAATGTTCAGAATTTTAAAGAAGTCAGGTGAAAAATATCTAGATAGAAGAATACTTTATAATCTATATAAGAATCAAGTGGTTATAATAAAAGTAGAGAATCGTGAGAGACAAGCATTAGTTAAAAAGCGTGTGAGAAAAGTTTGTAGGTTATCTCCATTAATATTCAATTTGTAAGTAGAAGTAGCAATAAAGGAAGTAAAAGAAAAACTTGAATATTACATGAGTATTCACTGAGAAAAAATCAATATGTTACGATTGGCTGATGACATTGTCCTGTTAGCAGAACTGATGGAGGATATTGAGAACTTGCTGAATGTCATAAATAATATACTGAAGGAAGATTTTGGACTAACTATAAACCAAGGAAAGGTGAAAGTGATGAAATGTAGCAGTAATAGTGGACTAAATGTAAAAATAGGATCGTATGAGATAGAAGAAGTAAATGAATTGTGCTAATTAGGAAGTTAAATTACAACTGATGGCCAAAGCAGGAATGATGTTAAAAATAAGAATAGCCCCAGCGAAAAGAGATTCCGTGAAAACGGGAAATATTTTAGTGTCAAATATTGATTTAAGACTCAGAGAGAATTTTTTAAAACTCTATGGTTGGAGCACAGCACTTTATGTCTGCGGAGCATAGACTTTAAGAATACCAGAAAGAAAGAAAATTGAAGCGTTTGAAATGTTGTGCTGTAGAAGGACGTTGAAAATTAAGTGGATAGATAAAATACGAAATGAAAGTGTTTTGGAAATGATGGGTGAAAAAAGAAAGTTTGTGGAAGAGACTTAGAGAAAGAAGATGCAGGTTGGTGGGTCACATTTTAAGACATGCGGGATTGGTTAATTTGTTCGTGGAGTGAAGGGGAAGGAAAGAACTGGAGAGCTAAACAAAATTTGAAGCAGATAATTGAAAATGTAGCTTGTAAAGGATACGTTGAGATGAAGATGCTAGGGCAAGATAGAAAGGGATGGAGGATTGTATCAAACCGGTTGACAGACTGATGACAGAAAAAAAATAATTAGCAACATCATATTCTGGTAACAAACCCGTATTCATCAGCAGTGTCTGAGACTATTACTCGTATATAACGATCACAGACTCTAGAACTAACGTACAAAAATAATATCACTAAATCATTTTTTTTAATGGAGGTTCAGGATGCCCCGCGCAAGTGCGGGGGTACCACAGGGTCCTACAGGCCTCTCCAGTCTCCACCCAAGGAAGAGGACTGGGAACCATCCCGGCATTCGGCAGGAGTGATTTCTGTAAACCGTGGAAAACCGAAATCAGGTGGGCGCAGGACGTACTGGCTAGCGACGCATTGTCGCAGGCGTCAAATCTTCCCAAGTTCCTCGCCCGTATAAAGATAAACAACATGGCAGTCATTGGGTACTGCCAACGGAAGAGAAAAATTAAAACTATAAGTATCATACTAGCAACACGTCATACTTACAGCTACAGATATAGGAAACAGCAATAACTCCGTGTGGACGTAATGACTTGGTGAAGGGGTTTCTACTGGCTCCGCTTTCCGCCCCTGTCTTATCCGCCTTAACTTAACCCGGTAGTGCTACAGTTTAACGTGGGATTCAAACCACTGAAGCATTCTGGCGTACTTCAATTTACACAGAAAGCTATGTCAGATGTGAAGGCCGGGTTAATGGTCTTCAAAAAACCCCACCGAGACAGCGATTCGAACCGGAGACCCTTCGTTCGCCAGCCAGACACCTTAACCACTAAGCAACCAGACCGCAGCAGATATACAATTAACATTTGCATGTCGGTGATGTGAACTCAGATTTTATCCATCCAAAAATCGCCCAACGCGCCTACAGAAGTTTTCACTTCAAGAAGTAAAAATCTAACTTAATCCACAACCCAACGGTTCTTCGAATCTTCCCGAAGGAGAAGTACCAAGCTATTGTGTAAGAGGTAAGAAGGCTAATTCCTTTTTTCAGGGGCGTACCACGGAACGTCCAGGAGTAGCTCATATAATCAAATACAACTTCTAAAAACTGTGGATATGTATGAACAACAGTGACAGAAATTAAGATAAGGAGAAAAGGAGGAGAGAGTTTAGGTTTCTGTAAGTCAAACCTCAACAGTGTTTTCTATTTGTTTTAAAATATATGTAGGCCTATGCAAAATTCCATCAAAATCGGATTAAAACTGCGTGTTTTAATAAAGATTTTTTCGAAAAATGTCGTGCGTACATATCATACGCACAACAGGTGGCCGTGACGGCCACGATCTGACGCGCAACAGGTGTCTTCTTGTGACCTCATAGATTTACCCTAGGGATGGGCAAAATATATCGATGTATCGATATATCGATATTTTTTCTAAAAAATATCGATATTTATCGCCGATATTTTTATTTTCGATATATCGATACATCGATATTGTATTTAGTGTATCGATATTAAGCACCAATTCGATATTTTTCCTACGAACGCAATTCAGTATCCAGTTTAGTCGTTACATGTATATAGGATAAATATACGTATATAGGATAAATATACGTATAAATCCAATCTTCTGAAAGTTTCTTAAAAAGTGAATTTGTCGAAATATAACAGCTTCATCAGCGGTTGATAGGTTAAAAAAAGCCGTTAAATTTAACAATTTTACGTTAACGTCATTTTTATGTTAGCATGTAAGCGGTTATTTTATCTTTGTAGTTGAAATATTATCTTTTCAACTGTTTTTTTTTATTTACGAATAACAATTAATGGGTTGATGAACCACAAGTCATTATGAATGACTGTTAATTCATTTAAATGTCTACAATCTAGTCTACAGTCAAAACTCCTTAATCGCAAGGAATACGTTCCGTAAATTAGCCGCAAATACGAAAATCTTGAATACGAAAACCTTGAATACAGAATGTTAGTTTATATAGGATTATAGGGAATACGTTCCAAGTATACAGAAAAATTTTGATGTAATGGAGTGATTATCGCACTTTGAGCTTAATAGACCAAATCTGGATTGCTTTAAATCCTCTATCCTAAAGTTCATTGTAATGCTCTTTAAAATATGCGTATAGCTTTCTCGTGAATTACAGCCCCACTAAAGAATACTTTCTTGTGATTGCTGTCTTCGATTGATGTAGTGAGAATGGTTTTTAGTTTTTTAATCACTGAGACACAAATAGTTTTTACTGATAGTAAGATCCTCATCGAACGCGTCTCCCGTGTCAAGTTGTAGGCGATTACCATGGGTGATATCTATCCCTCCAAGGAAAGTCCTAGGAAGATGAACTGGCGTGGTTTCCCGTTTCACCGAACATGGTGGTGTAATGGTTAGCGTTCTGGCCTCGTATTCGGGAGAAGGGTGGGTCGAATCCCCGTCCGGGCATCCAGATTTGGGTTTTCCAAATCACTCCAGGCAAAAGCTGGGATGGTTCCTTCAAAAGGCCATGGCCGAATTCCTTCCCATTCCTTGTCCCCCATCCTTTCCCGTCTCTAAAGACCTCAATGTTAAGAGACGTTAAGCAGTTAAAAAAAAACCCCTTTTACTTCCTCAGTGTGACAGTGCTCCAAAATGTGTATGACAGTGACAATGTGTGGCTCGGTATAGAGTGTTGTGGATGAGAGATGGTAGAAGGGAGAGGGTGGAAGCCGGTGTCGGCATGTTCAGGCCTACTTTTGCGAAACATTCTAAAGGGGGCGCCAAGCTTAACATTCCCATCCAACGGATGAATCACCATCAACAACTTCGTATGCCCTTGCACCATACGCAACGCAGAGAGGTTTGGTGATAAGAAATTGCAACTTACTGTTCAAGCCCTGATGATTAAAATCGTTGATGTAGTGTTAAGTGAAAATAATTCATTTGCAGCACTCTGCGATCACGCAAAAAGTATTGTGACTTATTTTAAGCAGTCTGTCAATGCTATGGATCTATTAAGATCTGAACAAGAAGCAGCTGAGAAAAAGGAAGGAGAGGTGTTGACTTTGGCACAAGCTGTTAGCACTAGATGGAACTCCTTATTTAATATGTTAGAACGATTTGTCATACTCTCTGCAATTGTAGCTAAAATCTTAGCCACAAAAAGTCAGTCACATATAAACACACTTGATATGGTTGCAACTTAACAGCTTAATGTAATACGTGACCTCATTGTCCTGCTTGGTCCTTTCAAAGAAGCCACTGAAGAGGATAGTGGTATAAATTATGTGACTGCTAGCTTAGCCATTCCTGTGACAAATCTGATGCGACAAGTAACGGAACAAGCTACTCCTTCGACCACTTTAGGATTCACGGTAAAAGAGGCTTTACTCCAAGAATTCAAGAGAAATTAAGTCCTTTAGAAGGAAATACATTCCTTGCAGCAGTTACCATTTTGGACCCGCGTTTCAAACGTATACACTTCACTTCTCCAATCGGTGTGTCAAATGCGATATCAACAATAAGTAATGATATTCGCTTGGAACTTAGACGACGAGGACAAAGTTCTCCAGAAGTAAGGTCTACAGCAGCAACACAATATATCGCAGATAACACATCAATTTGGTCCGCACATGAAAAGCTATTATCCCTTAGCACTACTCTTATGCAAGAGGTTCCAAGCTCTGGCTCAGTTCCTAATGAGCTTAAGCAGTATCTGGACCAACCATTAATACACAGAAAATCAGACCCAGTAAAGTTTTGAGTGAATTGCCAGAGCTCCAGCGCGCTGAAATACCTTATATGTCAAGCTTCTTGTGTGTCGTCTAAGAGAGTGGCTCCTGCAGTCAACTTAGCTGTACTGAACAACAGGAGTAGATTGACGGGGGAGCGCATAAAACGGATAGTCCTTTTGATGTCCATATCAGACGAATACTGGTTTGATTGATTGAAAAAAATAATAAATTAATAAATGTTTGTATAATTTCTACCTGTGTCTTTAATTTTCAGAATTTTCTTAAATATTTTGATGTATTTTATGATTTTTTTTTAGATAATTACTCCCTTTAGACAAAAATATCGAAATATCGATATTTTTCTCCCGATATATATCGATAGTGTTTGTAAATATCGTTTCGATATTTATCGATATATTTTTTTGATTGCCCATCCCTAGTTTACTGTACAATAAATTAATCAATTTACTAGACATAATTTTATAATTGTCTGTAAAAACTTCAACTGCGAGAAGGAAATTCCGTTTGGTTGAGCGCTGTACACTGTATGAAGTTTCAGTGGGTTTCACACACTGCGGAACCCAGTGTGCCATGAGTAAAATGAGGCTCATTTCATCTTGATGTGGCAGCGGTAAACTCAGAAATCAAAGAAAAAGTGTCATTCACATAAAATCTGGTGGTCGATTTTGTACAGCTTATGGTCCCAGGTCTAAATAAGGGTATGTTTTATTTTGATTTATGAGAATCATGATCCAGCTGCATTTCCCACAGTATTTGTGCCTTCTTACCGAGCAAGGTGTTTGAGTGGTAACGCTCTAGCCTTGCATTCGGGCGGACGTCGCGTCGGTTCGAATCCCCCGTCCGGCCATCCAGATTTCGATTTTTATCGTTTCCCTAAATTACTCAAAGCGAATGCGAGGAAGGTTCCTACAAAAGGCCATGACAGAATCTCTACCCTTTCTTTGTCCCCAGTCGCTTACCACCTATAATGACGTTGACGTCGACTAGGCATTAGCGCTTAAGCAAGAAAATAAACGGCATTCTCGACTATGCGCTGACCAAATTAGGGGGTCAAATTATCCGTACGATAACTTTGATGGAGATCGAACTCATATGCTAAATCTTTGAATAAAAAAGTAAATGTTAACGACCGACGTTAATGCAACAACTGGTGATAGTAATGATTTCTTAGGGCTTTATTGGCTGATGTATATCCCCGAATTGCTCCGCTACCTATTGACAGGGTTTCGGATGTGCCGTGCTTGCCCCTCTGTCATGACTGCCTTGACGTAACCTGCTAATTCTACCGGCTAAAGGTACCTACAGTTTAACGTGGAAATCGAACTTCGGAAGCGTTTAGGCGTTCTTCACATACATTAAGCAATCTCTGCGAGAGTTGAAGATCGGAATAAGAGCGTTTGAAAATCTCTGCCGAGGCAGGGAATCGAACCGGGCATTTTTCGATCTCCGTTCAGACACCTTAACCACCGATCTGCCAGAGCGTTATTTCAGAACTAATATTTTCGTTCCACTAAAGTAGGAGGGGTACCTGTTTTCTGGGAACAGCCAATCAGCGTCCAGGGATTGCATGACGTCACGAAGTGAGCAGCCAATCAGCGTTCAAGGTCGTATGACGTCACACGTTAGTTCCTCGACCGGCCGCACAGATGGCGGTAGCTGCCGGGCTTGCGCATATGTTAGTTCCCCGATCTGCGGATAGATGGCGCTGCACCGTTAGTTCACAGATCCGCTGGCAGATGGCGGGCTTGCGCTGCACAGTTAGTTCGCCGATCCGCTGGCAGATGGCAGCCCCCGTTAGTTCTTTGGCATGTATCATTTTGGTCTCCGACAAATATTTGCCACTGCTATCCATCCTGTTCTTGAATGCGGACGTCAGACAAAACTATGGATTCGTCTATCACTAGTGGTCATCGGGTGTTGCGTATTCCAATTCCACCTTTACCGAGTAACTTAAATATAATTAAAGTCTTATCTTCGAGGAGTTTAAATGGACCCATTGGTTTAAGTAGACAATGGACGATTAGTTCATCCATTAATCGGGAAATCGAGTATGATGGTCTCCATGATGTCACGAATCCACTTCCTCTCAGATGTATACTGTTTGATACAGAAGTGGGTGTTGACGTCACTGCCGGAGTATAAAGGCCATCACACCAGCCAGCTAGCCCTCAGTTCCCGGTCGGCGATCGTCAAGTCCAGTTCACTATGGCTAGTGAGGTTCTCCTGTTTTCAACATGCTACAAGTTAAACAGCAGTGACACCAAGCGTATCACTGTTGGTTTGTCACCTAAACTGGAATTTAATCCAGTAGTTGTACTCGAAAAAGTTGGGTACAATAAAGTCACTCTCACACATGAAGAGTGGGATGTACTGAGACAGATGGTCTATACAATTGGTGGCTTTTTCAACAACACTGAGCATCTGCAAACGAGTGTCTCGCTCGGCAACCACACCATCTCTTCCCGAACAGTGGCTGGAGCGAAAACTATATGGTTTTACAACAATGCTGTGCCTGCCTATGGTGTGTTTCTCGGCGAATCAACATGGGACAACATGGTCGACACCCTGCCAGCAGTGACCGGCGCCATCAACACCATGAAGCCCTGGAGTTATCACGTTACCAAGTACTACAACGAGTTTGTGAATACGTTATCAGTGAAAGTGATTCGTGACTTCCCCCGTTGTTCTGTGAATGGCCTGATAGATTTGCATTTTGATAGTGTACATGTCAATGAAGTGTCATACAGCCCCTGTTCAACACTAGTCTATGAACGTTTAAGTTAGAAATCAAAGCATATAAAAAACTGTTAGTGTATGACTATGTTAAACGCAAAGTTGATCAAGATTTAAAAGA
>JARYHS010011408.1:114457173-114628852 GCA_031002005.1 Vandiemenella viatica | reverse complement strand
AAAATGATGCAATAAAGAAATTGAAATATATTTTTTTCCCTTTTGATTTGTTTCATCAAAACGACTTCAATCTCAGAAGCAATTTTTGGTGGTGTAAATTTATGTACAATCCATACCAATAAAATGCCAGTTTGATCACAATGTCTGTCACGCGCCTGGCCTTTGTTCGTGGTCCTGCAATGGCCAAAGATGTTATTACAAAATCGAGATTATGGGCGTTATTTGATAAGAATTTTATTCAGTTTTAAGCAACTGTGAAGAAATGAATTGCCAGGAGACTGAAAGAAAAATGTGTATTTAGTTTAAATCTATATACTGATTATTAGTTGCTTTTTTTTTACTTATATTCGTTCAATGTAGATGTTTTCTTAATCATCTGTCCAGAGATAGCGTTGTTACAGTAAGCTAAGAAACACCTACAATGTTACAGCATTTTTGAAGGTATGAGCGTTATTTAATACCAATTGTATTTGGTTACGACACTGATAAGAAATGAATTGTCAAAACATTGCTTTCAACACATCATTGACGGGCATAGAAGATAATTAATAAGTAAATTTTGTATGGAATTTCTTTTGGCTGTATATCACCGAAGAATTCTACCGCCAAGAGACAGAGTTTTGATTTGCCTCGCTTCCCGTCTGTCTGGACTGGACCTACAGTTCAATGTCGGATCTGATTTTTTCGGTCCTCCCAAAGCAAGATTATCGGTCAGTTTATAAGGATGATTTTTCAAGTGATCCTTTGAGGTAAAGGGAGGTTAATGGAAGATTTATCGTGGTATTACTCTCCATTTTTTGGTAATTCACTTAATTTGTTTCAATAAAAAAAATATTAACACCTTATTAAAAAAAAAAAATGTAAATACCTGTGAGCGGACCAAGCTCACGATTGCGCTGACAAACACCATTAACTACTGTGTTGCATTCCAGTCACTAGTAACATCAGCTGAAATTGAAATGCGCGGAAACGCCTTCATCTCAACAAATAAAGATCACAGGAGCTATTTTTTGTGTTCGGGAGGGGGTGATACTGAAATTGATTAAAGTCAACAATATAAATGTCTGACAAAAAAAAGGGTACAAGGCATACATTGGTGAGGAAAGATATTCGGAGAAGAAATAACAGTGGTGCCTGGAAGGGAGAAGATGACCATAACCACAACAAGCTGGCATCCGATTTCATTTATAAGGGCGTGGGAAAATTTTCTTTTTTAGGTAAGGTAGTTAAGGATTGGAGTAAATTACTAGGGAAAGTGAAGAATAATTTACCAAAAAGCTGAAATAATAACAGATTAAAATTTGTTGAGGTCAAAAGTAGGCTGTTACAAGCAAGGGGAAAGAAGGGTATGTCGTCAAATTGCCACGGGAGCGTGCGTACATCGCAATTGAATTTATTGAATTGCTTTATCAAAATGACTTTGCATTTCACAGTTTCGGAAATGCTGGGTCAATAGCTCTCTAAATAACGCATAGTGGAAGGTTTTTCTTTTAACACTGTTGAAGTAGTAGGAAAGAAACAGCTTTCTTTTATACTATCGATGTTAAGGAATTTAGGTTTACTTGTTGGAAAATTTATCATTAGAAAATGAGACGTGAATTAATTCTTGAGAAAATCAGCGAGTTTTATAAAATGTTAACTGCAGCCGATACAACATGTATGAAAAAGAAGCAGACGGGGTCTGATAGCCGGGCCAATAACGGGTTCCGCATAGCTCTGCATACATAACAACAACCGGCCCCCGAGGTCGGCCGACCCTCGTTATAAAGTGCAAGGATACAACCGAGGCGCGCATACCACCGTCAGGCGCAATCAGCGTCCAGGCAATACCCGCCGCGACACTGCTACTAATGGAATGCGGTTGCTTTGGTACAGTGTTTCAAGCTGTTAAGAATTTCGGGCATCCGTGACCAACAACACATTCCTTTACATAAATATGCCAGAGCCAAGGGGCTTGTAGAAGTATTCACATCTGAATTTGAATTGGGAACAATTTGATGCCTGTTCAGCCATTTTATCTACAAGATCCTGTAACTGAATTGTGCACTATACAAGCGAATGTTATTTAAAGAGAGAATTTAAGTGCACCATTTTCCAGATATATGTCAACGCTCAATGAACGTCCTCTACACGGAGGTCGCTATATTTCCATCTCTACCACTGTGAATCTGGAGATTTAGATTTGCAGGAAATTGTATGCTTGCTAAAACTAACTTAGTCCACAACCCAAACGTTGGTTGAATCCAGCCGAAGGAGATATACTAAGCTGTTGTGTCAGTCGCAGGACGGCCAAATCTTTTCCACTGGGACCTATAAATTCACGAGGAATCCGAACCACGGATATGCTTCCCACCGGCCTTAAGACAAATATTCTAAAGAGTTAAACTCTTTGTCATCTAGACGTTCAAACTTTTATCATTCTTCTTATGATGCCATGCCCAATTCCTGGCATAGGAGGTTCCCATGGAAGATGTAACCCTCTGAAGGAGCGTTCCCACGGCGCGTCCCTCGGCGCGTGTTAGGGGACGCCTGTGATCTTTGCCCCATGTGCTAGCAGGGACGGCGCGCCTCGACCCACCTCCAGGCGGTAGAAGATGAAAGGCGCGTACTGCCTACCACGCGTCGTGGGAATAGACCTTTAGGAAGATGAACTGCGGTAGTTTACCGTTGCCTTCCTCAGCGTCTGTTTTTATATGTTATTCTAGATGTGGATGACTGTGATAATTTGTATATGTTCAGTGTAGAGTGTTGTATGAAATGAGAAATGAAGGAGGGAGGGGGTCAAACCCGGTGCCGGCCCATTCAGGCCTACTCTTCCGAAAGACACATATGGAGCCGCCAGGCTTAATTACCCCATACAGCGAACGAATCACCATCAACGGTGTACGGACTACATTGAATTTTAGGATTTAACCGAGGAGTGTGCCGCACAATCTGGCGATTAGGAATTGTGTACCACCTCCTCTCCTACCATGCCGGCCAAAACCCAGTGATGAAAATATCCTTCACCAACGGGACTAAAACCACCCAACCCGTTTCAGTGCGTGGACAACATTAAATACCAGACCAACTTTTATTATTTATTCCAAAATTTTCTAATTTTTTGTCATATAAATATACCAAATTCATCTTCGTAGGATTTCATTGTGAAACTAAGGCAAGGATATTCATGCGAATCTCAGTTGGTGGGATATATGCAAGATATTTAAGATGAAATGGACAAGGGGGGCCAAATTGATAGTGTAGCAGTAGATCTGTCACAGGCGTTTGACAGAGCGAGCCATAGAATGGTAGTAAATAAGGCAAAAACGATTGGAGTGGATGAGAAAGTGATTTGCCGGGTAGAAGAGTTTTTAAAAGGTAGAAAACAGAAAGTTAGGGTAGGAAATGCGGTATGAAACGAAGTGGAAGTAAAAATGGGAGTGCCGCAGGGTAGCGTATTGGGACCATTGCTATTCATTATGTTAATGAATAATTGTGTTGATTGTTTACTATCTGAAATTGGATTGTTTACAGATGACATAATGCTATATAAAGGGATCAAAACGACAGAGGACTGTAAACAGTTGCAGGGTGATCTGGACAGGATATCTAGTTGGGTTGGTAAACATGTGATGAAGACAAATGCAAAGAAAAGTCAGCTTATTAGATACACAAATAAGAAACAAAAGGTTAATTATGAATATAAGGTAAGGGAAAGAATTGCTTGCTGAAGACTTGAAATGTAAATATCTTGGCATTACACTTGATAACAAGCTCAACTGGGCAGATCACATTGAACAGGTAGTAGATAGATAGATAGATAGATAGATAGATATGTTCACTTTTATCCCATGTGAGAATAATCTCGGGGATGTGGAACAGTACATACACTTATTAGTAATGTTAATATTACTATATAATTGATAATATTATTATATATTAACAACAAGTTAGCAACAACCCATTAGTATAACCAATATCTCCTGTAATCTACAAATCCCGAGTTAATTAATACTTATTATGTGGAACAGTGTATACACTTGTTACCAGCATCTAATAACCAGTTATTTTCTTACCAACCAGTTACCATGAAAGGTTTCACTGTAATTTGTGACTACATATTATATTATGTTAGTTGCTATTTATGTGGAACAGTACACACACCTATTAGCAATATCAATTATATTACCAACAACTCATAAGCAGTCAATTACTTAAAAACCTGTTAATATGATAATTTTTCACAGCAGTTTTTGAGTGCATGCTATCCCATGTTAGTTACTATATATAAGTGAAATTTTGTAAACAGTGTAATTAGTTCATTTGTCAAGTTTCAACAGAAAGAAAAACTACTTAATGTCATATATAAAATACTGAAGGAATATTTTGGGGTAAACATAAACCAAAGCAAGATAAAAGTGAAGAAATGTAGCAGTAATGATACCAATAATAGTAGATTAAATATACGAATAGGACTGGATGCTACAGGAGAAGTAAGTGAATTCTGCTAGCTGGGAAGTAAAATTACAACTGACAGCCAAAACAAGAGTGATTATAAAAACAGAATAGCGCCAGTAAAAAGAGCCTTCATGAAAAAGACAAATCTTTTAGTTTTGAATATTGATCTTGGACACAGAGAGAAATTTTTTGAAACTGTGAGTGGTAACAAAGCATAGATTTTAGGAATACCAGAAAAAGGAAAATTGAAGCATTTGAAATGGGGTGCTTTACATGGATTCTAAAAATTAAGTAGATAAATAAAATATGAAACGAACAAGTTTTGGAAATGATAGGTGAGGAAAGAAGTTTGTGGAAGAATCTTACAGAAAAAAGAAACTGGATAGTGGGTCATATTTTGGGACATGTGGAATTTGTTACTTTTTTTAGTGGAGGGGAACAGTTGAAGGCAAGGAACCCAGAGATTAGAATAGGCTATATGAAGCACATAAATGAGGATATTGGTTGTAAGGGGTATGTTGAGATGTAGACATTCGTGCAAGATAGGAAGGGATGGAGTATTGCATCAAACCAGTCAAGTGACTGATGACAGCAAAAATAAAAATCGATACTGAGACCCATGGTTACACAATATTAGAAATTTTATAAAAAAGTCTATTTTTTTTTCCTCTCCTTGGACAGTGTTCAGTGAAACAGAATTTGCTTCAAATCCAAGTATTTACTGCTAAACATATAAAGAAGAACAATGCCCGTATTGCCAAGATATTTTAAAGATTACGGGCACCAGAGATGGGGATCCCAAGAGAAATAGGGAACATCACAAGAAAGGATAAAATTGAAAATTAATGCAATAGCAGAGAGATTAAATATCAAAGCATTGGACGAGACATAGGGAAGAAAAGACTGCAGTGATTTGAGACATGAATTGACCGTAGTTGCTATTTATGTGGAACAGTACACACACCTATTAGCAATATCAATTATATTACCAACAACTCATAAGCAGTCAATTACTTAAAAACCTGTTAATATGATAATTTTTCACAGCAGTTTTTTAGTGCATGCTAGGAAAAGGTTTCAAAATTCTGCTCATGTTAGAGAGAGTGATGAGGGGATGTACGAGGGAAGTAAAGGAATTGGGTTACAAAACTTTGGTCAGACCATTGCTCGAATATGGTAGTGGAGTATGGGACCCTCATTTTGCGTATCAAATACAGGAGTTGGAGAGGGTGCAAAAAAGGGCTGCTAGATTTGTTTCTGGAAATTATCGCAGAATGCAGTCAGTAACAGATATGATAAAGGAGCTGGAATGGGATTCATTGCAAGACAGGAGGAGGATGAAGAGGTTTATGGGAGTGTACAAGGCGTATACTGGTCATGAGGCATGGAAATATATTGGTGTAGGTATGAAAAGTAATGCATGGAAGGGAAAAGATGATCATGACCACAAGCTGGCACTCGATTTTAGGCACAAGGGTGTGGGAAAATTCTCTTTTTTAGGTAAGGGTATCAGGGATTGGAATAAGTTACTAAGGAAAATGATGAATAATTTACCGAAAACGTTGAAAAAATTTAAAATTAAAATTTGTAGAGGGCAAATGTAGGTGGGTGCAGGAAAAGGGTAAGATGGGTGTGTAGGTAAATTGCCACCGGAGCGTGCGCTCCATTGCAATTAAATTAAATTAAACTAATACCTCCAGCATCAGCCACAGGAAAACAGTTATTGAGATGGAATCCTTTGTGCAATACTTTGCTTCGCTATTACGTACTAAGAGTTTAGGCTTGAAATGTACCGAATTTCTCTAGGTGAACAAATACTCTTTTGTAGAATTAATTATCATTCTCCCAGCTAGAATTCAGAGCATATTAAAACAATGTGTAATTAATGCATAACAATGGATTGCACGAGGCAGCAAAGACTGCGAACATCCTAAGTACTTGCCGTAACCATCTGGGAGAATATTGCTACCAGTACACTTGTAACATTATCACCAACTCCCAATCATTTATTATTATTAAATACTGAATTAGGTAGCCTTTATTAACTATAAATATTATTAATGTTTGTAATTTGATTTGTAATACTGTTCGGTTTTCACTGTCTGTAGGTTGCTTAGTAACCGGGGAAGCATGAGTGTTGTTATGTAAGCTGAGCTACACTTTTTGACGCCGGGCAGCACAGCTGTGTAGCAGCGAGTGTTGGTCGGGCGGTGTGTGTGTGTGTGTGTGTGTGTGTGTGTTGCCGCTTGGAGGAGGTTGCATGCCGCCAGCAAAGCCTCTTCGTACACAAGTTAAAATAGCTTGTATCAATGTAACATAAATGTGGTACAAGTTATGTCACTGAAAGTTATTAATTAAATTCAATACTCTTTCTGCAAGAACAGTGAGTTTTTTATTTCTAGACTATATCAAAATATCTGTAAATTTGCTTATCCCAGCTAACGGCTTGCTTGTGTTCAAAGAGTGGAATTTGGGCCAATTTCCTCTAAACAACACGCCGTCATCCAATGTCAGGATAGCTACCACTTCAGGATAAACTCACACAGTCAAAAAGACTTCAATTACAGCGACAAGCTAATAGGACTAACAGTACACTATTCAGTGAAGGAACGCTAATGGCTTGGTGGTGTTATAAAAGATCCTCATTTACGATCATGAATAAAAGAAGTTGGGCACTCTGTTGTGCTCTTAATAAATGTGTGTGCCATAGATCAGTTTGGCGGGGGCCATGCTGCCAAGTGGCTGTGACCTGCCCCCGTCCAGTTTCACTTTCCTTCCAGGTATCGGCACTCCCTTTCTCCCAGGTGCATTGCGCGCCCAGCACATCGCTATTCCGGGAGGGACGCTGAGGCTGCAACCCGAGAAGACAGCAAGTAGTTCCCGCCCACACTGCTCAGAGGAACACAACACCTGGTGTCTTATACGCGCAGTGTGATGTATGGATTTCGATATATCGTCTCATTGAGACGCCGAATACTTCATACATCGGATTAAACACTATGAGTTCTCATTCCGGCAGGAAGCTACAGGTTTTTTAAATGTTGCTAGTTAAAGTTCCGATGCAGTCAGTATGCTGGGAAAGAGAGTATGTGAGATGTTAGCGCAAGTTTAGTGTACTCACAGTTGGTATGTCTCCAAACTTGGATATCAAATTTTGGTGTGGGCTGGTATCAGCTAGAAATTTTTAGATTTTCAAAGAATTTAAAAAAATTATCTCACTTTCTTAAATACGATTTGCAAAGGAGCCGTCCATAAATTAGGTGATGCGAAATGGGGGGGGGGTCGGCGAAATCTCAAAAAATCTCACTAAGGGGGAGGTGGGGATCAACGGAAATCTCACGTGAGATTTTGGAAATTTTTTTTGGACTGTAGAGCTAAAAAAAAAGTCTACAAGACACGCGAAAGTCGATTATAGGGGGGTATTTAATCGAAAAGTAGGGGTATAACGCCTTTGGAAGCGGAGACCTAAAAAAAAAGATCTCAAAAAGTTCCAGGGGGATTTCTTAGGAGGGGGGGGGGGTGTCTCACGGACCAAATCTTACCAGAGGGGGGGGGGGGAGATCCGGAAATCCGGAAAACACCTCACGTAATTTATGGATTCCCCCAAACGAAGAATTAAGGATTGAACTTAATAACATTCAACAACAGCGAGAGCGTTCTTTTTTCAACAGTCTATCATGATCAGATAATACTGTATATATCTCAGTCTGTTACGCAATCATAAATAAATTAGTATTCGAACATAAATTTCAGTATGCTTTAGGCACTCAGAAAAGACTTTCAATAGCCAGTTTTCAAGCTTAGTTTATTTTATCACCAAAGGTTTAAGTGATTTCGCAACAGTATCAGATGTGAAAGAAATAGTTATCACTTTTTGTGGGCCGGGTGTATTGTTCGGCGATGCTGCGAGAGTGGAAAGCAAAAGCTGTTTGTCGCAAGTCACGCTCTCACATGTCCGACAACAACAAAGGGATGAGTCGGCGAGATTTATTTGGCTGTGGTGCGTGCTTATTTTTTGTGATTTCCAGATTGCGCAAGACCTCTGGCCGCTCAAAAGCACCGCGCACTTCTCGCACGGTAAATCTCGCGCTCGCCCTTTGTCTTGGCCGGGCCCTGAACGCGCGATCCTTGTCTGTCAAGGCACCCACACCCCCACGTGCACACGTGGTAACGTACCATAACGTTTCGTAATAAACTGCAACTTTTGGAGTTAGGGTTTTCATCGAACTCCTATTTCTTCGTTCGACGTGTAGTCACAGGGATTCACATTATTATGATGGTGGCAAATAAGGAACTAGTTCTGGCCCAACAGACGAATGATGAGAACGCATAATTGTGTAAATATGATACAGGCAAAACATGCTTTGTATAAGGAAACAGAGATACGCAGCTGCATACCACAATAACAAATGTAAATAATTCGTCGCTGATGATGCTTCGATGAGGGGTGAAACGCGTACGACGCAACAATAAATAAATTAAACAGTTGCATTGGCGTTATCGTTCAACTGGTAATTACGTATTATCTGAAAACCATAAAATTTGGCAGTGTTAGGTTCCGAAGTGTTTATATTAACATAGTTGTTACACAATTCCTACGAGAAATAAGAATGTAACTTAGGTAGCTGAAAGCTATAACTTAAGCAGATTTATTCTTTTTTAATGGATTATTTCATCACTTCACCTACCAGCACTTTATGCGTATTTCGAAAACTGATTGGCCGATCATAACGATCAACTGTCAATTTACGGCGCAGCAATTACTCTTTTCAGCGTATTGTAATAATGTCGGTAAAGATTCTAAAATATTTACAGCTTCTCATTTTTATACTTTTTCTTTTTTTTTCTTTCTTTTATTTTTTTTTACAAATTTCTATCCTTTATCTATCTTGGGATTTCCGAAACAATTCCAAAAAATAACGTTCTATATTCTGTGCTATTTTATTTAATCAACTCCCTCACAAGAACTGTTGTAAGCTTTATTTCTGGACTAACTGGAAAATGTGAATAATAAGAAAGTTACTACTATCTGAAAATAATCATAAAAAGGTAGCTCTTCAATATTTAATCAATAATTAAACTCAGAATTTTCGACAAATAAAATGTTTATTGTAAAGCGTACAAAAGTTGAAAATTTTTGAAATTGAAAAATCATTTGTTCCTAATGCTCTCTGTAAGGTCTGATATAATAATAAAAACGTCTTTACAGTCATCGGGAAAACCAACAATAATTAATTTTTTCCAAATCACGTCTGCAATTTCTAATTTTTGTAATTCTTCTGGTGTTTCCTTCGGCCATATCGAAAATGATATTTTGCAAAAAAAAAAAAAAAAAAAAAAAAAAAAAAAAAAAAATGCAGCCTATTCGTGTTAAGTTCAAGTCAAAAAAATAAAGCCAGATTTATGTTTCACAAACCACGCCACCCAAAGCTTTTTTTATTGAAGCGATATTGAGATTTGGCCTAAAGGCGTCAGTTACGAAATTAATTATAACGTCATTTATAAACAGTGACTTGCCCGTCAGCTAAATGTGTTGCAAGAAATGAACGTTTTACATCACGTGATTCATCAATAACTGTTCAAATTCTAACCTAAGTGTCGTATCAGTCGATAAAGGAACTTTGATGGGTCCAAATTGATAAGGATTTATTCCCTTCATACAGCCATTTTATAACCTTCAAACGGTGATTTATACCAAGCGCTGACATATTCTTCTTGTGTTTACTGTCGGCTGAAGTCATACTGAGTAAATGACTGTGGCTTCAGGTTGTGTATCACTGGACCGTGGTGGCTGATTTTCAGTTAGGAAGTCTCTCGATAATACCTCCCGACTTCGGCGACCGACACCTTCGAACTATTCTGGCGGACGAAAAACCGGCAACAGTACGATTATGAGCAAATTTATCATTACAAACATTGTTTAAGCCTCTCATGCTTAAAGAAAATTATTTCGTCGTTTATATGTCCAATTGTTTCAAATATGGTGGAGTTTATTTACTGTGAAATTTTTTAAAAAACTTTTGTGTTTGAAATTAGTCTCAATGAAATCGTATAAGCACATCACGAAGGAGTTCTGGATTACCCAGGCTTCGTTATGTAAGTATTAATTAAAAAAAGTTATCACTCTCGGGCCGACCGCATAAAATAGCTTAAACAAATTATACAATCTTCATTGTTAAATCGGTAGGAGTGTCTTGTGGTTTGTATGCGCTTTATGAATATCGTGAGATCCAAAATAGTCGAGGACGACAAATGAAACGATACAGCATGTCTAATAAACACAAACAACTGGGAGGATTTAGCCTCTGATCCATGTGCTTGGTGACGAAAGGTTCACGAGAGCTCATAACATTTTGAAGAACAACACCAACGTCCAGCATCCGGCAAAAGAAATCGTAAGAAGGAACGGGAGAGGATGAGAAGAGCTGCTTCGCCAGGTTCCCGTGCTCGTGTTTTCGGGGTGTGGAAGGCCCCGCGGTTCTAGAATCGGACTTTTTAACCTCTTCAGAACCCATCTACTATATAATTTCGTAAGGTCAATCATTCGCTTACCTCGATAGCTATTGGCTAGGGAACGGTGTCACCTGTTAGTCTTCACTCGCAAAACAGCGACCACAGATACCATTAGTAGAAATTCGTGGTTATGTTCACAATTTAATAGCTAAGTAAATGCTACCAAATTAATTGCCATAATACATTCATTAAGTTTGATTTTCGTAGCGTTTCATAGTTACAAAAATACTGATAAATTTTGCGGCTGAAAAAAAAAAAACGTTGATTTGCTATTCAGTAACATGTTGTTAATGAAAGTAACTTAAATTTTTTTTTATATTACTCATGGTATCTACAGTACTATAACAAATTTCAATTTAATTAAGTCACTAATGTTGTTGCTTGACCAAAGTTTACGTATTACAATTTACTTGCTTTTAAGGTATTTTACTGACCACTTTTGTAGATGGTCTTTATTCAAGTTCACTATACATGAGTTATTAGATTTTTTTAAGTGGACATCAGACCAAACATGTTACCGAATCAACTATTATGGCAATCCATTTCTTCAGGAGTTGCTCAACTGTTTAATAATATGGAATGTGTATTAAGTTCTATGGCCATTACATATAATGAAATCAATGATTACGTTATGAGTGTTTTCCCACTCTCAATAAAAAAACATCGTGATGCTTTCGAAGCAAACAGGATTTTTTTAAATTTTGCAGAGTGGACTTTAAGGGTCCAATACAAGTCAAGTTTGTATTAAAGCAAGTTCGAGTCTACGACCTTTGAAACAATTATACGATAGCGGGATCGGCCCTGTCCATGTTTAATACCTAAATCTAATAATACTTGTGAGTTCTTCAAGCTCAAGAGATTTTATTCACCCCAAGGGTGAAACACAGGTCAAGTTCGTATTTGGTCAGATCAGATCAACCTGTCAATCTTTAACTCTAAAAACTGAAACTATTCTAGACCTGTGACGGTACGCGAAAAAACTGTCACGGGCTTACACTAGTAAATAGTAAACCGAAAGGCACATTTATACACGCAAAAGAGTGAATGTCTTGAACGAATAAATATCGTCCAAGGTGAATAAACATACTGTCGGTGCAGCTGCTAAAGAAACAGATGCTGATTTGATCTATGTAGACAACTCACCGACAACCTTTGACCATTAACTAAATCTGTCTTTGACCGAAGACCACAGATCCACTTCGTAGATCAATAGACCCTATTCATCCTTACTATTTAAGTACTTATCAGAATTTAGTTAACTAGTCAGAAGGATGAAGGGATGGACGAGTGTTAATAGATTTCATTTCCGACATCGTTCGTAGAAGTGGCGTCGGAGAAAGGAACCATCGATCTGTGGGTTGTCCTGTGGTAGCCACTTTACAACACCTGTCTGTAGGAATTTTTGCTACTGTGTCTGATAACCGATTACCAAGTGTTATTTGCGAAGCTGCACAGTAACGTTTGTGGACTAAGCGTTCAGGTAAGCAAGGTGAGTACTTGTGGAATGATCTCTTCACAGATCGCTGGCCAAGCTTCTTCTTTTTCCGACATCTTAACTGCTGCTACACGTCTTAATCACTATCTCAGGATCTTCCCTTTCTCCCGTGACGAGAATCACGTCTTGTATCGATAAATCTTGAGGCTCAACAACAGTCGTGACCACACTATGAGCCCTGTATTCCTTTTTAATTTTTTTTTAAACCTATTATTCCATCTTACGGTTCATCGGGAAGCACTTATTACACAGCCTGTATGGATCCAAGCCTCCAATTTAAAAACCACTACACTTAATCAATTCATCTTACGTTTTACACAAGTTTCGAGGAATGCCGTTCTCAATTATCAGACTACTGTACTCTCATTGTTTATATCCTTCCAGAATATAGTGTTTTTATCTTTTTTCTTCCTTTGGTTCTCTTCCACATGTAGTTTATTTTGTTGTGTGATGATATACGGCACGGGAGTTTATAATGTCGTGGTATTCTGATATTTTATCTATATTTTCGTATGGTCTTGAGCTTTTCCCTTCACAGTTTTCGAAGTTATCTCAATATTTAATTTATGTCTCCTGCGCTGCCAATACTTCGGTACTTCTTAGTAATATTCTATATGAACAATATTTTAAATGTTTGAAATCACTAAACTTTTTACCAAGCAATAGATTTCAGACTTAACAATTGTTGTTTCCACTTATAAAGATCTTCTGGCTTTCCGATTTCCTGAGAACTGTTTACACTGCCTCAGTGCAAAAATTTCTTATCCTGCTGTAACTATGTTAATAAGATTCTTTCCGACAGCTCAAGATTTTGACATTATACATGACAAGAAAATAGAATGCAAATTGTTTCTGTAAATTATATAAATAAATCCCGATGGTATACTAAGTGGTTTTATACCTTGAGTTTTTTATTGGATAATTAATCGCTGAGTTGCTGGAGTGTAGTATGTCACTTGCTTGTAGGTTATAGAAGTAAATTTTAATTAATTTATCCTCGTTTTCGCAAATTCATTATAACACCCAATAACTTTTTCTTAATGGTGATGGTATCTTATATCGTGTTCTGGGTATTACGTAATACGTTGAATCCTGGAAAAACTCACTCTCAACAGAAGCATCACTGTTGAAAATCAATATATCTTAAACAGCAGGAACTACTATAGAGAAGAGTGTATTTTCTTCGAATGTCAGTTATTAAAGAAATATGAAAACGTATCCGCCATCAAAATCAGCACTTCCGACTTTGTTCCTGTGAGTGTGGTCTTGGTGAAGTCGGCTCTTTAAAGGAAATCGCAAGTGCAAATTCATGATTTGAAGACACAACATAGCAACGGTTAAACGATTTATTTGGCTTTTAATTAGCTGTTATCAGCTGAAATCAGAAGTATTTCACTTCTTGAAATTAAAAAAGGAAATCATTAGTAGCAAGTAGGCGCACATATACAATTTGGTAAAGAAAGCGTCCGGGGGAGGGTAGAGGGCTGTAAGAGCTTATTTTATTTCAATTGGAAGCTTGATAAGGGTATCTCTATTGCGAAACCTCTGGGAGTAAAAAATTAGAAAGTATATAAAACACAATTTCCCCAACCACTTGATTTACTTTGCTGAAAATGAAGCAACTTTTTTTGTTGTTTTTTTTTAAATATGTAGTGTTGATTTATTTAGTTACTCCTTGACTAAGATTTTCGAAGTAACACAAAACACTTAAGCAAACACCGATTAATGGCATGCTTGTATTAATTTTGAAATTGTTTGGATTGCCAGAAAGTTTATACTTTGTCCAAACTGTGTTGCTTGACTTTATATATACTTTGAAAATTGTAGGTTGCTTCTTGAATAATAATAAAAAAAAAGTCATACATTTTTCACATTTTTCTGTAGATAATTACGATTTTTAGGGAACCTTGCAAATGGTGGATGGCATTGCCTCATGGAAATAAAGAACCTGCTTAAGGTAAATACAAGTATGCTTTTTTACTCCTTCTAACAATAAAATTTTGAATTTGTTTAATTGAAACTGATTATTTTCGATAGGAAACAAACCGAGGAGGTTATTTCATCCTTGAATTCTGCTTTTTCGCAGATAATAAAGTACGCTATCCTTAGGTTTTGGGTCAGTGTAAGATATCGCAAAAGTAACTCGCCAAATAACTTTAACACAAAGAAGGATCACACTTCGGGAGCCTTCCTTGCAGGGGTGGATCCAGGATTTTGGTTTTTGGTTTGGGAGGGGCTTGGCTTGAGAGGATTTTGGTTTGGGAGGGGCTTGGCTTGAGTGGATTTTGGTTTGGGAGGGGCTTGGCTTGAGTGGATTTTGGTTGGGAGAGGCTTGCCTTTAGTGGATTTTGGCTTTGGAGGGGGCTTGAGTCGGGCAAAGGGTAGGTCTCCAAAATTAGAATCTCGGAGATGGACCTAGATACTTTTGGGGGATGGCTTGAGCCCCCCCCCCCCCTGGATCTGACCCTGGTTCCGCTCCTGCTTCCTTGTGAATAATGCATAGGAGAACATAGTCGTGCTCTGTAAAGACTCTTTAGTCTGTGTATGTTTTACGGCTGTTAAAAACTGAGAGTCTCTTGTCTTTCGTGGGAGACACGGACTAAGGAAAACAACCGCAGATGGTGGAAGTGACGGTGGTCACGGTTTCGTCTACAACTGAATTTCTTCTCCACAATTGTTGGGTGAAATTTATGGAATAGCTGGAAAGCTGGAGGAGGCGGTCGACCGAGCTAGTTTCTCCGTGCCCCCGGCCTTCCCGGGTTCAACTCGCTGCAGGCCCGAAACGAAAGTGAATGTCTGCGAAAGTAACCGCATCTCTCGGAGGGGCGTGGCCCCCCACCTAGTGTCGCCTCAGGAACAAGATTATCGTCACGAGTATAACTCACAGCAGGGCAGAAATGTTGTTAAGTGGAATCCAACAGATCGCCAGAGGCCAAGAGGAACACCTCCTTACGAATGGAACACAGACATACGGAGGGTCATTGAGGTTACCAGTCATACAGTTACATCATTATTCCTTTATCAACCAGTGGAGCTGTCCGGTGGCTCAGTGGTTAAGGTGTCTGACTGGAGATCGAAAGGCCCCCGGTTCGAATCCCTGTCTCGGTGAGGATTTTCATAGGCTCTTAAGCCGGCCTTCACCTCTGGCACAGCTTGCTGTGTAATGTGAAGTACGCCTGAACGCCCCCGTGGATCGGATTCCACGTTAAGCTGTAGGTCCCCTGTACCCGGCAGGATTGCAGGGCTAAGTTAAGGCGGCTGCGATAGGGTCGGAATGCACGACCAACAGAAACCCTGTCACCAGGTCATTACGACCACACGGAATTATTCCATAGTTTGGATTCCACATTAAACTGTAGATCCACGATACCCAGTAGGAATGCCGAGTTAGGTTTAGGCGGCTACGCAGAGGCGGAATGCGCAGCCAATAGCAATCCTGTCACTATGTCATTACGACCACACGAAATTATTATTATATTCAAACTGTGAAACCAGGGCTTTGAATATAATAGGGGGTTGTAACATTGCATGATTGAATTTTCTGTTGATGGTAATAAGTGATGGTGATTTCAGGATCTTTTCATAGAGTTTCAGTAATATATTCCGCAAAGCCCCTTCCAACTATTTCTTTAGTTGTTTTTCCATATACTCCTCCAAAAAATTCAAAGGAAAAACATTACGTTATTTGTTATTGGTACAATTTAGATGATTCAGTCACTGTAGTCCTTCAGAATTAGTCCTACTACTGTTTTTGTCTATACTCCTCAAAATAATCTGAATAAACTGATTTCAGCACAATTATTGTGACATATTCATTGTACCTCATTTTACAATTTTCACTATTTTAATTTTTTTGAGCTTTGTGTTTAAGATAGCTTTCAATAGCTATACTTTCTTCCTATTTTGCTTTGTTTCTCTCTGAATGACATTTGATGTTTGTAGGTGATCATTTCAGTAGTCGATGCAGGGAGATGTATGACAAACTCAACACTCAGGAAATGAAGGTCAATGTTCAGGAGGAGGGTAATGGTTGTAGCTACTTGTTCGTGGCGCTGTAGAGCATCGCGCCTGGGCGCGGGTCGACGCCTGGCCTGGGTCACAGTGCACACATTGTGGTCTCCTCGTAAATGTATCGCGATCGCCGTATATCAGGTGTTACGAGGAGGCGAGAGCGATGTGGGGCGATACGGAGGGTTCACTGACTGCGATGTGTCGCCGATAGCACACACCATTAGCTTAGCATAGGGCGGGGCAGAGGTCAGACACACACACACACACATACACACACTATGGGCTCGACACACCGACTCGCCTCGTATGTAAGTTAACTCGTGTACCCAGTTACAGCAAGAAGAAACTCTAGACGAATGTGCGTGTCTATACGTAGTTTAAATGAATATTGAAAAGAAACACTCGGCTATTACGGATATAACCTGTAACACATGCTACCACCCCAATTACGAAATTAATTAATTTGTAAATATTATTTAGTCAAGTGTAGTTAATTATGATGTGAATATTGATTGTAATAATGTATATATTGTAATTACGAAGCTAGAGAAATCCACAGATTACCAAACACATTGTCAGTCGGTAGTGTAAGTACATGTTTGAAAAGATGAGATAGAAAATCTTTGGTCTGGTGTGAGACACAGAGAAAGAAACGGAAGATGTGTATGTGGGAAGGCGCGCTGTAAGTTTTGGACTGCGAGTGTCGCAGTAGTAATATATGAATATATTAATTATTCGAGAAGTGACATATTGTAGTTGTGTTTTTTGTATCGAGTGTCTGCGAGCTTTAGTTTGGATATTAAAACAGTTGACAGTACATGCTAACAACTGCGCGTTGTAATTTTTTTTGTAGAGTTAGCGACCCGTTGATTGAGCTATTTTATAACGACTGAATATTATAATATTTAAAGAAGTGACCTCTACTCTGTTTACTTGTGTCAAGAGACGACATATTTAGGGCCACGTCGTCATAAGACCTGCAGAGTTACGACTAAGTTAATTAGTGAGGTTTGCTCGTCTTCAATTGGATAAATTTTAATTGTATGGAGGTTACAAACCGTACTAGCAACAGACATGAAAATAGGAAAGAGAAGAGATTAGGTACTCGATTGAAAGTTTTTCGGTACTGGAAGAAGTACAGAGAAATATATATCATATCTTTCTATGTTGTACCTTAAAGTTTCTATTCTGTGACCTTCGTTTATCGAATGACTAATATGAACAGGTTCATTTGAAAACATTAAAAACTTATTTCCAATGGTGAAATAGAATCATGTACGTGAGTTTTGATGCTCGGGCATCGCGTGTGGAGCGATTTGAGTTCGATTCCCGCTCCTTCCACTATGATACTTATTTTCCATGGTTTATCAAAATGACTCCGCGTTCTTTCACAAAAGATGGCCCATTTCCTACGATCCTTGTTTGCAATTGTCTCTCGTGACCATGTTGAGGACGATCCATAAAGCTGCGATAAAAAAAAAAAAATCAAACCATTTCATTCGATCGTTTCTTGCAATGCTGTCCATTTGAAAATAGCTTTAGTACGTGACAACATCGGTAACATTACATCAAATACCACTATTGTATAACTATGCAACACACCGCTCTAAATAGGCAAAACATAAAATGTGTAGGCATACCAGCTGTTAGAATTTCTAAGTCCCTTCAGACTCAAGAGATTTTGTTATCTTGGTTGTCCATGTGGGACCGCATCAATTTGTCTCAAACTGACGTTTCAGCCATCATTCTGTGGAATGGTGTCTGAAAGTTCTGGTTTCGATAAATTGAAGCGGCTCCGCACGGACAACCAACATAACATCGACAAACACCGCGGAAATCTGCACACCCACTTCAAGAGATTTTATTCAAATTTTGCAAAGCGAACTCTTTGGGTGAAACACAGGTCAGCTTCATACGAAGCTGACAGGTAAACCTGTCTCATGGCCTTTAACTCTAAAAAACTGGAACTAATCCATACCCATGACCGTACCAAAACACCGTCACGTGCTAACTACATTACTATTATTACAAAACGAAAGAATTAAGAAAGCAGTTACGACATTTTACCCTACGAATACGAATATTCGAAGTATACAGTTACAGGAAAAATAAATTATGAAAGAAGTTATTTATGGCAAAATGATAATAATTTTCCGAGTGGTTGAGATCCCCCCCCCCTTTTTTTAAGCCAGTTTTTATAGCCATTCAGGCAGTAGCAGCTGTGTAGTATTCTAATTATTTCCAAATTTACACTTTGATTTTCCACAGTATAAATTTTTTACACGCAAACGGACAACAAAAGAACACAACACTTAAAAAACTAATCGATGACTCCTCCAAGGCGAAGCAGGATGCTACCTACCCCCACGCTGCTGGCATCGGCAGAGGGACACCCTCGGATTTATGTTTCTTTCTTTGATGGACCGTATTAAACCTTGAAGCACAAGACGACAGTTGTCCCCGGTAATGTTAGCCACTGCGCGCACTGGGTGGGTGGAAAGCGCTTCACGAACAATACCACCCGTGACGAGCAGGCGACGAGTGTTAGACAAGGCGCGACGCTAAGATTTCCAGTCAGCTCACCTGTAAGATGTTACGATAGGTTCGAGCGGACTTCCGCGAATTCTCGTGTCAATCACAGTGTTTAACGTTCAAGCATGCATTTTCTCACAAAGTATAGTGGTTAGTTTAACAATACACGTGTGCGCTGATCAATACCAGATAGCGATATGAAAAAGCTACTTCAATTTAAGCAAATCAGCAAAGTACAGTGTGTGGCGTCTAGCCACGGTAATCTCGGTCGCGTAATAGCGTGTTCAGAAATTACAACTTATTCCTTTCTTTAATATTCTCCGCTTACCTATCAGATTATCTAAAGTAGCTTCTTTGCAGGCTGTCCGAAAAAAAGTCTGTAATTTTCACGCTTTTTGCATCCTCGTGATTTAACAACATAACATTAAATAACCTGGAGCTATGCGTCATGTGTGATTAACAGCTAAATTTACTGAAAGTAATGCCATTATTCGAAATATGCGTAAAAATGTACGACATTAAATTTAGCACGTGAAGCGGCGTGTTGTATTGCAATTTTATTCTTGGCGTCTGAAAACACAAAGGCCAAAGTTTATGTTTCGCTCCAAATCCATATTTCACCTATAATTTTTGCTTTACGCTTTATGGCTTTTACATAAATTTTACTTTCTCGCCGCTAAATTACTTGCAACGCACTTCTTGTTCCTTACACTTATCCTGCAGTTCCAGTGACGGCAGTTTCAGGATGCGACATGATGGTAATTCGACCGGCTTTTCGCTGAGCCTGATGGGGAGGAAAGGTGCCTAAGGGAACATCCATAAATTAGGTGAGGTGTTTTTTCGGATTTCCGGAACACCCTCCCCTCTGGTGAGACTTTGTGAGATCTGGCCCTCCCCCCTCTGGTGAGATCTGGTCCGTGAGATTCCCCCCCCCCCACCCTGGAAATCACCCTCGCAACTTTTTGAGACTTTTATTTTTAGGTCTCATCCTCCCAAAAGCCGGTTACACCCCCACTTCTCGACGAAAATCGCTTTCGTAGACCTTTTTTTAGCTCTGCAGTTCAACAATTGTTCACAAATCTCACGTGAGATTTCCGTACACCCCCCCACATCCTTCGTGAGATTTCGCAGGACCCCCCCCCCTATTTCACCTCAGGTAGTTTGTGGACGCCCCCTAATCATGTCTCTACAAAACGTGTAACTGAGTCGCTACGTGCAGAAACGAAACATGGCCACCTTTGACAAAATGGTTTTTATTTTCCCCCTACGGAAAAGGCAACTTCGAACTTAGTTCTCTGCAGAAATACATGTAAAAACATTCAAATAATATGATTCTCATCGCAAATCATCACATAATGTAATACTAAGTAGCGTGCCGTAGGGATGTAATATAACTTTTTGTCATTTACCTAAAATTAAACTTGATACGTTCACTTTCTACATTTAGCGATTCATCTATGTTCTGTCTGTCTAAATGTACTTTTGTTTGTGTAGTTGGTGATCGCAGTCAGGATGGGTGGTGCGCGGGGAGCAGGACTCGATCCAGTGTACGGCGCCTTAGCGCACTGAGCCACAGCACTATCTACCTGCATTAGCGCATTTATATAACCATTGTTCACGTTAACATCCATTTTGATTTCAACATAATCTTGGACATTTTCCAGCAACTGAAATGTTCTGTCTGGATCAGGGGTTCCACGCTCCCTTTCCGCCAAAATAAAGGTTCCCTCGCCTACCTCCCGGCACAATTTTATTATTAATAAGATAATAAATGCCATCGGTTGTAATAAATTACAAGCATGAATGGTGTAAAAAGCAGAATAGCACTAGAAGAAAGCTTTCATGAAAAAGAGAAATCTTTTAGTTTCAAATATTGACCTATGACTCAGAAAGAACTTTTAAAACTCAGTGTGTGGAGGATTGCACTTTATGACAGCGTAGCATGGACTTAAGGAGTACCAGAAAGAAAATTGAAGCATTTGAAATGTGGTGCTATAAAGTTATACTGAAAATTAAGTGGACGTATAAAGTACGAAAGATTTTTGGAAATGATGGGTGTGGAAAGAGGTTTGTTGAAGAATCTTAAAGAAATAAGAGACAGGATGGCGGGACATATTTTGAGACATGCAGGATTGGAGAGGAAACTCACTAAGTATGTGATGCTAGAATAAAGGTTTTCGATTCTAAGAGGCGGTGAAGGAGATATAATATTTACGACGGTGTAGAACCAGGGTATCGTCTACACGGGTGGCGAGGCTACCTCGCACCCCCATGCCCCCTCCCCTCCCCCCTCAATGCGACATGTCTTCGCGCACCCCCTGGGGTAGAGGCACGCCCCCCAGTTTGCAAGAACATATAGTCTAGATCTCTAAAAAATAATTCTCTCCAGTATCTTCTGCTTCTACATTTCTCCTCCTCTTCCGTTATTGTCCATTTAAGTCATTCATACCGTTTAGTTTTTCGCAAAAAGGGAATGGAATAATTTTTCAGTCACTTATTCGTGTATCAGTTGTGAACGTAAATATATATATATATAATAATAATAATAAAAGATGAAAAAGCAAGTAGTGTCATTTTGTATTGTGGAAGAAAGGGGAGAGAAATCATTAGGTTGTAATTAGATCATCACATTAATTATTTTGCTTTTTCTTTGGATGGAGCTTCGCGTATTTTTGTTTTGTTTTTGAAACCTGAATTTTCAGCTACGTTGTTGTAGGTTTCTCCAGTCGGAGAAACAAGAACACATTCGCAGCAGTCTACCCAATCATCTTCGGTATATCGGAGTTTACTCTGGGTTCACCCTTTATTTCATTCTAGGTCGCTTTGGATTTTTCACTAGGTACTTGCATAGAACCCCCTCCACCAATCCAGTTTTTTAAATAATTTTGGTTGCAGAATTTTGTTTACCAGCATCTTAAACAGTCTCGTTTCGTTTCAACTGTTCCCTGGGTGGCTGGTCAGCTGTTTCTCTCTGTTTGTCTTTGCAGTGCTATAATTTATCTGTTTGTCATATTACTTCTTGGGCGATGTAGTTAATGGAAATTGTAGCGTGTTGTTGTAAGATTAACTTTTATACTGTTGAGTTTAGCGGGGAAGCAACACGATATGAAATGTTTATCGACTGTCAGTCATAAGCTGAACATCAAGATGAGTCTACTATCAGCTACGGTCCTCTTGTGGTTGAAGTATGTAGCAGCGCAGTTAAAGATTATGAAAAAGGGGGTGAAACGACTGAGCCGTGAAGATCGTGAGTAGATAATTCTTTTCAATCGCATGACGCTGAACTTCATCATCCAGTAAGATGACTGCCAGCGAGTTTAAAGTTGCAGGTTGATATTTATTTCGAGTATAACATTAACAGTGGAGTACCTAACTTTGTTGTATCCTCCCTCGACGTTAACACTTCCATTGGTCTCAAACGCGAACTAAAATATTTGGATTTAATTTTGCAGCAAAATTTTAGTCAGCTAATACAAACAAATATGTTTAGCATGTGGTTAACATGAGTGTGGGAGTCTTATTGTGGGGTTACACTGTGGCTGCTGCAGTGCTTCTTTCGCTGGAAGGTGTGTTGACCGTATCCCTATCTTGTGGCGCCGCCGTTGATCGCCAAGTGAACTCGGGAAGCGTTCTACGTTACAGCTGTATACTGTATTTCTCGCTCAGTCGCAGTAGAGGAGAGAACCGACAGTTAAATTACCACACGTAGAATGGACATTTCACGAAGCAGGAACACCATTTTTCTTGGTGCAGATTTAATTTGCTTTCATATTTCACTGCAACTATTTCTGCGAATAATAATTGTGTGGCACACGAAGTTTACACCACCTTTGTATTACTCAGAGAATTTGGTTATTATTTTTAACGACGAACTCGCTCAGCTGGAGAGTCCTAAATCATTAACAGCTGGGTTTGCCGTTCGGGAGAACGGGAATTCGTTCCCCGGTTCCCACGATTTACAGAAATGACTACAGGCATTGCCGATAGTACCTTCAAAACACAAAGACCGATTTTCTTCTCATTCCCTGTCTCGCGAATCAAGTAATCTCGATATCGACGAGCCATAAAGCTTGAAAAAAAAATGGGGTGACAAGAACTTCAGTTGCCACGTTTACAATGCTACAATAGTGCACGTGATGAACGGTAAAGGGTAGCAACGAAACTATTAATTGTTATTTATTTATTTTCAAATAGTCTATGGCTAATATATATATACAATTACAATTCATACATCATATTAAACAGAAAACAGAAAAAAACAAATACAAACAAGGTGTTGTTTTCAATGAACTTCTTCACAAGAAAATATTACAATCTCTTTCCTCTAACCATTTATCCAGCTTTTCTCTAAAACTTGCAACTGTTCTGGTCCTTTTTATTTCTTCAGGTAATTTGTTAAATATTTTTAAACCTTTGTGCAACACTGCTTTCTGTGCTTTACTAATTTTATTATAAGTCGAATGGAAATGATTTGCCTGCCTTGTCTTATAATTATGTACATCATTAGTCTTTTGTATAAATCTTGTCACATAACTTGGTAATAATCTACTTTCCAACCTATATAAAAAGTCAGTACATCTCTAATTATTTCCTTTTCAATATGTAAATATACTGTCTTTAAACATATTACTGACATTTTCAGTTCGTCTTTTATTTAGAACAGCCCTCATTCCCTTATTAACATTATTTTGCAATATCATAATTTCTCTTTTGCTTGCCGTGATTAATACTGTGGAGTAGTATCTTATGTGAGGCAGAACAATTGCTTTAAACAATAGCTGTTTACCTGGTTTAGAAAACACTTTTCTTAATTTGTATATTAAATTTACCTTTTTCGCTACTTTTTTTATTTATATAATCTACATGCTCTATAAACTTAAGTTTATTATCAATGACTGCACCAAGATATTTATAATTTTGAACCCACTTAATTTTAGTTCCATTAATCAATCTGCCTGTTCCCTAAACAATTTTTTCCCCATCACCAGACATGTAGTTTTGGCCACATTCAGACTTAACAAATGTTTATTTAGCCATTCATTAACTAATTTTAACTGTTTATTAATTACTTGTATCATTTTTCTAGATTATTCCCATAATAATAAATTAGTGTGTCATTTGCAAACATGTGAATTTTACAATTCTTTAGTATTTCTGCCAGATCATTTATATACAACATAAATAATAAGGGACCCAGTTTACTACCTTGGGGAACTCCATGTTTCACTTTTCTTTCTTCTGATAGAACCTTATTGAATTTAACCCTCTGATACCTCTTTGTTAAATAATTTTCTGACCAAGCATAAACCTCCCCAGTGATGTTACACATATTTTTTTTTTTTTAACAGCAGTTCCCTGTTTACAGTTTCAAAGGCTCGCCTAAAGTCTAAAAATACTGCTATTACTCCTTCTCCTTTACCTATTGCCTCTAACCAATTTTCTGCAACCAACTGAACTGCTATCTCTGTGCTATGCTGTTCCCTAAATCCTGATTGGTATTCAGTTATGAGATCATTTTCCTTTGTAAAACTTAGTAAAATCTCATAAGCTATTGTTTCAATAAGTTTTTCTATCAATGGCAAATTATTTATTGACCTAAGATTTACACACTTTGAACAACCCTTTACTTTAGGAACTGGTGCAATAATAGATGTTTTTAATTCCTTTGGCAACATTCTTTGTTTCAGTGATTCATTAATTATACTAGTTACTGAACTTCCTACCTTCCCTTCTTAATACCTCACTGCTTACTCCATCAGAACCCATGATATTTCTTAATTTTCGAACTATAACACCAATGTTTCCTTCGTCACTTCATGAAATTTGCTAAGGTTGACGGAAATTTTGGCGAAATTCAAAAAGAAAAAATCTAACGTACTTTAGAAACGATATTCGTACGCTATGAGAGACAAGCTGTTGTGGAAGGAGGCTAGTAAATTTCATGTCGTCATCAATTAGTGTATCACTTCATACATGAGGTTACTTTTCTACATCATTAATCCACAAATTTAATCTATCCTTTTCTCTTTTTAATTTGCGATTGCATCGAGTAAAAATAAAATATGCACGCTTCGTGAAAACATTATTACTACTATAATTGTGGGCGTTAATGAGCGCGCTGTTGACGCGGCCTAAAGCCCCGCCCTCTCCGCCCTCCCCACAAAAAACAACGTCAAGAATTACGGTACACAACAGGTTACAATGCAGGTTTGGCAAGATTCTTTCTTCCGTGAATGTTGTATTTATGTAGGCAAGCGTGACGTTTGTTGTTAAAGTGTAGGGCGTTGTTGGAGTTTTATATATGAAGACGACTGAAGGGGGAGGTTGCCCAATTCGTTCAGTTCAAAAGCACACCAATATTGCAGCCAAGAATTGTGTCCCGGACGAACCAAGATCAAGTGTCTTATATGCCTTTAATCCGTTGGAAGTGGTTCCGGGAGCCCACGAGCTTCGGTGTACTATGCAATCTGGTGGTTAGAAAACGTGCACCGTCACCTATCCTTACCTGTTCGCCAAATCCCGAGTGGCGAAAATTTGTTCCTCCACTGGGGCTCGTGCCAGATGTCCCCAGGCAGCTGCTTGGCACCACACAGGCAACTTATGGATCTTCCATTAATTACGTAGGGTATCTTTCCGGAAATCGATACCTCACCCACCCCCATGGTGGGACTCCCCCCCTATGATAAGGTGAGATCTTGAGGAACCCCACCCCCCCCAATTCTGACGATCTCCTATTTTCAAGAGTGAGATTTATGTTGAACACCCCCCCCCCCAAATCGCCCTTTGTGAGATTTAGTGAAATTTCGCTGTACCCCGACCCCTCCACCCCTTCCCCCCCTCTTTAACCTCACGTAATTAATAGACGCCCCCTTACTGTCCAGCTCTTATCTCTCCTGTCATTTTTATCCAAACACGTTGGCGAGAGAAGTGTTTCACTGCAGACACTTGCAGGTTTATTTCCATTTTAAAATTATATCCTTCAAGATCGTCTACCAAGCCGAAGATACCTAAAACCATTAGGATTTGAGCCGCCGCTGGTCGTTCCTCAAGGTGTTCTCCATAGCGGCACCTGAACGTTGTCAGCAACCTGCTGCATCATTGGTTGATGAAGCACTGGTATTACACGTGGAGTCGCTTCCGCCTTGTGGAGGACGTCCGATGGACCGTTGAGGCGGCTGGGGGAGGGCCGAGATGGCCACGAGATAGCGAGCTCGCCCGTGGCTGGTGTTTGCCAGGTGATGGCTATCTTCCCGACGCCCAGCCCGCGGCCGATGGGCAGCTCGGCTCTTCGCATCGGACACAGTTAATTGGTGCCTCTGTGAAGGGCGGCCCGCGGCCACAACGGTAAGGATCCGGCCAAACAGGTGTCTGCACTGGTCACTGCACCACGCGTAGGCTCTCGGCCAGGGTCATTACCCGAAATACTCTACACGTTTTGCTGCAAGAATGTGTGCCAGTATCATTGAATGACGTAGTTAAGATCGGTCAAAATAAATTCCACTGTGTATTGGAATCCACAAGGCAACGCTTCTTCCACTTGATATGGGCCGGATAAAAACCCCTTTCTGCTAGCCTGTGATTCTACCTCGAAATACCTTTCCGTAGATGCAATAAGGGGACATCCATAAATTACGTGATGTGTTTTTCCGGATCCCTCCCTCCTTCTGGAGAGATCTAGTCCGAACCGCCCCCAACAAATCGCCGTCGCGTGATTTGTAGACCTTTTGTTTATGCTCTACAGTCCAACAAAACCTCATATGAGATTTCCGCTGACCCCATGACCCCTCCCCCTCTCCCTTGGTGAGATTTCGCTGGACCCCCCCCCCCCCTCCTTTTTCACCTCACGTAATTTATGGACGCCCCGTAACAGATAGCGGTCATTTATCAAACATGTGCATTGGTTCTGGGGGCAGCCTGCACATCAGTCAACGTTGGTATCAATGAGCCAGGTTTTAATAGTGAATAGTGTGAGCTGATAATTTATTTGTGAAACACAGTATATAGTTTTTGAGATGTAACTGCATATCGTCCAAACATTCACCTGATATAGACTAAAATACAGTTAGTGGTATGATAGTAAACACTATTAACACTAATCATCATGGATGTATAAAAAGGGTAAGCAGAGTATATACACAATCATATCATCTCATGTGTGCCGTACAACCAGGAGATTGATTGAATTACCTCATTGGAGGCTTCGTTGACCTGACAGTGTAGATAGGAAGCCAGCACCTCTCATCCATATGTGTAAGTGAAGTTGTACGTGTTTAAATGACCGTGTGAAGAGTGTTAACTGCAGCGCATTGTTTTTGTTGGCTTTGTTGATTGTGGTGTCGTGATGGTGTCGGACGCTGAAACGGGATGAGCTGGTTCGAGTCTCAGTGGTAGAAGAAATTTTCACCATTCGGACTTGACCGGCTGGGTAGAAGAGGTGGTGGTTTACAATGTCTAATCACCAGACTGTGATCCAAAGTCCTCGGTTAAATCCCAAACCATTCCAAACTGCTTAGGAATGAGGGCATCCGGTTCTGTTGACGAAATGAGAACGTTAAACTGAGCGGCTCCCTGGTGTCTTTCAGAAGAGTAATTGGCCGGCAGCGAGTTTCACCCTGTTCTTTCTTCATCCTTCATTTCACACAACACAAACAACACTCTACGTTGAACACGCACTCTATCGCTGACATCTACACATACAATCGCACGCTGCGTAAAGCAACGGAAACCACCACCGTTCATCTTCCTATGAGAGTTCCCATACATACTCCAAGTTAATCACCCACGCCTGGACTCGGGAATGGCATGTGATGAGGATTGATGGGAGAACGTGTTGCCTTGTGCCAATCTACGCAGGCCTGCTCTTCCGAAGGGCATCAGGTGGGCCAATAAGTATTACATCCCAATCCGACGAACGAGTCACCTCCCAACTACATGCACATTGCGGAGTGGTTTGGGGTCTAAACAAGGTGTTTCCTCACAGTTTGGTGACTGAGAATCATGTACCACAAGCTCTCCTACCTTACGAATCGTGAAAATTCCTACCTTCACTAGGCCTCAAATCAGCTAACTCCGGTAGTATAGCTGGAGGGTAGGTCAGTAACTTCACTACAGTAATAAAATAAAATCCAATTATCTAGTGGCATTGTTTGCCGGGAGATTCCGTACGACTACTCGGCCGCGAAGTGCCGCACAGTTCGTCTCTTGTAGTGGCTAACTAATCCCGAAAATCCTACCTGCTGTAGCGGACCTGCAGTTTAACGTGGAATCCAAACCACTCAAAGGTTCTGGCGTATTTCAGATTACAGAGATGTCAGAGATTAAGGTCGGATTGAGAGACTTTTTTTGAAAGCTCCGCCAAGACCGGGATTCAAACCGGGAACCTTAACACTTCGTAATTCTTAAATGCTAGTGTGTAGTACTTGCAGGCCTTCTGCTCTTTTGTGTTAATTTCCAGCAGAATAATGTTTTCTTAGTCCTACCTCTTTCGATACAGAATTACTGCAAGTAGAAAATTAGTGAAACCAGTGTACTAGCCAACGTGCCACTTTGGGGCAAGTGTTGAATTTCGTGGGATTACTATTCTAATAGCTAATAAGATTAGAGTTGAATCGACAAGGATATTAATAGTGGAATTAGCTGTTTTAGGTTATGGCTTTACCCCTCGTCCACATCGAGGCCATTAGAGACGGAAAAGGATTGGGACCAAGGAGTCGGAAGGAATTCGGCCACGCGCTTTTTGAACGAACCATCCCAGCATTCTCTTCGAGTGATTTCGGGAAACCATGAAAAACCCAAATCTGGGCGGATGTATAGGTATACGAACCCGCGTCCTCCCGAAAGCGAAGCCAGAACATTAAAGTTCACCCACCACGCTCTCTCTGAAATTAACTAACAGAGAACTATAAATACAGAACTTCTTCAACAGCACTTATTATTACACCGTCAATAAGGCATACCTACCGAGCGTGGTGGGTGAGTGGTTAACGTTCTGGCCTCGCATTCGGGAGGACGCCGGTTCGAATGCCCGGGAATCCAGATTTGGGTTTTCCACGGTTTCCCCAAATCACTCCAGGTGAATGCCGGGATGTTTCTTTCAGAAGGGCATGGCCAAATTCCTTCCCATTCCTATTATTTAGTCCCATTCCGCCTCTAATGACCTCGGCGTCGACGAGGCGGAAAGCCATAAAAAAAGGCATACCTGCATCTTTTCTTTGAATTAAATATATTCTAAGCGTCTTGGAAACTGTGAAATAACGTGGGTCTCTACATTATTAAGTTAAAAATAAAACAGGATTAATCAAGTTTTATGTTAAAACCGAAGTAAAAGAAGTTTGGGATCATGCATTCCTCCGATACATTTATAGACATTTCTCGGCAGTTGTTGAGAATACTGTTAGTTATGTTTAGGGTTGGGATCCCTATGACCATAAAAATAGAGAAATATGACCTTAAAAACGAGGAAGTATGAACTAAAATTGAGAAAAGGTGACCAAACATTTAAATTTACTATATATCAAAACACGCTAAATTTATTTATTTATTTTATCTGGTAGTGTCGCTTAGATGTAGACATCGTAATTTGCTTCCGTGCACTCACTGCACCATTGGCAAATTAAATTTTAAATCTCTGTGTTGATGCCACTTTAGTTTCACATACTTTACATAAAGAAGTTCGTCTGCACTAAAATAATCCTCTCCAAATTCCTTTATGTAACTCCGTAACATTTTGTTTTCTGCATGGCGATACTGACTGATCCATTGCAGATTTAACACTGACCGAGGATTATTTTAAGAAGTACTGACGGCAATGATACATTGATGGACGCGGATCGACACGGGCATGCTGTTGCTGCACTGTAGAGATTAAAAGGCGGGCGGAACATCAACGTTTAGAGAGTGACTTTAATGTATAGCTTTAATTCTTGACTGGTGAATTCTGACCAGTTCAGTGAAAAAAATAGTTTTGTTTTTTCCTCCAATGTGTAACAGGAGTACAGTGAATAATTATCTTGATTTCTTCTCAGCTATAACTTCTAGTGGATTTCCGATATTGTTAAAGAATTAATAGATTTTCCTCAAAATATGACCATAAAAATTATCGTAAGTTGACCAAAACTAGGAAATTAACTCTAAATAAGCATTTTTATGTTACATAAAAAATACATTTAAATACAATCAGAAACGTTCAATCAGTGTTTAGTTCAGCATTACAGCTTAAAAAGGAAGACAGGAAAAAAATATTCTAACCCTAGCGATGATTAATAATTCGCACAATCCTGCATCTCGTTCAGACAAGACGATGCGCAGACTGCGCCTTGTGCTTCCTGGACGAGCTGAAAAGAATCCTGTTTCCATAAGGCTCTTCTTTGATAGCGATTTACTGCTCGTGGACGTCTGGGTCATTACATCCCAGAGATGATTGGGACCAATGAACTAGAAGAAATTCGTCCACGGTTTTTTGAAGAAAAATTTAATATCCTAAGCGAATCATCTCCAATATTACATAAGCTGTTATAATTGAATGGTAACCCAAGCTAGAGTTGCAGTAGTTGAATCTACTGATTTCGGGAATCACCGAGATCGTACTCGCGTCCTGCTGAATGCTAGGCTCAAATGTTAGCGGTCACATTGTTTGGGCTATGACCTCTGCTTTCACGTATCGGTCACCAGTTCGAGTCCAGCCGAGTGCGTGGATCGTTTTAATTATAATAATAAGTGTGGTGTTCGCCCTGTATCATCTCTACTATTCTCTACATAAATACGAGGAACAGATAAACAAAATTTGATCTTCCTATATGTATAAAGAGGCCTAATGACACTTCATACATATATGTGTGTGCGTAATAACTTACGTTGCAGTTAGTTAACTTTGTATTAGGGTGTTAGCGACAAACTCAATATTAACTTCTGTATCTGAATTTAAGTGTAAATGATTAATAAACAAAGACTGTAGTTCTTACATCAAGCGAATAATCTGATTCCTATTATTTAATGTCACTGACCTTCACCCCAAGTGTTCTCCGGTTCATAACTCAATCTCCAAATTAATTCTTACAGCGTTTTAAACTGGTTTTCCGCTTTGGTAAAGAATTTACGTGCACTCTGTCATGAAACGCCAATTTGACATTTAGAATGCGAATAGTGTAAAGCTATTCTAGACACCTAAGAGAAGTGGTTTCACAATACTTTGATACAGGACTTATAATGCACGGTCTACAATGATTAGAATTTCGTCATCCACCATTACATTTCCGAATATTCTCTGTCCCTTTGCCAGTATTTTATCGATTTTGTAGATGTTAGTTTCTTCATTGAGAAAGGGTTAGTTCGTTCCGTAGGACCCAGGTAGGATGAAAGCGGAATCGCTCTCCTACCTATCATTGGGGAGGACGGGGTTCAAATCCCGTCCGGCCATCCTGATTGCGGTTTTCCTTGGTTTCCCGCAGTCTTTTGAGGCGAATGCTGGGATGGTTCCCTTGAAGGCCACTGCCGACCTCCATCCCCCCTACCTCCCCGTAGTGTAGAGGCCGAAAAGGATCTCCATGATCCTCCAGCAGCCCGCCTCCCAGCCTGCATGTTCCGTAGAAATCCACCATTTGCGATACACCATTTATGAATTTCTAGTGAAATGTGCCTCCAGATCCTTGCTGCAATCTAGTGTTAAATATCCCGATTTTCAGTGGGGGTCATTTATACTATAAGTCTTCCAGAATTTTATGTTTTTCGTAAAAATAATTAAATGAATAGTTTTAAGAAATTTGATACTTCAGCAGATACGTATTTCAACAAAAAAGACGGTTATCATTCGATGGACATTTTCATCAGTGCATGCCATTTAAAAGACAATTTCGCAAAACAAATAATGAACTGTATTATTGAACTCACTGGTTACCTAATTTTATAAAATAAGTTTTTCATTATTTTAGTGAATTCCCTTTAGTACCAACTTTGTATTCTGATCCCTCACAACCCGAGTTTAACGTGCAAATGACGGATTTTTTTTTCTCTGACAGCAAAGATTTCTGTTTTTCAAAACGTTCCACTTATTTCTTGCTCACTAAGTTGCATCGTTCCAGTTATGGCTGTACTGCTGTTAATTGCTTATCGTATGCACAACAAAAATTTATTGTTTATTTGATATATAATTTGTTACCTATTCACCCTTACTCTACATCCAGTTAATGTTTCGTTACGTATTTTTTTTGTTTGAATAATTATAACAACCTTCTACAATAAAGAGAATATTGAACTGAATCAGTTTCTCCGGTACCCTTCAGGTGAGGCATGTAATTGCGATTTGCTTCTCTGAAGATATCTTCTAAAGACGACTTTCTCTACAACGGTTTCTGAATTTGTTTTGTATTTCGTTCTGTTACGATGAACACTCTTTAAGAATTCTTTGGAGCTCTCAAACCTATAAAACAACATTACTTCTTTGTTTTCCATTTATCCTTTGAGAACACAAATTCCCAAATATAACAGTTTCGTGAAACTATGGCAGGTAGCATGTTTTAAATATCTCTTAAATATTTTTTGAACCTGACATCTGAATGAAGCTTGTATTCGAGAGGTGTGGCTTATAAGGCATAGATTTCTGAGAACCATTGATTGACAGCTGCATTTATTTGCCGCACAGCATATTTCAGTTAACAAGGGCGTGGTAACATCTAGATGCATATCTTCGATACCTCCACTAGCATATATTTTCTGAACTCCTTTATAACGGTAATTGAATTTTATATATGGAAAAATCGTCCAGTCCCTTGGTACGGTTTGCCCACTGGACCAGCTATGTCTCGAATCGCATGTAAAAAATTGTGTTGACGATAGCTGTCTTCTAAAAGATTAGACAACCATGATATAAGTTCCATTATGTAGAGGTTTTTGGCTTTAGTCCTTTGGCCGTCCAGCCAAAATGTGAATAATAGTAAAACGACCAGTAAATCGGCGTCTACATAATATATGCAACTTCTACATTTCGGTAACCAGCATTCACGTATCTTGCATAAAGTACGTACGGCTGTAGAAGAGAAGCGGTCATTCGGCACATATACCAGTTTTCTCATTTATTTACGGTGCTAAGTTTTGTCTGGCCTTTACTATCAGATTTAGCTGTTTTTCGGGCTTCAGGACACATTGGTGACGTGGACTTTAATAAAAAATTAAGTAAATGGTAAATAACTCAAGAGAGTAAAAACTAAATATGATGTCTGTATGGCTGACTATTAACAGATCATTCATAAAGGAAATAAAACAATATGACACAGAAAACAAAATATCTGTCCAGTTGTAAATAGTCTTTCTACAGGGTGTTAAAAAAAAGTGTAAAATATTTTCGGAGGTGATAGCACGCATCAAAATAAGACAAAAATTTCTAATAGGGTCTCGACGCATACTTACGGAGTTAATAACAGGTCCGCAATGTGATCCCCTCCCCTCCCCACGGCAATGCATGCCTCAGCCCTTCGGCGTAAGGAATCACGCACTCATTGAAACTATCTTCGTTGATCCTGTACGTCTCCAATGCATGTCGTCACGTACAGGACCAACTAAGACAGTTTCAATAATTGCGTGATTCCTTACGCTGAAGGGCTGAGGCATGTATTGCCGTGGGCGGGGGTCACATTGCTGAACTCCGAAAGCATGCGTTTGCGACCCTATGTTTATTGGGACTCTCTTTATACACCATTTATACATAAAATATTCAATTTCGATGCATAGAGGCAGTTAAAATGATGCAAAGGGCAAGACAACAGTAAAATTTTTATGGATCTGTTAAATATTCTTGTAACAGGACCGGATTGTGGACAAAATAGTAATTTTTTAGCTATGGTTTCATTTTTATAACTTAAACTGAGACTTACCTAATCGGATAATCCGAGATCTGCTGTCAGATTCCTGTTCAGACATTCGTATTGATTAGCCGCGAGTAATTAAGGCGAGAGTGGGGTATTGACGGTTTCGTAACTGCTTAGCAGCAGAGGAGTTGTAGCGTGTGCTGCTACCTCGCGGCCGTTTAGGGAAATCCTGGTGAAAGCGACGCCATCTTGGCAGTGTCTATCTGATTTTGGTGCAGATAAGTTGTTTTTCACGTCTTTTGATTTAAGGAACGGCCCTCTTTACACCACAGTAAGTACTTGAATTGCATGTACGTAAAAATTCCTGTTTATGGTATATTGAACTATGATGTGTGAACTTTTTAGTGGTACGTTTGTTTAAGACGTAGGATAGATGGTTATTTTGTTTTAACGTTTCCATATATGGCGTGCTCTGGGGGTATTGGCAGTCAGTTTCCTCATCGACCGGTGTTACCTCAAACTAACAGAACATTTATTTTTTTATTTGTTTTCAGATGTCCAGAAAGTGGGTTAAAACAACTGAAAAGGCTAAGTGGACTGCTGAACAACTTGAGCAGGCCATAAAAGCTGTTAATGAGGGAATATCAATCAGAAAGGCTTCGAAAATCTACGACATACCATTTAGTACCCTTCAAGAGAGAATAAAAAGTGGCAATATTTACGCCCCTACATTGGGGAGAAAGTGAGATTTCCTCGTGAACATGAAAATGCCTTAGCTAACCATTGTCAAAGATTTTGTGTGGTATGGCGATGACTCAGTTAAGACAAACTGCCTATGAATGTGCCACTAGGAACCAAATAAAACACTGATAATAAAATGGCTGGGTTGGATTGGATGAACGGGTTTTTAAAAAGACACGGCATTAGTGTGAGAAAACCAGAGGCCACCAGCATTGGTAGAGCAGTTGGATTTAATAAAGAAGAAGTGAACAGATTTTATAAGAATTTAGAAGGGGAAATAGTGAAACATAAATTCAAAGATACAAATATTTGGAATGTTAACTAAACCGGAATTTCTACAGTGCAGGATCCGCGATTGATAGTTGCTGAAAAGGACCAAAAACGAGTGGATAAGTAACTAGTTGGGAAAGAGGTAAAAATATTATAGTTGTGTGTGTTATGAGTTCTGGAGGACAGTATGTTTATTTTTCCTCGCCAGAAAAAATCTTCTTTGTTGGAAAGAATGGTCCACCTGGTTCCATTTACAATTGCTCTAAATCAGGGTGGATAACAGAAGAGCTATTCATGTTTTGGCTGAAACATTTAGCTAATTTTACGCATGTAAGTGAAGATAATAAAATGCTATTGATTCTCGACAATGACAACACTCACTGCACTCTGGAAGCTTACGACTTCTGTAAAAAAGCATGGCAATGTGATGGTGTCCCTCCCACCACACATTTCCCACGGGATTCAACCGTTAGATGTTACATTTTTTTCTCCACTGAAGGCTGCTTACCGCAGAGAATGTGATCTATTTTTAAAGTTAGAATCCATGTAAGAATAACGTCCTTCGATGTAGCTGAGCTTTTTAACAAGGACTACTCAGTAGTTGCTACTATGGCTAAAGCCACTGGCGGTTTAGCAGCAACTGGGATTCATCCTCTCAAGCCACGAGTATTTACAGATGAGGACTTTTTGATGGAGACGGTTTTTCAAAGACAGGCTGATTTACCAGAAGCCATCGACAGTCCCATGAACACAGCATGAAATGGTTCATTGGTGAATACAGATGAGCCAAATCATCAGATCATCGATTCACCTAGTACACTTCCATAATCACTGAAGAACAGAACGACTCTATCGTCAACAACAAAGTAGCAGTTCCAATAGAAGAAATTTCTCCACAACCTGGGTGCAGTACTTGGCCACATAGTTTGACTACCAAGCGATCAAGACCCAAGCAACATTCAGAAATCCTCACTTCGACTCCAATAAAGGAAAAGCTTGAAGAAAAAACACCAAAAAAGAAACCAAGCAAAAGAAGCTAAATAAGCGGAAAAAAATTTACCCCAGCAGTAAAATTATAAAGAAAAAATATGAAAAGACACATCCTTGCAGAGAACTCTTCGACTCTGACTGAGGAAAGTCTAATGATAAAAAGTGTTGTGCTAAGATGAATCTGATAAAGAATTTTGTTTTTATTGCAAAGAATTCGGTATAGATGGGGAACTTTGGTTCCGTTGGACTATTTGTGGGGTATGGGCTCATCAATATTGTTCCGGATGGGATTATGCAGAGGGCTATAAGTGTGATTTTTGTATCTAACTTGTAAGAGTAACATTTTCATTAAGCCTATTTTCACAATTCCAACAATTTTATGTCTCACTTTTGTAAAATAAATACATTGATATAAAAGAAATTGAGATTTAGTCATTTTTTACCTTATCTTTAGATTTACTATGATTTTTAATGGGTTTAAATGCTGACTGCCATTATTCCAGGGTAGGGGAAACATTTAAAAAACAACAACATGAGAGTTGAACGAATTTTAACGATGTTTCAATAAATTTGAATATATTTGTAACCAGTTTTACGCAATAGCACTAAGATAGCATTTAAATTAAACTTGTACTGACGATAATAACTTAAGTGATCGCCATTACCCCACTCTCCTCTAATAGTAGTCAACTAGTCAACAGCTAGGAGATCAGAATTCGCAGCCATGGTGGCAATTACATGAACTCGTAGAGTGAGTGATGTATTTCTGTTGACGGTTCCATCTGAACTAGGAGAGAATTCTTTTCTATAACTGTTGAAAACATCACTGTGAACGTTCTGTTCTGATTAGAAATCTAAGCATCACACACGTATATTGGTGTGAAACATTCTTCCTGTTGAAAAAATATAAGGATAATTATAAATAATTATAATTAAATGTTTTAAGAAGGTTGGATAGATTGATTATGAGAAGGAAGAGATGATGAAGTCAAGGACCAAGGCACACAGCTAAGAACAGTTAATACGAAGGAAGAAAACTGTTTATAATATGTTCCGCGGAGTTAAGGGCTCCTATCAATAGCTGTAGTAGTAAAAAAAAGAAGAGAGAGAGTGAGAGAGAGAGGAGGTATGAGAAGAACAAAGCCGATGGTAGACGTAAGGTGTGAAGTAAATGGGACGAAAAAAAGAATGTACTAATCACCATAGTGAATTAAGAACTCCAGGAGAGGATGGTGCAAACTTAAAGTGCTAGCTGTTTTTCTGATGAACTGATTCACCGTTCGTGTATTATAAACTAATTTTAGAGCATATTTATCAGTGAGGCCACAACATTAACTTTGAAACAACTGCCATAATCTGTATCCACGAATACATCAAAATTCATCACCTGTAAGTTGGCAGTACTGCTGCTGGATTTGGTGCACGTGGCGTTCTTACGGAGATGTCTAGGGCACGCTTCGGGCAATCAAGTTCAAAACTGCGATGTTAGGGAATGTGGAAGCAGTCTCTTTTTTGGTCACGATGAGCCTGTGCACCTGTTTAGCTGACTCAGATCGAGCCTCCTATGAATATGTAACGCCCTCCTACCTGCTAGCCTGTCCATCGAGTATCCTCCGTGAATGAGTTACAGCCGGGCCTTGACGTACGATCGCTCGAGACGCCCGAAAGTGCCTTCTACGGATCACAACGGAGTTCGTTGACCGCCAGCATGCCGTCCCTCCAGCTTGACAAGAAGTGCGCCACGTGTTGGCAATAGTTACTCTACCTTCGTATCGGTCACTGCAAACTTCACGATTTGTGGGGCAGTAATCATATACTGCAGGGCGTCCCATAAACAGAGGTTCAAACCTTAGATGAGCTGGAGAGAGTTTAAACTAGCGTTCCTTAAACTATGGTCCGCGTATATGAGACAGGTGATCCACAGGTAGAACATTAAAAATTTGCTTTCAACAGAATTATAGGTAACATAACACAAAACGAATTGGTAAAAGTTGTTCACAGCACTCGTATTGTATAAGACAGCGGTTCCAAACCTATGGGTCGCGACCCAATTGTGGGTCGCGGCGTGTGTTTTGGTGGGTCGCGGAAAAATCGAGGTTTTTACCACAAAAATATATATTATTGGTTTTGAAAAACTAATACAGAAATAAACTGTGTGTAAAACGTGACTTAAGGTTAAAATTAATCTATGCCCTCATCAGCAAATACCAGTGCCACAAATCTCACTGATTTCCAAGTTGTGTTTTTATAATAATTAAACGTTTTTTTCATTATCTTTGTTAAAAAGCGGGAGGCGTCTGCACAAAGCATCACCTCATCGAGTTGACGGCTGAAATTTCAGGATTAGTTAAAACTCGATTTGCAAATTAAAATGACATGGATGTGCCAAGTAATATCATGGTGGAAAACACCTACAAAACCCATTTCAGTGGTTGACTGGTAAGTTTACCAATCTGTTTTCCTGCTCCCAGTCTTCCATATTTTCATACATTTACGTGCAGTAAAACACAATGATTAAGCTACCAATCAACCACTATAATCAGGTCTGCAGCTAGTTTCCACCGAAAAGCGACTTGGCAAAGCAGTTGCATTTTAATGTGCTGATCGCGTTACTTCTAATCGTGGAATTTCAGGAGCCAACTTGATGAGGGTATGGTCTGTGCAGCCGCCTCCCGGTCTATAATATATATATATATTTTATGTATTATCAATCCTTTGTACTAAAATTTGCCTTTTCGTAGGATAGGATAGTCGATAGCGTATTGAGGTCATACAGCAGTTCCCATTCTGATCTTACATAGACTCTCATATTAGGTGGGTTGCAAAAAATATTTTTACTTAAAATTGGGTTGTTTACCAATAAAGGTTGGGAACCGCTGGTATAAGGATACAAGGGAGTACAAGCTACAAGCTAACTTTCTGAACGTTTAAAAAACCAGTAAATATCTGGATTTTTCCCCTTTAGTATGTGAACATATGACTGCATTTTTATTATAATATTGTAGTTACAAAAAATACGTTTCCAGAGAGCAGTGTTGCTTTGAGTATTAAGTTAATGATCCAGTTAGGAGGGCATTATTGTAGATGTATGTCTTAAGGTCCGTTCCTACGGCGCGTGCTAGGCAGGACGAGCCTTTGATCTTTTACCGCCTGGCGGTGGGTCGAGGCGAGACGTCCATGCTAGCTTATGCGGCAAAGATGAGAGGCTTACCCTAACAGGGGCCGAGGGACGCGCCGTGGGAACCCACCTTTAAGGGGTCGCCCTATGTGCCGATAACTATTAGTAGATTTAGTTAAGAATATAAACATAGATAAAAAATAAGTCTCTTATAAGTTAGTGGTCCCCATAATTAGTTTTGACATTTTGCATGTCCTTGCGATTCAGAATTGTATAGGAACCTGTCATCGGAAGCGTCATGCGATAGTGCTGTGGTTCTTTTTTTTTTTTCTCGCCTCGTCATCGTCGAGTTTATTAGTGGCAGGATAGGACGGAGGCAAGGAACTGGAAGAAATTCGGCCATAGCCTTTTGAAGGAATCATATCGGCATTCGCCTAGAGTGATTTGGGGAAACCATGGAAAACCCAAATCTGGATGCCCGGACGGGGACTCTTCGAACCCGCGTCCTCCCGAATGTGAGCCAGAACGTTATCCGTTCACCCACTACTCTCGGTAAGTTCCGTGGCAGTAAACATACAAAAGCAAAGCACGCTAGGCAGAGATCAAGAGGAAAGTATTGATCCCACTTCATAATATTACAGAAGATATTTGAAGATTCCACCATTCCTTACGAGGCATTCGTTACGCCGCCGAATAGGCGGACACAGTCGAAACCACCTGGATTTTCTTTGATGTCAACAGCCTAAAGATCAATTTCAGAATATACAGGTGTTTCATATACAACAGATTTGAGTTAAGCACTCCAGTATTCTTAAAATCCGGAAAGCGATGGGGCGCAAGCAATGGGTCCACTACGCCCAATCCATCGTTGACCAAACACCACAGTCACATGTTGGCGGGCACGCAATCCATAATCAGGAGGCGCTCCACCATGTTGCTCCAGATGCAATTCAGAATCACACCCTCATAAACATTATACCTCTGGGACACCCCGCGTGTTATTCGTACACAAAAACGTGACTATAATCCCCCTTCGTTTTAGTAAATATGTACGAAAGATCTGCCTTTCATATTGGAGAATTACTAAACTATATTGAAATAGTCAGTAATTCTAGTATGCTATAAAGCCTCACCTATACATGAACTCAGTGTTGCCAATTCTACGGATTTTTATAAAAAGTTAGGATTTTCGGATTTTGTTAAAATATCTACGGATTTTTGCTACTTTTTTACTATTTGTTGATTTTTTCCTTATACTGGTGTTTTGTTAAACTTTGAGCGTATAGTGTCAATGCATTACAGAATTGTCCATAGTTGAGAATCGTTTCCTTGCAACCAATCGCATGAACCGACCAATGAAATAAAGCTCGTATTTTGTTTGATTATAGATGTTATAAATCTTAATAGACCGTCATACAAAACTATCGGCGCATCTTTATGCACTGTGGCACGGCTTACAAAGCAGGCCTTCCGAGAATCAAAGGGGTCGCAGTTTTAACATTTCTTGTTACAGAATATATGCTAAATTTAAAGTCAACAAAGAAAACGTATAATACTTTTTTATTTTTTTTTTTTTAAGTAGGCACAGCAGCAGCAGTGATGAAATTATAAAACATGTTCAGTGATATTTCATACTTTCAATACAGAACATTATTTTGTATTTCGACTTTTAAAGACCTGGATATAAAATATATTCTTAATTTTGACTATCTCTTCAATAATTATTGTTTCGGTCGTTCAGTTGCCGAGTCCCCAGAGTTTTGAATCCAATCTACGGAAATTTTATCGGCCTTTTACGGATATTCACAGCCATAAATTGGCTGGCAGCAGAGCATGAACTCTTGACATAAGTGAAATAGAATTTTTCCTTGTGTACGTCCATTCCGTATTGAACTAGAAACATCCTCAAAGATTTTTACGTTGAAACCGTGCTGTTGGTATGGAAATTGCTGTAAGCTGTATAGTATAAGGTTGATTAGAGAAGGTTGCACTTATGTTTTTCTTATCTGCTTAACGTCTCTCTAACAGCGAGGTCTTTAGAGACGGGAAAGGATGGGGGGCAAGGAATGGGAAGGAATTCGGCCATGGCCTTTTTAAGCTAGCATCTCGGTATTCGCCCGAAGCGATCTGGGGAAACCAAATCTGGAAGCGCGCACGAGGATTCAAACCGGCGTCCTCCCGAATGCGAGGCCAGAACGCTAACCGTTACACCACCACGCTCAGTATGCACTTATGATTCTTCGTTATGAATTCGCTTTTCGAGCTGTAACCTTCGCCATCGACGATGAAACTCCGTATCCTAATACAATATAAGCAGCGGACTGGTAGCGCAATGTGACCCATTATCGGAAAGTGTCCACTTTTAACCTTCGTTTCTTTTTTACTTATGGCTTTACGACTCGTCGACGTCGAGGTGATCAGAGGCGGGATGGGACAAACGACAAGGAATGGGAAGGAATTCGGCCATGGCCTTTTGAAGGTACCGTCTCGGTATTCGCCTGGAGCAATCTGGGGAAACCAAATCTGGATGCGCGGACGGGGATTCAAACCGGCGTCCTCCCGAATGCGAGGCCAGAGCGTTAACTGCTCACCCACTTCGATCGGTCTCTTTTAACCCCTTGTCTTACCGGAAATTCTTATGCACCCTTAGAATGACTTTTTCATCCTGTGAAGCGTTGCTTTGTAGATGTAAACTACGCTAAAACGCCCTGTAATTGAGATTATATGTAAAGCTGCAGGTCTTATTCACTACTGGGATTGTTTTAGTACGCTTAATGCGCGTGAATCGAAACTCTATCAATCGGCAGACGAACAGTTTCTCAGAATCCTCTCTCCAACCATAGTGTGTACGTTTTCTTAACTACAATGTAGTCCAAAAAAGTTAAGCATAGAACAAAACTTAAAGACTATAATCAAATTATAAAAAGAATAGTCCCTCAAAAGTTGCAGCTGAATGAAGATACAGATTTCGCCTCTGCAGATGGAACAAATTATAAGAATCTGGTTGTTAAATGTCTGCCTGAAAATGTTCAGTATTCGCAAGGACTACTAATTAATAGCATCTTCTAACAATTCATAAAGGAAGGTGGTCTGCGCGGAATTTGAGTTACGGATACATCAAGTTTCTTTCTTAATGTTGTGTTAAGCAAGACGAAATCAAATGAAACAAACAGAAAAAACATGACCAAAATACTTTGGCATTACTAGTAACATTTGTGAATAGGGTCTTATTACGAAGGCAGTAAAGCATAAAAAATTAACTAATTGAAGCTAATACATTTAATACGTCCAAATATTAAACTAATCCTGCTGGCTTATATCACTAAATTATATTTAATCCCAATATAAAGATTTTTTTTAATCGTGAAATATTTATTTCAAAATTAAATAACTATTTTCACTGATTTTTTTAACACGAATTCTGAAATATTCTCCCAAAAAAGTTGATGGACCGCACCTTCTACTTAATCAGACATGGTGACTAATGTATTTTGTGTGTAACTACAATTAAAGAAATGAAGTACTGAAAAACGTTTGTTCGAATGTTTGGAAATTCATTGCGATGATTAAAGTCGAAGGATAAAAAGCATATTTTGTCTTTGAAAAACAATAGTAAGTGTATCATTAGTGAGGTGAATACTAGCTACTCAGATCCTACTAAAAATTTGGCAACACTTAAGTTTTAATATTTGATTTGAAGTGGTGTTACCTGATAAATTACTCTTCTGATCTCTTTCTCACCAGATGCTTTGTCAGATCTGTAAAAAAATATAATTTACGTTCTTACAGAAAGGGAATTTTGAGAAGCTGAAGAGCAGTTGGTTCCGGCCATTAAGCGCAGTGGGCTAGCCTTATGAATACGCTGACGAAGGACGCGGCTATTTCAACCCACGATTCCTCTTTCGTCTCCGCTCAGCTGTGAAGAGCATTAGAGCAGTGGCAACGAAAACAGGCGCGATGGAGCGAAACTCGGTAGGAATAAAGGCAGTTAGTGCTAATCAACAATAGAAGAACCATCCATTTCACTGAGATGCCGTGGAAGAAAGGACTCAAATGGTCAGGTACTTACAAGCTGTTTTTATGGACTGAACGTTCCGACAACTGTCTTTGCCGTCTTCATCAAATGCAGAAAATCCTAAAAAGACAGATATTGTGCCGTTGTTTTGTACATCAGTGTTTCCATAAGTGTTAAATTGGTTCATACAACGCTAAGCAAACAGTTACAGAGAAATTTTTGTGGCGGTGCTGAGATTTCAGATTCTCATTTCGGATGATTTCCACGTTTTGCGATCTCTCAACATGTTTTAAATATATCTGAAATTACAACCTCTGTATATCATTTTGCATTTATGGCTTTTATGAAGGCTGTAAATACAGTTACAATATGTCGCTTCTCAGATGTTTTGAGTAATTTTTGGTGTTTCCTCTAGAGATTTTATGAATCTTTGGGCAAGCATCATCTTTTTAAAATTCACGCTAATCTATACATAAAGTTTTTATGAATTTGTACTTCACATACTGAACTATAGAAGCTTAACAGAAATAGAAAATTAAAAAAAGAAACAATTAGAAGTCACATAGCACTTAGTTTATTATTTCATTCATGTGAGGGACAATTTAGAATTTAATTAAATGCTTTCAGCAAATTGGTCCCCCAACTCACGTTGTACTTTAATATACGACAGTCAACTTGATTTCCTCACGCACGGAGCATTCATTCCGGTGAATAATTTGCTCTGTGGTAATGCAGTATACAACTATCTTCAATCTCCCGAATGGGTTTCCTCTCATTGAATCCATTTCTGCCATCAGTGAAGATTCAAGTATCACTTACCGGTACTACAAACAACTTAAAAACGAGCGTGGTGGGTGAAAGGTTAACGTTCTGGCCTCACATTCGGGAGGACGTGGGTTTGAATCCCCGTCCAGGCATCCAGATTTGGGTTTTCCATGGTTTCTCCAAAGCACTCCAGGCAAACTTTGCACTCGGTATCTCGAAAAAGGCTCTAACGTCATCTCGTATACGATTAAGGTACCAGAAAGGCTACTAATAGTTTCTCTTTGGTTTCAACAAGGAGATCGTACATTTAAACGAACAGTTCTTATATACTAGCTGACCCGTGGGAATACTAGCACTACATGTTTAATTGTAAAACATTTAAAAAGAAGATATTTCAAAAATAGTTACTGGCTTTATCAGAAGTAATATTTTACTTTACAAAACTTCTTTGATAATAATATTAGCAGTTATAATGCAATAATACTGAATTGTAAAAAGTGGTTATCATTAAATACTACCAGTTTAACTGTAAATCGTTTAAAAAGTTGCGATTTTTTCAAACTTATTTACCTTAAAAAACTTCTTTAAAAACAATATTAACATAATAGCAGCATTTTTATCTCGGAAACGACTGGCGTACAAGTTTCAGGTAATGCCTACTGATGTTATTTAAGTTTTTATTTGATTCGAGCAAAGAAATATGCGCTTCAAAATGACTAGAAAGCGGTTAATAATTTTTTAAGGCACCAGTGTGACTACTGTTTTATCTTTGCTTGTAGTAAGCAACAGTGAATTTCGAAATGCATAGGATGCCTTTAAGAATTTTTTTAACTGCAATAAAACTTCACGCAGTCAAGACTCATTTCGAGAAAACCTAAATCAAAATCGTCTCAACCAAGTTACTCGAATGAATGAATAAAAATCATAATGTACCTGATTATTTTAAATAAAATGTTGAACTATTATTCACGATGTTTATTTGACCGACTGCAGCTCTTATGTAAGTAGGACAGAAATAGATTGAATGTATAACAAATATGGAGCGGTCTGACAGCTCAAATGTAATTAGTAGGTGAAAAAAGTGGTTACTGCGCTAGCTCTCAAAAATTCTGGCTACGATCCCGGGTTCAAATCCCGGTTGGGGCAAGAATTTGTATTTGATCACATCAACTGCGCTGTGGCGGATTCTACGTTAAATTGTAGGTCCCAGAGGAAAGGAACTGGCCGTCCTACCTCTGATACAATGGCTTAGTATGCCTCCTTCTGGAGGATCCAACCAACCTTCAGATTAGGTTTTTATACTGTCTATATATTTAATCTGCCCAATCCTATCTAATACTATTATATGAGCAACTCTTGTAAATAGATAAAATTATTTTCTCATAAACGTCTCTAAATATTTTGATGAAATCTTGCATACTAAACAGAAATCGAAAGATGGCGAGCGAAGATCGATCACCCAGGTACTTTTTAATCAATTAAGAAAGTTTGATGAGCTAACTAACTCAACTGCACTGCTATTTCTGAGCATAATGTAACTGTAATACTTCTGCACTTTAAAACAAAAACAAAAAAAATCAGCCTGAAATCTACTCAGTCTCCAAATTATGAATAACATAAAATAATTCTGTATATTATTCGCCATAATATTAATTTAGCCTACAAGAAAGTAACTGCTCGTAGCCTGCTTCTTGTTGGTGCTTTGCATCAGAGTACTGCCGTGTAGCAGAAATTGTCAGCGTAGGGAGTGAGAGTTTGTATAAGAATTCAAGCTGCATACATTCTTACAGATTGCAAATACAAAAGAATGGAAAGGATACTAAAAGGTGAAGGTGAAGATCAATTTGGGTTTAGGAAAAACCGCGGTTCAAGACTAATACTTGAAGAGCGGATCAAGATCCTTTTATGGCATTTGTTGATTTAGAAAAAAAAAAAAATATATAATTTAGGTGGGACAAAATGTTCAGAATTTTAAAGAAGTCAGGTGAAAAATATCTAGATAGAAGAATACTTTATAATCTATATAAGAATCAAGTGGTTATAATAAAAGTAGAGAATCGTGAGAGACAAGCATTAGTTAAAAAGTGTGTGAGAAAAGTTTGTAAGTTATCTCCATTAATATTCAATTTGTAAGTAGAAGTAGCAATAAAGGAAGTAAAAGAAAAATATTACATGAGTATTCACTGAGAAAAAATCAATATGTTACGATTGGCTGATGACATTGTCCTGTTAGCAGAACTGAAGGAGGATATTGAGAACTTGCTGAATGTCATAAATAATATACTGAAGGAAGATTTTGGACTAACTATAAACCAAGGAAAGGTGAAAGTGATGAAATGTAGCAGTAATAGTGGATTAAATGTAAAAATAGGATCGTATGAGATAGAAGAAGTAAATGAATTGTGCTACTTAGGAAGTTAAATTACAACTGATGGCCCAAGCAGGAATGATGTTAAAAATCAGAATAGCACCAGCGAAAAGAGATTCCGTGAAAACGGGAAATATTTTAGTGTCAAATATTGATTTAAGACTCAGAGAGAATTTTTTAAAACTCTATGGTTGGAGCACAGCACTTTATGTCTGCGAAGCTTAGACTTTAAGAATACCAGAAAGAAAGAAAATTGAAGCGTTTGAAATGTTGTGCTGTAGAAGGACGTTGAAAATTAAGTGGATAGATAAAATACGAAATGAAAGTGTTTTGGAAATGATGGGTGATAAAAGAAGTTTGTGGAAGAGACTTAGAGAAAGAAGATGCAGGTTGGTGGGTCACATTTTAAGACATGCGGGATTGGTTAATTTGTTCGTGGAGTGAAGAGGAAGGAAAGAACTGGAGAGCTAAACAAAATTTGAAGCAGATAATTGAAAATGTAGCTTGTAAAGGATACGTTGAGATGAAGATGCTAGGGCAAGATAGAAAGGGATGGAGGATTGTATCAAACCGGTTGACAGGCTGATGACAGAAAAAAAATAATTAGCAACATCATATTCTGGTAACAAACCCGTATTCATCAGCAGTGTTTGAGACTATTACTCGTATATAACGATCACAGACTCTAGAACTAACGTACAAAAATAATATCACTAAATCATTTTTTTAATGGAGGTTCAGGATGCCCCGCGCAAGTGCGGGGGTACCACAGGGTCCTACAGGCCTCTCCAGTCTCCACCCAAGGAAGAGGACTGGGACAACGAACGGGAAGGGAAATCGGCCATGCTCTTTTAAAGGAACCATCACGGCATTCGGCAGGAGTGATTTCTGTAAACCGTGGAAAACCGAAATCAGGTGGGCGCAGGACGTACCCTGACCGGCTAGCGACGCATTGTCGCAGGCGTCAAATCTCCCCAAGTTCCTCGCCCGTATAAAGATAAACAACATGGCAGTCATTGGGTACTGCCAACGGAAGAGAAAAATTAAAACTATAACTATCATACTCGCAACACGTCATACTTACAGCTACAGATATAGGAAACAGCAATAACTCCGTGTGGACGTAATGACTTGGTGAAGGGGTTTCTACTGGCTCCGCTTTCCGCCCCTGTCTTATCTGCCTTAACTTAACCCGGTAGTGCTACAGTTTAACGTGTGATTCAGACCACTGAAGCATTCTGGCGTACTTCAATTTACACAGAAAGCTATGCCAGATGTGAAGGTCGGGTTAATGGTCTTCAAAAAACCCCACCGAGACAGCGATTCGAACCGGAGACCCTTCGTTCGCCAGTCAGACACCTTAACCACTAAGCAACCAGACCGCAGCAGATATACAATTAACATTTGCATGTCGGTGATGTGAACTCAGAAGATTTTATCCATCCAAAAATCGCCCAACGCGCCTACAGAAGTTTTCACTTCAAGAAGTAAAAATCTAACTTAATCCACAACCCAACGGTTCTTCGAATCTTCCCGAAGGAGATGTACCAAGCTATTGTGTAAGAGGTAAGAAGGCTAATTCCTTTTTTCAGGGGCGTACCACGGAACGTCCAGGAGTAGCTCATATAATCAAATACAACTTCTAAAAACTGTGGATATGTACGAACAACAGTGACAGAAATTAAGATAAGGAGAAAAGGAGGAGAGAGTTTAGGTTTCTGTAAGTCAAACCTCAACAGTGTTTTCTATTTGTTTTAAAATATATGTAGGCCTATGCAAAATTCCATCAAAATCGGATTAAAACTGCGTGATTTAATAAAGATTTTTTTCGAAAAATGTCTTGCGCGTATATCATACGCACAACAGGTGGCCGTGACCTGACGCGCAACAGGTGTCTTCTTGTGACCTCATAGATTTACCCCCGTCCAAACATCCCGTAACTCTACTATAGAAGTTTTCAATTCAAACAATAACTGGTTCGGGACGCAATTATCGCAGAAGTCAAATCTCCCGAAGACTATCTATGCCCCAAAGACAGAAGGTTTACTTCATTCGCAAAGCATTTTTCACGCCTATCACTGAATCAACGTATCGAACGTCTCAAGAAAACCACTTAAATAGCCTACTGTACAATAAATTAATCAATTCACTAGACATAATTTTATAATTGTCTGTAAAAACTTCAACTGGGAGAAGGAAATTCTGTTTGGTTGAGCGCTGTTCACTGAATGAAGTTTTAGTGGGTTTCACACACTGCGGAGTCCAGTGTCCCAAGAGGAAAATGAGGCTCATTTTGTCTTGATGTGGCAGCGGTAAACTCAGAAATCAAAGAAAAAGTGTCATTCACATAAAATCTGGTGGTCGAATTTGTACAGCTTATGGTCCCAGGTCTAAATAAGGGTATGTTTTATTTTGATTTATGAGAATCATGATCCAGCTGCATTTCCCACAGTATTTGTGCCTTCTTACCGAGCAAGGTGTTTGAGTGGTAACGCTCTAGCCTTGCATTCGGGCGGACATCGCGTCGGTTCGAATCCCCCGTCCGGCCATCCAGATTTCGATTTTAATCGTTTCCCTAAATTACTCAAAGCGAATGCGAGGAAGGTTCCTACAAAAGGCCATGACAGAATCTCTACCCTTTCCTTGTCCCCAGTCGCTTACCACCTATAATGACGTTGACGTCGACTAGGCGTTAGCGCTTAAGCAAGAAAATAAACGGCATTCTCGACTATGCGCTGACCAAATTAGGGGGTCAAATTATCCGTACGATAACTTTGATGGAAGATCGAACTTCATATGCTAAATCTTTGAATAAAAAAGTAAATGTTAACGACCGACGTTAATGCAACAACTGGTGATAGTAATGATTTCTTAGGGCTTTATTGGCTGATGTATATCCCCGAATTGCTCCGCTACCTATTGACAGGGTTTCGGATGTGCCGTGCTTGCCCCTCTGTCGTGACTGCCTTGACGTAACCTGCTAATTCTACCGGCTAAAGGTACCTACAGTTTAACGTGGAAATCGAACTACGGAAGCGTTTAGGCGTTCTTCACATACATTAAGCAATCTCTGCGAGAGTTGAAGATCGGAAGAAGAGCGTTTGAAAATCTCTGCCGAGGCAGGGAATCGAACCGGGCATTTTTCGATCTCCGTTCAGACACCTTAACCACCGATCTGCCAGAGCGTTATTTCAGAACTAATATTTTCGTTCCACTAACTTCCCTTCTGTATGGCTCCGATGTATCCAGAACTATTTTAGTGGTGTCTAGTTGAGAATTCTGCCTGTTACTAACAAAGACGAAGGCAAGAAAATATTGGTATGACCGTTTATCGTCTGTTTTTCTTGCAATATTGTCATGCCGAAGGCTGTCTATTGCTAAAAAAAAAAAAATCGTTTTCACTACTTGATAGATTTTATCAATTACTAATATCAAGAAATTTATTTTAATATTAAATACTAGTAAACTAGCATATTCTTCATTTAAATTATTAACTCTTAAAGTAATGTTTAGCGTTAATCGCCGATTTCAGCTTCCAATCTCAAGTAATAAAACGTAGTTTTGTACAGTGGGTCGGAGAAAATCTTTCAATTACTCACGCTTCCTTGCAGGATTTATCCAGCCGTTTATTTTATGGGCGATATTAGAACCAACACTAAACATGACATCGTATCCTCACAAATGTCTTCGAACGAATCAACCGAAAGTGGTGGGTGAACGGTTAACGTTCTGGCTTCGCATTCTGGAGGACGCGGGTTTGAATCCCCGTCCGGGCATCCAGCTTTCTGTTTTCTATGGTTACCCCAAATCACTCCGGGTTTCCCACCACTAATGACCTGGACGTAAAAACATAACAAAAAAAAAATCAAACGTATCTGATAAATGCTATCACGCTGCGAGTGAGTTGTGTTTCCAAGGAGTACCGAATGAGCGCATTGCACGGGTAGGATCAAGGATACAGCCTTCTGAACCAACAGTATATTTTCAGGGTCGTAACCTACACAGAACGGGGAATTGGTAATAAACTGCGGTGCTCTGAGAAACGTATCTTCAACGAACAAAGATTTTCCCGCCGTATAAATGCAACATAATGTCCACTGGTTTGCAGCCAAATATTTTCATCAAACGATAAAAACGATAATAGCTTCGCAGTGATCTAGCAGATTCTTGATAGCAAGATACGTATATCTGATGAAGACAGCAGAGAACGTTGTCAAAAAGTTGTCATCGTTTTATGAAAATATCAGATCGCAACCCGCGGAGACTATGTTGTACTTGAGTAGTTATTTCTACTTCATATTGATAGATATCATTCTACACTGAATGCGGAAACTAGATTTCTGAGTAATTTATAAGTGACAATCATTATAAATAGCGCTGAGTTTCATAATCAATGAAATGATAATAACTTGATTAATTGACCCGACCGCCATTCATGAGCGGCCTTGGGGGCTCAGTGCTTAAGGTGTCTGACTGGAGATCGAAAAGTCAGCGGTTCGAATCCCCGGCTCGGCGGGGATTTTAAAAAGCCTTTAACCCGCGCTTCACAGCTTCTGTGCAATGTGAAGTATGCCAGAACGCTTCCGTGATTCGGATTCCACGTTAAACTGTAGGTTTCCTATACCCAGTGGGTCCACCGGGTTAGGTTAGAAAAGGAGGAAGGGAACGGGCCACCCTACCTCCTTCCCGAGGATCCAACCAAACATGAGATTACATACCAAGATTAGCTTTTTTTATAGTGTCTTCTTACAATCCTATCAGTGACATTCACTTTGACGCTGAAATTCTTATACAAGTATGAGGGATGAAGGACAATTATTGTTAGACAACTAGAAGTGGCAGTTGATTTTACTTTTTTCATTATTACAGGTTCTAAATAGTCGACGTTAGTATCTTCTGAATAAAGAAATCATGTGCAACAGCTGATAAAGTTCATAAGGGACAGTATGTCTTTTATTATATCTTTTCTACCATACAGTCGTTACATTGAAGTAATCAATGCGAAAAATAATTCGAATGAATAGGAAAAAAGTGCGTTAGTGCCGCAATATATGAACGTCCTGTGATGTTGCTTTGTGAAGCTGCGGATTGTGCGCCGTCTGCGACAGGGATAGCCTACCCGCGACACATTTTTGTGCTGTTATTGCGTATGAAGCCCCTCTGACAAGGGAACGTCCATAAACTACGTGGCTCGGTCTTGGGGGAGGGGAGGGCTCGGCTAGAAGAGTACGCTGCGTTACGTGGGTGGAAGGGTGCTTCCGAGCCAGGCCACGTAGCTTTCCATTCATATCATTTGTCACAGTTAAAATGAGGTACAGAACACAGAACAGCATGTGAATATTTATTTCCTTCATTTAATTATCTCCGTATGTAATTTACAATAATCTGACAAGAGAAAACATTGCAAAATATCTTCTGGAATCAAAAGGGAAAAAAGCTATAAAGCTACATCCAAAGACACTTCTGGCTAAGTGGGGAAGGGGGGGGGGGGTTCACAGGATCCCAAAATGGAGCTACTTGGTTTATGGACGCTCCCCAACTTGTTGCTTTTTAATATGAAGCACCGATGTCGAAATTACTGTGACGTATACCAGTTCACTCAAGATATACGCACTTCCAGTTATTATACTCGAAACACTGGCAACCGTGATAATTCCATTGTTTGTTCAAAGTGTATATCAATTTAATTATTTTTAATATCATTTAGACCAAACGTAAAATAAATATTTTCATTTTTTTTAAATGTAATGAGGAACATAGTTTATTAAAAATGTTTGAAAGTACAACTTCAAAAGTATTAAACTTGCGGAAAAGTTAAGAAAATTAGAAAAAATATTAACAATGAAAAAGTTAGGCTTGGGTCAATAAACCATTTATATTTCGCATCTGGAATTTAAGAACCAGATTTTGAGGGTCAGAAGGTTTTTCGCTTAGGTAGATGCTCTCCTTCTTTAATAACGAGCTAACACGTGTTTGTTTTAACCACACCCTCATAGGTCAGTAGCGGCACGTTCAGATAAAATAGACCGAGTTCTAGTTATACGTTTCTCAGGCCGAGAATTAACAAGAGGAGGCTAAAGCATGCAGGTTAAAGGGCTTATGTAACTTTCAAAACCAAGAAAATTACCACGAGAAAGCCAGAAGAACGGATACGTTGAGCCTGTCAGTCAGACAAGAGATAACAACTTACCTGAGAGATCCTAATTGAAAACGAGCTAGTCAGTAGGAGATAAAACGGAAACGAAGCCTGGTGTATGACCAGTAACGCTCTGGCCTCACATTCGGGAGGAAGCGGGTTCGAATCCCCGTCCGGTCATCGAGATTTGAGTTTTCCATGCTTTTCTGGAATCACTCCAGGTTAATTTCTGGATGGTATCTTGAAAGGGCTATGCCTGAATTGCTTCCCGTTCACTGCCCCCAATCCTCTCCCACCCCTAATTGTCTCGACATCGACGAGGTGTAAAGCCATCAGAAATACTGGAAGCTTCAGCATCTGACTCTTCAGCTGTAAGCCAAGCTAGAGAACTTGAATAACTGTTCAGATTATTATCAGAGTGCTTAAATAGGTGCCTGGCAGCAAAAACAATAGGAACTCAAAAACGAAACGGACTAGGATCATGAATGAATTAAACATTGCTGCTTGGACCTTGTGAACTTAATTAACTTGATGATCAAACCAAAAATGGAAAATAAAACAAGTGAACTGAGGGATTCAAAAAATGACGCAAATATCTAGTGTGTAATTCCGAAGAATGTAGGATAAAAAACTGAGTTAGCTGCTTTAAAAACAACAAATAAAATTTAAAAAGAAACGTTAATGTTTTGTTAGTGAAATAAAAATAACGAATGTATAGTTCCCGTTCTTTTTTTTTTTTTTTTTTTTTTTTTTTGCTTACTGCTCTACCCCAGTCGACGTCGAGATCATTAAAGGCAGGAAAGAACTAGGTACAAGGAAGGAAGCATTCAGACACTCGCTTGGAGTGATTCGTGGAAACCATGGAAAACCCAATTCTGGATACCCGAGTGGGAATCCGAACCTGCGTCCTCCCGGGTGCGAGGCCAGAGCGTTACCATTCACACATCACCCTCGGTAGTTGCTGTACCGTGGGTGGAAATATTTCTCTCCAATGATGGAAAAGATGGAATAGAAATAACTTCAACAGCTTAAAAACTAGTAGATCGGAAAAGTAAAACCGATGTTATTACAATGCAGTACAATATAATACGCTGATGCCAGGTATCACTGGAAATCTTGGAGTGGAACAGTTAAATGAAAAAAATGTCTTGTCTTCACGATTTTTCGGCACATAACAAAAATCAAAAATATCATTATCAAGGTAAACCCGTAAAATATACGAACACAGATGGAATAGAAATAACTTCAACAGCTTAAAAACTAGTAGATCGGAAAAGTAAAACCGATGTTATTACAATGCAGTACAATATAATACGCTGATGCCAGGTATCACTGGAAATCTTGGAGTGGAACAGTTAAATGAAAAAAATGTCTTGTCTTCACGATTTTTCGGCACATAACAAAAATCAAAAATATCTTTATCAAGGTAAACCCGTAAAATATACGAACACAGTTAGAGGATTTTGACTAAACATTTTTTGATATGCTGTACATTAGTAACCAATATTTCAAGAAAATGAAGGAATTCTAGAATTGGTGTATGATGAAGGTGATGAAGGAAGTGAAATTTACACATTAAAGATACGCGCAAAAAAATTTAATTAAGTATTGTCTGGAAACTACAACACATGAAAGTCTGGAGTCAGACTGTGTAGTTGTCCTGTCCCGGAGTGCATACAGAAGATTGAAAATGAAGTCTGGGCTAAAAATAAACAGGAAAAGCTTGGAGTAATGAAATATCGATATAAATCAATTTAGTATTCATTTATCCCTGTGTATTTCAGTGCCCAATCTGAGGTTTCCGATAAACGAGTGAAAACTTGTTTTAGGAAGAACAAAGTCGCTTCAGATAGGGAAGATCGACATGTAACGGTATATTAGCGTTACTCGGAGTGATAGTGAAGTATTAGAGCATAGTTTGTATACATCCATCGTTTTTGTTAACATTGTCAATGATAATGTATCGTTTATTGCGTGCAGACGACGCAGTCAGATGTTGAAATCCTTATTATTTTAAGTTATATTTAAATTGAATATTAGAAAAATGTAGTATAATGGAATAAAAAGTGGCCTTCAGTTTCTAGATGCTAAATGCTCATATTCTCTATCCTTGTATAAACATTCAAATAGTCACTATTACTTTAAGCACCTCAACCATTGTTAAAACTGAGTCAGTAAACAATGGAAGAGAACGAACCGTGACTTCACGTGATTCCAGAATTGGTGACTGGTGAGGGCGCAGAAAATGAAAACATGAAATCACCCGTGAGGTCCGTGACGTGATACACGTACGTGACGTGATACACGTGACGTGACACTCGTGTCGTGATACGCGTGACGTGATACACGTGATGTGACGTGATACACTTGACGTGACAGCAATGTCGCACACTTTTCGTCCCTCGCATGATACACGACGACAGCGTATCCGTGCCTATAGGGTTCAGCTGTGTTGGCGTTGCCGCTGTCACAGCGCCCGCAGCGCCCTCGCGGCTGGCGGCGGCGGCTCGACGTGGCAACGCGCTGCGGGCTGCAGTGTGGGCCGCGGCGGCTGCCGCCATGGACGACGGACACAGCCGGCGCCCGCTCGGACTGGCGCGCGCCGCAGCCAGGATCAGGTCAGTCGCAACACCAGCGATTGCCAATGCTTCCTATACATTACCTTCCTACTGTCGAAATGTTAGTCCCAGACAGCAGTGCCGTCAACTGAGTAACTTGACACTCGCTACTGAAAGCGGTTTAATAAAATTCCTATTAATTTTTTTTATCGGATTTTTATTAAAAACGTCCTATGGTATACAGCAGCGGTTCTTAACCTTTTTCAACCCGTGGACCACTGAAATGTCAATAATAATTTTGCGGTCCACTAACTTATTTGGGACTGATTTTTATTTTTATATATATACGAGTTATCGCGGACCCTTAAAATTTGCACTTACAATATGGCCTAATCCCCAAAGTAAAGCAGCTCTGATGCCGACGTATTTAGTGAATAGACTATTATAGTAAAATTTCAATCATATCTTCCTATCTTGGAAAGACGGTACCATATTTCTGCTGGTCTTTGACATATTCATGTCGCTTGGTAAGTTTGGCTTGTAGTTTGTACTGGATTATAGCCTTATACAATACGAGATCGTTATCCATCTCATGTTTTTTTTCTCTAATTTTTTGATACAGTCAGAATTAAATTTTTAATATTCAAACTGCGGGCCAGGTGCCCCATCTTGAGAAATGCTGTTTTAGAGCAAACTTATCCGACGTTTAATCGCTTTCAAGGTAATACCACCAAATGTTACAAATGTAAAGGATATGAAGAAATTTCTAAAATTGATTTCATTTTTCCCTTGACTTGTTGTTATAACGTGTTTTTAGGGCGACTACGTGCATATCGGTTTTGGGAAAACTAATCTATTAAACAGTCTACGGATATTCGCTAGATTTCACTCCGCAGTGTCGGGGAAACAATATCTTGACCGGCATTTTGCGTCCAAATCCTTTACAATGCCGCTCTTGCAGTAATGAGCTCACCTGGTCACACATTCATTAATTCTGCTTCTACAGATTCGTTTTTATTGAAGTCGTTTCTTAACTAGTAAATACGATCTTCTGTCGTACACGTGGTGAAAGCCGTAAAGTGCCGTCTATAACACGGTGACCTTGCAGATCTGCCATGCAGTGAAGGGTCATGACGTCACCGAATCCACGACCTGGGATACACTACTGCACCATCTGCTGCACAGCATTAGCAAGCTGTTACTGGTTGCCATTTACCCGTTCATTTACACGGTTAATTCTTAAACTCCTTACGTCATGCGTAACGTAAAACACGACCCCGAAGCAGTCAGCTGACTTGTTCATTTTAGATTCTCCAATCAGTATGAAAAGGGGAAATAATATTCGACAATACCACAACATCTACTACATTTTCCGGTTCAAGTTTTCTCAGACGATGATAACATTCTTACTGCTAAAAGGCACAAACATGTAGGTTCCAACTTCGCACATATTGGCGGTTCCTCTGGAGTGAACACCCCAAGTGTTGTCCGGTTCTTTACAGCTGTAAAATTGTATATATTATTATAATTATTGTGAAGAAATAATTTGTAAGAAACAGCATAATAGTCAACATATTATGAGTAAGTCACTTGTATGCTTGCGGGGTAGCTGTCACCGAATAAACTTACACGAGGCCACTGCAACTTGGTTGGCCGTAATTAAGCACATTTCCTCTTTACTTTGAGTCGGTATAATTGTGAAATATCTTGCTCATTTCTTGTAATTAACTTTGTGTAAACCGTTGTCGTGGACAAAGAACTGTGGTGCAGTCTCCCATGTCCTACGCTTGCGGTTCTTCGCGCTCTTAACGAATTGCGCGCAGTTCTTGGCGCTGTTTATTAAACACATGACTGACTGACTCGTACACCACACAGTAAGCAACCACTCTTGTTCCCTTTAGTCTTATTTATAGACTAGCTGTACGCACGACTTCGTCCACGCGGAATTTAATATCGTGCTGTAAATTAACAGATAAAGTTACAGAGAAATGACCTGCGTAGGAAGAAGCAGAGGAGTAGCTCTGTTCTTTTCTCTTTCTTGAATTTTCTCCTCTCCTTCTAAATTTAACTTCTACGGATTTTTTTTTTTTTAAATGTGGCCTTTGGATTATTCAATCATTTAGCCAACTTCAGTTTATAGTGTTCCAAATATTATATCAGGTTCCTTTAGTGTAATTTTAGGACACAATGGTGACGGCAACATCAGAGGAACACAACACTTAATTAAAACCACCGAAGCTCGAGGCCGGACTTGAACTGGTGACCCTTACAATGAGAGGCCAGCGTGCTAGCCCCCACGCTGCCAGGGTCGGCCGGGAAAGATTTTAAACACGTTTGGCTGATCATTTGTTTCTAGCATCCGTGGCAACTCTGACAAATGAGGAAGATTTTACGGTTGCGGATGACTCGCAGCGGTACTTCTGTATTGTTGACATAGATTGTCTGCAAGCACTTGCGCCAGGCGTGTGTACGAACAGATTGCTTAATCTCTACTAATATTATAAATGCGAAAGTAACTCTGTCTGTTTGTCAGTTTGTTACGTTTCTTGGGCTAAACGGCTAATCCGATCGTGATTAAATTTGACAAGGAGATGCTATTTAACATTAGGATGGACATGGGATACTATTTTCTGTACAGATAACACATATTGTCATTGAATTATGAAAACTATCTGAACTGTGAAAGACAGACGCTTAATATGTATACGTCTCCGTAATGCCTAACGACAGAGAGGGCTGCTTGTTCCATAAGAAATTTCGCGTGTGGTTTAGGGTTCAAATCTCGCTGGGAGCAAACATTTTTAAGAATTGTTTTTCATTGTTTGAGCCAACCTGGGATTTGTAGAAAGGATACCATGTTGAAATGTAGGTCCCATAAATTCAGGGCTGGAATGCGTGGCAAATCGTAGGAGGTAGAACACTGCCTTAAGCGTTTACTTTATTTACGCTATACTGGTTCCACAGGCAGTTTGAATGTTAAAAAACTAATAATGTTATATATTCGAGGGTAAGTCCCGTCTTTTTGTTACGTTTTGACGACTATATGTGTAAAACGATGACAAGGAAATACTTTGTATCCTTAGGAAGGAAATAGGATACTTTTTTCCGGTATGAATAACAGTTTTAGTCATGAGACAGGTTCGACGGAAGAATGTTATATCGATGGCGTTTCCATCATATTATGCCGACTCGGTGTTGTTTGGTACATATTTTAGGTAACTTTCAAGTTTGTATATCCAATTCCAGCAATCAAATTCCAAGTCCACGCGTACGAAGTCGCGGGTAACAGCTAGTTTGTTTATATACAGTGCATAGAATCTGTTATTGAAAAACTGAGTTAGCGGCCCCTTATTTAATTTCACAGCGTGTCGCTGCCACATCGAAACATAACGTAATATATCACTGAAGTGACACATGCTGTCATCATCTACAGTTTCATTGAACTGTTCGTTTATTGATTGATTCGCTACACATGTTTTCACTGTGAATAGCATAGTTAAAATCCGATCATTATTTTTTGCGTGTTTGCACTGGAGGAGACAAAAATTTCTAAATTTAGTGCTTTGCACTGTACAGTCGGAAATTATGTTACTAATCTGGACAAAAAGTATCCCACACCATAAATTATCACGATGTGCAGCTACATTAAAACCTGTCCATTAGTTTTTGGTGATGCGAAAACATATAGGCAGATTGCATGTATAAGTCGTTGGACTGTATTGGAGCATGTATCATCAGGAAATATGTTATTAATCTGGATAAAAATAATCTTATACTCTAAGCAGTCACATTGGATGTCACTATACACAGTTTACTTGATACCAATTCATTGATTTTTGTGCGCTGCGGTCACAGAAACACAAAAATTTCAAATTTTCGGTTTGTGACTATTTTGATTTCTCTACATCGGGAAGTGTATTACTAATCTGAATATAAAGTGTCTTATGTAATAACGAGTCACATAAGCTGTAACTATGTACAGCCTCGTTAAAATCTGTCCATTAGTTTTTGGTTGATACGCAAATATACAGAGAGATTGCGTTTGTTAGTCTCCGTAATGTTATAATCATTGCTCTCTGAACAATTCCACAGCAGGCTTTGTTTCTTTCGCAGGCAGATTGTGTACAATATGTTTATAAGATTGACGTACAGAAAAGCGGTAACCTAACCATTGTAAACAAATACAGACATTTTTCCTTTTTTTTATTTGCGGGGGGTCGGTTGGATCTTCTTTGGGAGATTTGACTTTTGTGATAATTGCGTCGTAAACCGGTCATTACAATCAAGTCCTGTGTATCGTTTGTTTTGGGTGGGCGAGGATCGGTGATCTGTATTCTGTAATGGCAAATATGGCCCGGTAATATACCATCCTAGTTTTCGTTTTCCATGGTTTCGCTAAATCATTCCAGGCGAATGCCGGAATACTTCACAGGTCACCCCTAAACTCCTTCCCATTTCTATACCCTGTCCCCTTCCTTTGGGTGGAGAGACACTTGATGCCTATAGCACCCTGTGGTGCCCTGGGTTTTCCAGGGATATCACGAACCTCGATTAAAAATAAAAAAATCTTTCGTACGACCGAGTAAGGTGGAGGACTATATCGCACTGCTTCCTGACATTCAGGTGGATCGGGATATAAATTCCTGTCCGGCCAACCTGACTGCGGTTTTCCGCAGTCACTCCAGGCGAATGCTGCGATGTTTCACACCTGCCCATCTCCCAGGTTTCTCCTGGAAGGAATGTAAAAAAATTCTTTTGTACAATTTTTTGATATAATACGAAATATGATATCTTCCTTTTTATATGCCAACAACAATCCTGCAGTGTTCTCAATATTTGATTCGTAGCATCAATGTGAGATTTTAGGACCAGATGTAATATTGTGCTTAAATGCCCATGACCATGGCAGTCTGACAAATTAATCTAGAACATGGAATATCTGCGACTAATGCAATTTCCTCACAGCTGGTACTTTTTCTGCGCTGTATTGTCATATCGCCGATATTAAAATCACGTAACAATAAAACATCATTTTTTATCACCTATTTAAAGAGAAAAGATCGTAATTTACCAATAAACTAAAATGATTATTTCGGAGTTTAGAAATTATAAGGCTTTAACTAAGTTCAAATCAATCGTTATTGATTATTGTTTTATCCACCACTAACTCTTGACTGTTTTGGTAACCTACGTCAGCGTAATTCAAAACCAGATAGACGCGCTTAATCTTAATTCGTTCCACACCTGATGACTTTAGATCTGGATACATTATGATAAATGTTAAATGAGCAATTCTATAAGAAAAGAACTTTGCTGAATGTAGTAAAAGAAAAGCACCTATTCTGCTTGTTTTTCAGAGTCCGGTTGCAGTGTTAATGATGAGGTATGAGTTGGGCACAGGTGGGTTGTGCGGCAAATTGAAATTCTTGTCGTCAGGTCGGAAGGCCGTACGAATTTACTTTTGTACAAATGGAAACGATCAGGTACTTTGCGAAAGAACTTTTTGCAAGAAAACTAAGTGAAATAATCCTTGCTGTCTCTCTTAGATTTTGTAGTGTATATGAGTTAATCACAATAAAATATTGTCACCCGTCTGCCCTCTTCTACATTTTTTATACTGTATGATAGTTTTCTCGTATGCCTATATGAGGCCCAAGACACAGCGCGGTATGTTCCACTAATTTGTAATGGAATAGGAATAAGTGTCTGTAGAGATGAGAAACTATCACTACTCTGCCAACCGATCCATCTCTTGAAATGTCCGTATTTTTTCGTGTATTCATATTTTAATTGAGTTGTATTGCTATATTCATACTAAGAGGTCCGCGGCTGATAGTAAACACATTCTTTTGCATAGTCTTGGGCGCGCTTAGTACTGTGGTTTGATATAAGGTTTGCTGGCCTGTCAGACTGCGATAAGTCAGTTTTTGCTGGACCGACCATGAACCGAAATGGCGAGTGAAATTGAAATTTCGCGGTCTATTGTGAGAGGAGTGTACTAGTTAATGTTCGCAGATTGTGTTTGAAGTGTCGTCTTCTGAGACTGAGTGCTAAACTCTGAGATTGTTTGTAAAGACAGAGTCAAAAATGCATGCAGAAGTTTCAAGGAAGTAAAGAAGCCAACTAGTATTGCGGTAATTAGTGAAAACAGAATACTTGCAAGCGAGCCCAGTCGGTTTTAGTAATACTATTTATCGTTAAATGGAATAAATTGTTTCATGAACAAGAATATTTTTTATTTAGAGCAAATGCCTCATTGTTTAGTTTAGTTAATATTTTTTTTTGAGGTATGAAGGAACATTATATTCAAGAATGACAGTTATCTTCAGCAGTTCTTAAACTATTAAAAACTAACAAAGATCTGCACAAATACTTAGTAGTCACTTCACAAATTGCGATCGTTTGCAGGAGGGGTACTATGTAAAAATAGTACTCTTAACTAGTGTTGCAAACTGAAAAAAATTGTTTTTTTTTTTCAACTTTGTGGAAAAAAATCATGAAAAAAAACTTAGCACCCTTGTTTTTTTTCCTAAATTTGTTTTTTTCCAGAAAACAGTATATTTGATAAATTATAATTTTATTTACGGAACTTACATTTTACATGTGTGTTTTAAATCTTACTGAATCATATGTCTTACATAATGATTCATAAATGTATCTATATAGGTAACATAATTTTTTTCATCCTCTATGTTAGTACCACTCACTAGTATCAGCACTACCAACACTAGTCCGGTATATGTCGGAATTTTCTGTTTCTTCTTCTGTCTCCTCTAGATCCATAACTCCAGAAATAATTTCATTTTCTTTTACTGGTTGTCCTTGTATTGTACGCAAAAAAATTTGAGATTGCAATTGTAAATTGTAAGCAAAGTACACACTGTGCACAAAGACTGCGCCTATAATTCTGTATTAAGGTCTTTTAAGTTTGAATTTAAATCTATTATCATACAATATAGGAGCTTTATTTCTTTTTCAATTGTTGGCTTACGCCAACGGTTGCAAGGAAACGATTCATAATTACTGACAATTTAATGATTCAGTATCACTATACGCTGAGAGTTTAACAAGTATATGAATATAAGTAAAGCACAATAAGTAATAAAAAGAGGCAAAAAGCCGTAGATAAATATAAAATTCCTAATTTTTTTGAAAAGATCCGTAGGTCTAAAGATAAATTCGCAGGGTTGGCAGCACTAGTATCAATCCAAATAACGGGGAACGGGGATTCCTTCTCGCGAAATCTAGCCTCTTTGGTAAGTCCCCGTTCGTAAAAGAAAACTTCAGTCAATGTTGCCAATATTTTCGTAATTTTCTTTTCTACTGAACAAGAAAAATATAGTAGATTTAAAAATTAAGATAAGTACTTAGTATAAACTCTAAAACAGTCATATTAAACGATAAATGCCTTACAGATTTGAGATTTAGTTGTTATGAAAAAAAACATTTGTTTCATGTTTTTTTTTTTTCATCAGAAAAAACATCTTTTTTTTACAACACTACTCCTAACCAGTTATTATTGTTGTCAGTTGTGCGATATTATCGATTCGTGTGGTTCGAAAGTACTAAAAGAACAGCGGAATTTTTAATGGGTTCTTAAGTACCTCTGGCCACATCAGAGGTGACGTTCTTTGTATCATAAAAGTAGAAAGCTACCGTCTATAGTAGACGGCCAGCCTGTCGCAACATAACAGACCCCAGTCACGTAATATTACTCGTATTCAATAAGAGGAAACACTCTCCTACCGAAATGTATCGATTCGATGATTGGTCAGGACAGCGGTTTGGCAGGAAGAAGGTATCTTGATTGGATGGAGGGACGTGGTCCGTAGGCGCGGGGGGGACGTCATCGTGACTTGTTAGGCGGACAGCGGGGATCCAGTTCCCTGCTCTGCGGACAGTAATCTGCAGTGGGCAAACCAGATGGCCCGTCCAGGCGACACCACGAGGTCAACACTCTGCATCCATACCGTCCACCCAGTAACGAGCTGGGAGATTTGTTCACTAGAGCTCTCATGCAAACACAATTCACTTACGGTAATTGTTACACTTCCTTCTTTGTTATTCTGCCTAATTCAGTTTCAATGTTAATATAACTGGTGTTATGCTTGATGTCTCAGTAAATATCGTTAAATGGTACCAATTGATGTATTTTTAAAAATAAAAACCTTAAATTACATATATTATATTTTCTCTTCCTTGCTACTTTATATACTCCGGTTTCTAGATAACTGATGTCCTTCCAAGCTGCAGAGGCTAATCAAAATTAAGTATAACACGTTAAACTAATTGAAGCATAATGGCCACCGATTTCTGATTCAATTATCATAATTATTGAACTGATAATTCCATTTTTTTCTTCTTCAGATTTTAGTACATTGTTAGTCGTAGCTTTTGCATATGACGAAAGAATTTTGTATGAAATACATGAATAAGCTCGCTAGTTCAGGTTCAACTTCGAAGCCTATGTTCAAATGGCTAAAAATACCAAGCCAATATACATTTTAGTCTAATTTTTGTGTCGCTTATAGCTAAGGAATCATTTAAAAAGATTTTAGACATGTGACACGATAAATATTTCAATGAAATGTGTTTCGTGCTGTGATCTCAGATGACGCGAACAGAAAATGCCGTTACAAGCTTGCGGTGCTCTTGCTTATACATAAAACACTCGGATGTGACATTCAGAAAGTGCGCGTACAAATCACCACTCAGATTGCGGTTTTCTATGGTTTCTCGGAATAAATCCAGGCTATGCCGGGATGGTTCTTTCGAAAGGACATGGCCGAATTCCTTCTCGTTCCTTGTCCCCAGTTCGTTCCCTCCTCTAATGACATCGCATATAGACGAGCGCAAGCCCTAAAAATCCATATAATATCTGCCGTTGCGCAGTTTTGCAGGCAGAAAGACAGTTCGGAAAACGTTAGATACCATACGTTGAAGACAGCACTTGTTTCTATGGAAGCGGTTTAATGGTGTAGGGCGTGGTTAATAGCTTAGAAACACCTCGTGCTATTAATATTACAGAATTTTTGTCCTCGGTATTGTCATTTACAATGGGTAATTGCACCTCAATAAGGAAAAGTAAAATTTTTTAATAGATTCGATACAACCAAAGTGACGCCTTTCGCAGAACTTCTCCTTTGAAGCAGAAAATTTCATACACCCGTTTCTTAGGCTGTATTGTTCAAGATAAAGTGAACAACACAGCAACAAAGCAAGTACTGTAGAAATAATGGCACGTTCCACGAGCTATACTGTTGCCGTCTACTTGGTATACTTCACCTTTCGGTGTTGTTTTGACATGGCAGCTAACCATTTAACACAAAGTACACTATGAAGATCGCGTTATTCGTCACATCAAGCAAATGCCAAACAACAACATAATGTTAGGGATAAAGTCATGCACTGAGTGAATTTCTTCCAAACACATCGACGCAGTTAGAAGACTTCTGTATTCCCAAATATCACTCGGTGCTTGCGGCTCACAAGTAGCACCTGTCATCCGAAGAAACTACCGGCATCACACCCTCTGCGTACAGTGTGTTAATCATAATGTCACATGGGTACTGAACGCCTGTTGGTTCACAGATATATCAGCTTATCGAACATTATAATATGTCTGTAGTGATTACCTGTCATCAGGAATAAGTCCTCATACGGACCGCCCTTTCCACTAAGACACTGGCTGTATGCCAGTACCGAGCGTGGTTGTGTAAAGGTTAGCGTTCTGGCCTCGCATTCGGGAGGACGGTGGTTCGAATCCCCGTCCGGGCATCCAGATTTGGGTTTTCCATGGTTTCCCAAATCACTCCAGGCAAATGCCGGGATGCTTCCTTCAAAAGGCCATGGCCGAATTCCTTCCCATTCCTTGCCTCCCATCCTTTCCCGTCTCTAAAGACCTCGCTGTTAGAGAGACGTTAAGCAGATAAAAAAAATGTATGCCAGTATAAAATAGTCTCCTAACGTCATAGACAGCCCACCGCGTCTGCTACATTATAGTACGTTTCGTGTGTCAATACTTCTCTCTTAACTGAGTTATGTACGGGGCATCCAGTTTATATCCAATAAGTTCCGAGCAAAGCTTACAGTAAGCGTTAGGAAACAACACGTCTTTGCAGTATTGTCATTTTGATACCCGCATTTGCACATTAATATTACCGGCCAAGGACCTGATAATGCAATATTTCAGTCCAAAATGACAGTTGCATCTCGTGATGTCAGGATTACACAGGAAGCAAATGGTTTTCTTTTCTTCCTTTACTGTCGTTTTTTGTTGACTGAGTGTGTGATGTATTAAAGAAAGAATTGCAGTCCCTCTTCGACGTCACTACTACTGTGAGTTTTTATCTGATTTGGACTAGACTAGAGGTGAAGGGAAGTATAAGCGCTCGGAAATATCTGCAGCCGGAAGTTCCGTCCATCGAACCCGACCTGTTTCTGACCCGCAGCGATCGCAAAGCCATTGCGTCATCAGGATCAGCCTTGGAACTCTGTTCCTAGTGACTGCAGAATTCTCGTTCCATTCAACATCATACTGAAATTAAATTCAACCACGCTTAGTCAAATTGTAGATCTGGACAAGGCCTCAAATGTCTTACATACAGTATTTATATACCACATCAAACTGATCTTTGTGGTTACTCCTTAGCAGTCGTTAGATCAGCAGTGGATTGGAGAAAAAACGCACTTCTAACTCAAATAGTTGTAAGCGATCCGCATTTTCATTGACTCTGCTTGCATCATGTATGTATATACATAGAAAGTTCATGTCAGTGGAACAGATTCACTTCCACTGTCGATGTTGGCGGCTTAACACTCGGGCCTGGCATCGGGACGACGATGGTTCGATACCTGTTCCAGCCAGCCATGTTTTGATTATGCGTAAATTCCCAAAATCACTCGGGAAGATTCTTTTTAAAAAACCATGGCCAAATTCTTTTTTGTTCTTTTCCTCTAATCCTCTAATGATTTCTACGACTACAAGCCGCAAAGTCTTATAAAGCCTCACTTCCGTTGATCTATGCTTTCTGATTGGTTCGAAACATAAAGGGTTGTTGCTCGTGTGGTCGTAATCACCTGACTATAGGGTTTTTATTGGCTGTGCAATCCAAATCCATCATACCACCTTAATTTAAACCATCAATCCTACTGCATATAGGGGACCTTCAGATTAACGTGGAATCGGAATCACTGAAGCGTTCTGGCGTACTTCATATTACACAGCAAGCTGTGCCAGAGGTGAAGGTCGAGTTAAGGGCCTATGAAAATCCCAGCTGATACCGGCATTCGAACTGGGGACTTTTCGATCTCCAGTCAGACGCATTAACGGTTGGAAGCATAAAACAAATACACGAATTCTTTGTCCACCACATCTTGTAGTGCTTTAAATCGGATTACGTGTTAACATCACAGCGATCTTTCAGCTACGTTTTGGTACATCTCGAAATTGTTGTTCCCACTCTTGTTGTGTCGAGACAGGTATGTGAGTGTTAACGTTAAGACTTGTAATTCGGGAAGACGCAAACCATTCAGATTTCGGTTTTACGCGTGTCTCGAAGTCACTCCAGGTGAAGGTCGGGATGGTTTCCCTAGTTTCTTGCCCACTACCCCATCCCGACTCCTCGACGAGCCCAAACCCCCGAACAAAGAAAAGCCACCGAACATTCGGGCTGATCTCTTGTTACGCGTAATCTGGTTGTATTGTACAGCAGTGGCGCATGTTGACGATGCCCAACGAAGACTAGCCTCTAAGCCCGCCAAAAATGACGGGTTGAATGCAACGTTCTGGAAATTCATTTAATTGCAGTTGCCTAACTGAATGGAATTGTTATTACACAGTGCCCATAACTGATTTCGTAATGTATTTCGGTTGTGGTTTACATAGCGATTCGGCTGAAACTTCTACTGACAGAATTGTGGAACCAATGAAATTAAAAACAAATTGCGAATGGCAAAACCTTATGCTATAGTGTGTAATATTATTTTTATTCCTGGTCCAGGCGACATTCAGCACGATAAATATGGAACTACTTCCATCCGCATGGCGGTTGCGAAAGCACCTTAAATTATTTATAAAACTAAATGAATCGTGAATTATGATGTAAAAAAGTTTGTCAGTTGTCATTCCAGTCATGCTTACATTTTAACCTATCACAACATCCAATAATATTGCCATTCGAAAATTATAAATTGTACTCGCATATGAATACATTCAACGTATCACTATCTAATTTTTACCTACTAGAAATATTTACATGCGATTGATAAAGTGCCATCACTATTAAAAATAAATTAATAATTAATATGTTAATTTAGACGCAATACGTACATACTTTTATTTCAGTGTTTTGACAATTCATTTCCTTGCAGAACTGTTTCTAAATAACTGGAATAACCTCAGCTAACATCTCTGTCCGTTTTAAGTTATTTAACGAAGGCAGGGGGCGTGACGTCATAGCTTCACGGACATGTCTACACAATGAACGAGCTTAGACTTTTATTAGTGTAAATGATTTGTGTTATTTCGTTTACTGTTAGTAGATACGAGAGAAAAATAATTATCTTAGTTTTCGCCACACTTCAAATTATTTTTGAATCGATGTATATATACTTCATACGCAGCACTGTTTAAGGCCATAATTTGATTTTATAATTACTCCGAATATTGCGATTCTATCTTATTCGATTTACGGATATTAGATCGAATGAGTGATCCTCGTTTTACATAGCAACTAACCCTGGACCAACTGAGATACTACACTCAGCGTGTTTTCTCCATGCTGCTACTGTGTATGATAATCATTTGTGTTTTATTAGTACGAGTATAAACGGGGAAGGGTTTGCACCGAATGTGGAAGTTTTCTATATTTAACATAACATAACAAAACAGCTTTCCGGGCATACTGAAATGATCAAAATTGGAAGCGTTTGCCATGCACTAGCCAAGCATTACGCACGACTTACAAGCTTCGTTGTTCGCAGATGACATGATATTAAATAATATGATTAAAACTTGGAAGGGAGAGGATTAATGAAAGCTGCTGCGAGATCTGAACTGGATAGGTCAACAAGTAATGAAGTTAAATTCCAGAAATAGACAGCTTTTTATGTTTTGCAGATAAAAAAATTAAAGTTTTTTTGTGTGATTATAAAGTGAAGGGGAATTTGTTATTGAAGACATTAATGTGTATATATCTTGAGCTGCATTAAATTAGGCGATCCTCCATTAAGGTAATTAGCATCCCTAACTTTAAAGATATCTCCGAAAGATTAAAAGCTGCTATCAAAATGAAAGCTTTTATTTACAATTTATTTGTTACAATTATCTTTAAAGTACATTAGTCCCAAGTGCCCAATCTGTCCCTCGCGTGAAACCTTCCACTCCGATCCCCCCCCCACCCCCCCCCCCCCCCCACTCCCGCCCCCCCCGCTCTGGCGCTTCAAGCGGCCGCTCATTTTTCTTATGGTAGCGCTGACAAAGGAACTATTTTGGAAGTCACTGGGATAAAAGAGACGGGTGAAAAGAATGCTGTAATTGTTGGTATAAGGCGATGAAGCTAAAATGTATATTGGTAAAAGAATTAGATGACTATGATCACAAACTAACACTTGATTTCAGGCGGAAGGTATTGGGAAGTTTTATTTCTTACGTAATAAGGGACTGTTATAAATTACCGGAGGAAATGCTGAATAGATAACCTGAAACACTGAAAGATTTTTTAATTTAAATGCCGCTCTTTGAGATTAGTGTCATGATTGGTCATAATATACTGACATCACTAGTAAAATTAATTTCTTCCGTTTAAACCCCCTTAACACGAGTGATCGTTAGTAAAACAGACGTATCCTGAGAGCAGGCAGGACTCATGGATACTAAAAATTTGGAAACACAAGCAATAAGTCACTGAGTCAATACAGCCGCTGTGGACCTCGGTTGGAAGGTGCAGACTAAAGGGCCACAGTGTATTCCGTCATCAGATTGTTCATACATATACAAAAGATATCAGTTGTGATTATTCAAAGAAAAAAAAATTACAAGTTTGGCTCAACGGTACTGAATTGTATATCAGATTGTAGCTACTAAATCAACTAGTAAACCGACCGTCACTGAGAAGTACGAGATTCAAACTGAGACGCGGTGCGCACTGAACAACTGTCATCAGTGCTGTCTTCGAGTTGGCGTCACCAGGAGAGCAGGAGTGGATGGAATTTTCGTTTGATGGAAATACGCCGGCACTCTTCCTCTGCAGCAGTGACCCGCAGTCACAAGATGAAAGATGTGTCGCGAAGATTTCGACTGGATTCGTGATCCATTCGTTGTGAATTCAGAACATCTTCCAGTTAACTCATAAGTGGAACTTGGTGATTTAAAATCAGACAGAACACCGAAACTAAAACATATATAAATTCCTTCAGGAACTTTTTGGTTAACAATAAAGAATCAATATCCGGGTATCCCCGAAGTGGCAGTTAATATGTTACTACAATTTCCAGCTAGACATTTATGTGAACTGGGCTTCTTGACGTTGACTGAAGTTTATATACATCAAAGAGTGAAAGACTGAGACGTGTCGACGAAGTAATGAAACTTGAATTGTCGACGATTTCTTCAGGGATCAGCCACCTGTGTGCAGCTAAGCATGTACAACTATCAAATTGAAGGTACGGGTATGATTATTTCCTGATTTTTAATTTTATGCACCTCGCTGTTTTTAACTATTTTACGGGTGTTATCGTTTCGTGTTAAGAGGCTGTATACTCCGGAAGAAGTTGTTTTTGCAGGTCCTCGCATTCGGGAGGACGCGGGTACGAATTACGCCTGGCCATCCATATTTCGGTTTTCCATGGTTTTCTCCAAATAACCCCAGGTGAATGTCGGGATGCTTCCTTCAAATAGGCCATGGCTAAATTCCTTCCAGTTGCCTGACCCAATTCCTTTCCCGCTTCTAATGACCTCGACGTCGACGGGGGGAGGAGGGGGGTAAAGCCTTAAGCCGTGTTGAGTCATGGATAATTTATGATTTGCCTTGAGTTGAAAAAGGTTTCGGACCACTGTTCTACAAAATGGTATCTCAAAGCTCACCGCTTAAGCTTTACTCGAACATTGGAAGTTTTTTTAGAAACGGTTTTTGGTTACACAACTTTTCTCCACAGCACACCATACGTAGTGGATGAAAAGAATTTCATCAATAAAAAGGACGACTGAGCTGTGCTGGCAGGACATGTAAGGTAGCGAGTCCTAGGTGGAGGCTGATGTGTTGAGGGCGATGCTCCTGCCCCAACACAGTAGCCGGCGTTGCAGAACCAATCAACCTGTTGGCCGGCTTCCAGATGTCTAACTACTCCCAGATCCTAGTGTGGAACAGATTATCCCTAATAAGCCATCTGAACGGCGGTCTTCATGCCAGCCAGCATCTCTTGGATCCGGCCACAAATTGCATTTCCCGTCCTGTGTAGAGAGTGATTTGATCTAGCAGCTTTCTTGTTTTCCTCTCCTGCACCGCACCGAACAGTACTACAGCCATTAATTTAAAATACTTCATTGCTATGTAGACTTCGTAGAATAGCAAACAATTTTTTGAATATTATCATCATGGTATGAATAATTTATTTGAAACAGTTTCAGTTTTTTGTAGGTAGCTTCTCCGAATATTCAACCAGTTCTGATTAATTGGGTATATAGTTTCTTTCTAAATTTCTCGAGCATCGGATTTCCAAAATAGTTTTCTTCAGGGAGAAATACTAATGAACAGAAATTTCTAGCTGATCTGTATATAGTTTTCTTCGGTGATTCTTTTGTTGTCTTCTGGATTCAATTTAACTGAGATTAGAGTTACGTGAGTGCACATATGTTCAGATTGCGGTGATTCAGGCTAGTTATTCGCCACTCTCAGCAAATTTGAACCATTCATTTACGAGAGGCCTTATCACAATGTATCAAGCTGAACCAGCTACCAGAAGATGGTTGGAATCCCTGGACATCGTTATCTGATTAACATCTATTTTGTTTGTATTTGGCTTACGATAACAACAATAATAATAATAAGCGAGAGGTATTAGCTGTTTCTGGATATTAAGGCTTCTGTGAAAGATTGAGATCATGATGACTAAATTTTAAAATTGCCTTGTAATTGTGTTGAGGAATGCCTCACATGCACTATTATGACTGCGTATGTGTTATGAAATGCAATAAGTCTTGTCGGTACGCTTATAACCCAAGAACAACTGACCAAACTTGCGTGCAGTTTATTTTGAAATTGTCGTTAATAACTTAATTAGTATTTAGTGTATATATTGCTGGCCTGGGTGAAAATCTTACTTAGTATTTTCTATTTTACTGAAGTAAGTTGATGTGGGCTTCCTGACATCCGCCGCCTATAGCGTTGGAGATATCATGCAAAATATGGTATATTATATCACAGCATATTGAATAAAAAATTTACTGGGTTAATTCTTTCCTGCATGTCATCTTAGTTTACATTGTTATTTCCTGCATACTTGTCTAGTTTATTATTCAACTGCCCATTTCATTCTTTCGCAATTTTCAGCCAACTTTTTGACTACATCTCCAATTTTTACAATCGGTTATCGGCAGTTGCTATAACAAAGTAGTTTTAGATTTCACGTGTACCGGTTAAATGATACCACTTAACTCCAAATCGTAAATTATTTCATACTTTTACTCATCTCCAGATAACCAGAGAGCAAATATTTCAAGAAATGCGGTAGCAATATTTTTTACTGTAGAGACTTGAAGGCTCTAAACATGGCGCCATTTCATTGCTTCTAGTGCTTCGCCTGCTCGGGGTTCCAAGACTGGAAGCGTTCTAAAAACTTTCGCCAGTACTAATTCCAATAAACATTTCTGTGTGTGAAATCTGGCCAACTGCATTGCTGTCTGTTTTGGAGCTAGAAGTTTCATTTCCGTTCAGGCATAAAGAGGCTGAGCAACTGAAATCATTCAGAATTAAGTCTATCTACTTTTTAGTTTATGCTTAGTTTTGAGAGCCTGGCGATCTAATGCACTGTCATATTTTATTGTTAGAGTAAGGTTTGAGAGTTTTGGGAGTTCGTAATTACTGGTTAAAAATTTTTACATTCTACATCAGTCCGCTGAATGCGACGATACTGGGGTTCATATATGAAACAATAAGACGCCGTAAAGAAAAAGAGAATTTTTTTAACGTCTCTATATATTGTGGCATGAGTAGCAAATTAACTCATCTTACTTTTTCTAAAAGACTTTTGGCCCCCAAATGGAAGTGTGATTAACAATGAGGTATCCGTCATTGCTTTATATGTCTAGAAGCACACTACTCCGTATCCTATGTATCTCCATCTATTTCTGCTGGATAAGAAGGATTTCTGGCCAGCTCTTCGTAAACTTTGCTGTCCGACTTCTTGGGGATGTCATAGCTGTTACATTCGATTCGCTACAGCATTGCAGGGCATGTGACCAACTAATAGGTTACTGATCTCAAGCGCAGTTTGGAATACACTCTCTAATAAATTTGTTGAAACTGGTTACAATTACAATAATTGATATACAGAGGTAATTAGAAGATGCCTCAAGATATCTATTTTTTTTTAATTGCTTTACGCCTCGTCGACGGCTAAGGTTATTAGAGGAGGGAATGGGACTGGGGACAAGGAACGGGAAGGAATTCGCCTGGAGTGATTTGGAGAAACCATGGAAAACCCAAATCTGGATGCCCGGACAGGGATTCGAACCCGCTTCCTCCCGAATGCGAGGCCAGAACGTTAACCGTTCATCCACCACGCTCGATAAGATATCTGTAAATCTCCTACAAGTATAGTAAAAAGTGTATCTGAACGTGTAATTTAGCAAACATAAGCAGATAATAGACGGGATTCAAACAACATAGGTGATGACTGCTCTGGTTTTCCTTGATTGTATGACCTGAGTTCAAAATACTTTATATTTATTTGGAGGTAAGCTTCTTCCGTTGATATGAGGGAAGTTTCACTCAAATAGAGGAACACAGCACTCCCCGTTGGCTGAGTTGGTTGCGGCACGTGGTGGTGTTCGGCGCTCGTTTGAGTTTTGATGGTGGACGAAATTTTAATCATCAGGACTTGCGCGGCAGGGGTGCACCATCCTTAATCATCAGATTGTGCACCAGAGTTGTGGGTTAAATCCCATAAGTTCCGCTTCACAACACGTAGAAGCACTCTACAGTCATCCACACTTACAACAACGCTTATAAACACTGTCACACTGGGGCAAACAACTCAGTTCACCTTCCCAGACGTGGGGGCCATGGAGGGGTAAACATATCCCATTATAACCGTCTACTCTCTGACATGGGTAAGAGAAATGCAGAATAATATTTTTGTAGTGGTCGTAGCTCATCAAATCGCGTCTGGAGTTGGGCGTGGGTGGACTGCAGAGCTAGAAGGGCCGCCGAACGGTGTCGGAAGTCAGAGGCAGCCAGTAAAGTGCTCCGCTTTAGCAGCTGGTTCTGCCCACACAGTGCTCCCTGTACACCTTGCAAACTGAATTTCTCGCTCACCGGAGAACACGTTCGGATGACTAATCGCACACTGGAGGCGTTACTCACAGTCGCTCGAGTGCCGAGCAGGGAGGCGCGTTCTTGTCCGTCACATTCACTGTATGATGCAACCCGTGATACAGCTTACTAGGAACTCAACGACCCATTAATGAAGTGAGGTGTTTTTTTCCAGAATTCAGGACCTCCCCCTCTCTTCTCTGGTGAGACTTCGTGAGATCTGGTTGGACCTCCCACTCCCCCTCTATAATGACGTGAGATTTTAACTTTGACGCAGACCCCTTCCCTCCCCCCTACTAATGTTTTTTTTTTTTTTTAACTGCTTTATGTCTCTCAACAGCGAGGTCTTTAGAGACGGGAAAGGATGGGGGCAAGGAATGGGAAGGAATTCGGCCATGGCCTTTTTAAGGAAGCATCCCGACATTTACCTGGAGTGATTTGGGAAACCATGGAAAACCCAAATCTGGATGCCCGGACGGGGATTCGAACCCCTACTAATCGACCTTGTAACTTTTTGAGACCTTTATTTTTAGCTCTATAGTCCTACAAGAATTTCAAAACCTCACGTGAGACTTCTGTTGATCCCCCCCCCCTTCCCTCTTGGTGAGGTTTCGTGAGATTTCGCTGCACCCCCCCCCCCCTATTTCACCTCACGTAATTAGTGAACACTCCCTTATGAAACTAAACGACCGGACGTGTAATCGTAAGTTTTCCCGGCTGATCTGATGTTTGAAGATCTCTCGGTCCTACATCTACGACCAAATAAACGTCCGGACGATCCCAGGGCTGACCAACTACGAGAGTAATCATTTTACACTTACTTCAATGAATAGAAGAGCATAACGTGACAGAAGAACTTTATTTAATTTTAATGGTTTTAGAAACCCCCTGTGTTGCTGCGCGCATTAGGGCGTCACCGCACTGAGTCGGGGAGGTACAATGGAAGCAACACCTAGATCTGGTGTACTGGGCGTCCTGATTCAGGTTTTTACATGGTTACCGCCGTAGCCTAGGTGAATGCTGGGACGGTCCTCAATCTCCGCCTCATAAACGAAACATTTCTCAAACGAAAATACGCTTATCATGCAGACCTCAAGTTAGACGTTTCGTAGACAGATGGCAACATCCCTTGGTGTAGTCGCAGCGGATCTGACAAATCCAATTATAAGTATGGTGGGTCTTATCAGCTTTCCACTAGTTAATATGGGTCAGTTACCTGCCGATAACCATCAGACCGCCGTCGACAACACACGTAGATTAATATTATTTCCAAACCAAATGGGGTAACAGCATGTTACGGATGAGAAAGGCCCAATCTCGTCTCGAACACATGCTAGCTGCACAATTTTGTTTTGATCTGAATGCAGTTAATAATTTATAGCCGCCCAACAATGACGGGTATTGTAGTTAAGTGTAGAAGTGATGATCACGGTTCCAAAAAAGAAAGGTCGCTTGATTTATTTGGCGCAGTTACTTGAAACCAACACTTAAAGATCCACGCTGCCTTTCAACAAGCTCTTAATACACTTAACATTCATATCACAGCTCAGACCAACGGGGCCGTGGTAATAGAATCGTCCGTAAGTGGTTCAGTGTTCGCCTGTGGTGGCGCGCCTCGATCCGTTGCCAGTCGTTAAACTTCAAAGGCGCGGGGATGCCAGCTGAGCAATGAAACACTGAGTGTTTGCTATGTCGTCCTTTGTATGGCCGAACGTCTCAATTCATTTAACTTCATACCGTGTTAACGAGTTTTCAACTTACTAGTAATCAAAATGGGGTGGTCAGATGAAGTCATTTTGAGTTTTTATGTGCATACGAAAACGAAACGACTATACGTAACACCAATACCGCGGAGTGTAAAATAGAAATGATGTACACGATAGGGGGCATCCATAAATTACGTAAGGTAAAATAAGGGGGGGGGGGCGGTCCGGTGAAATCTCAAAAAAATCTCACCATGGGGGAGGGGGGGGGGATCAACGGAAATCTCACGTGAGGTTTTTGAAGTTTTTGTTTGACTGTAGAGCTAAAGAAAAAGGTCTACAAATGACGCGTAAGTCGATTTTAGGGAGGTATTTCGTCGAAAAGTGGGGGCGATTTCTAGGGGGGGTTTCACGGACCAGATCTCACAGAGGGCGGGGGGGGGGGGGTGGTTCTTACCAGATCTCACAAAGTCTCGCCAGAAAGGGGGGGGGGGTCCGGAAATCCGTAAAAACACCTCACGTAATTTATGGATGCCCCCAAACGTGAAGCAGAATTAAAAGTAAATTACAGACCTAAAGGGACAACTTAATATCAACGTATAGGTAGTTACGTAATTAAGTAGTGGTGCTGGCGATATTTATAAACTTAACTTGCCGTTTTGTAATGTAGCTGAGGCGACATTAGGCAACGCCGTCTGCCCTAGGGTGGCGTGCCGTCGTCTCTGTCTTGTGCTAATCCGTACCATTCCGCTGACGCCCTATAAAACCACGTGCCGTGGGAATCCACCTTAACTGTGGAGTCCAGACAGGCGCCGTTAGTTACTGACAGATCGGGAGCCAGCCATGCACTGTGTCTGCTTTGCTGTTGCCGTCAAGATAAATATTCTTACAATGTTAGATACCGGTAATAAAATTACGCTACCTAGATATTAAACAGAACTAGTGCTTGTCGAACCCTTTGATACACACATCAATTGACAAGTATTAATACAATTATTTATAACACTTATAATCAAATAAAGAAAAATGATGTAATGTGAATAGTAACAGAATTGATTGGGAAGGGGGGACTTGAAATTGTCAGTCCTCTGCCCTTCTCCACTCTTTATTCACATTAGCTACCTGTGCAAATAAGTAGATGCTGTCTACATGGTTCTTAGTGGCGGCAACCATAGAGAGAAGAATAGATGTCTTGAGGTATAGTTGAGAAAATTAGCAAATATATATTTGGATGACTTCAAACGGGCTTATCTTCAACACTGTTCACTCTATAGTCATCGTCATAAAACTAGTCTATTCAAGGTCATGAACCAATGGCGCGTAGATAATCCGGTGGGGTTGCGACTTGGTGGATATATAGTTTTGTACGAGGTTGGTTTATTTCGCTAGTTTAGGTCCCATTTGGATTATGTTAATGGTGGAAGGTTTAGAGATACAGAATCACACACATAGTGCATTAACAGATAGAAGTAGTATTCTCATATCTACAGATCGCGTGGACAATAGAAATATGGAAAAGTGTAGCAGATGTTTCAAACATTTTAGGAGTTTTTTCCGTTAGGAAGAAACACATTAACTTCGCTGAAGTGACGGCGGTATTTCTGAGAAGTCGTTTCGAGACACCACTAGTTGCTTACGCTTGTTACATTATTTTCTAATGTGTCATGTATTTTTCTGTCACTTCCCAATTTATCTTGTAGTACTCGTATATAGATCATAGGGTACAGAGAAAATAGTAACTTTCGACGAACTGCAAACAGAGTATTTCATCGAGGTATTGTAAATTGCTCAGTCGTACTGGAATCGGCTAGCCGGGCGAACAATCATTTGTCTAAGTAAATTGTGAGACAGCAAAAAACTTTATTAGAAGATGTTGTTTATTCTACTGCAGTTAATCTCAATTTTTTCTAACAAACTTTCTCGCTTAAATTTTTTACGTGAACAGAACGTAGTTAGTCAGCGACAACATTTTAAATAACACAGCGCAAACAGCTTAGAGTTTTTATTTTAATTAATGTACTTTTCCATTTTATGGTTGAAATATATGTAGAGACAATATGTTAACTTCTGAAAATCTCCATAATTTTTTTTCAGCTTGTTTTTGTCTTTGTCTAATGTTTTGTGTTGGCTAAAGTAAAAGAAGTAATTTCATTCTAAAGTGTTACTTATGTTCGTTTATATATATATTATATTGTTGCGCAACTATTATTTTTCAGATCCTTTTTAGGATTAGAACTTTGACTAGATACAACATTAAGAGCCTTGACAGGACTAATTTAGTGACGAGAAAGTGACGCACAAACGACGTTTTATTATTATTATAATTAATCTTGATTAAAATAAATTAGGTACTAATTAATCCTTTTTACACTTATTATGACAGTGAAAAATGTAGTCGGGAGTCATAATTAATTTTCCAAAACAAACACCATCAAACTAAAACTATTAATTGTAATTACTTATATATGAAGTAAACATCATTCATTATAATAAATTTTCTTGACAGTAAGAATATGCGTGTCTTATTTGGAAACGTTTCCCATCAAACGTCCGGAAGAAAACGTTTAACCGTTTCAATTAAAACATTTCACAGATGTTCTATACAAGATTGAAGCAACAATCGCTACGCAATTTAATTAATGATTTAGCGCTGTGTATCGATTTTTTTGTTTTACTTATGGCTTTACGCCTCTTCGACATCGAGGTCAATAGAGTCGAGATGGGACTGGGGATAAGGAACGGGAAGGAATTTGGCTATGGCCTTCTTTTTTACGGAAGCATCCCGGCATTTTCCTGGAGTGATTTAGGGAAACCATGGAAAACCCAATCTGGATGCCCGGACGGGGATTCGAACCGGCGTCCTCCCGAATGCGAGGATAGAGGGTTAGCTGTTCACCCACCACACTCGGTACTGGGTATCGAATACAGCAGCTTTTGGTATCAAAAATATTCGGGAATAAAATTATTAATCTCTTGACAGACATCAAGCGAATAACAAAATTCTGATTTCCCGAAAACAGTTTTCTGTTGTGATAAATTAATGTAAATCGCTTCTCGATCACTATTAAACTGCCTAATTCACATGAATATACTATGAAAAAATATTAATGACTATAGTAGCCAAATAGTTTACAGATTCTTCTGCCCTTCAGCCCGGAAAGCAAACACTTAAACATTTACTTTTTCCGTGGAAATGGACTCTTTGCTTGTTCTTTGACCGCGTTAATGAGTTTCTTTGAAGAAAGTATCACGTCCCACTCCTTGAAGCGACATTTAACAGCCGTGACACAAGTTCTTACGGGCGCGCCCAGTCGCTAAGGAATGCCGTCAAGTATTCGAGATTCACAGACTTAAGTTTCCTATAAAAACGGGTGACCATATCGAAAGTATTCGCCCTAAGTCACGCCTCACGGTGGGTGAAAGTGAAAGCGGGTGGGTCATTACGTGGACTGGGAACCCGTGAGAAGTTCCTTCGGCTGCATTTTGTGTGCCTGGACGTGGTATCGACACGTGAAACCAAAACTTTTGATTGCAAGATGGGAGATAAATAACGAATAATGGCATTCTACAGTAAAATTTCTCTTTCTTTGGTTACATTAACTATTCATTCAAGTACAATCAAGTAATTCAGTGTCCAACAAATTAATTACGCCAAATAAATTTTTCAAAAGATGCTGTTTCATTTCACTGTAAATGATGAACATTTTTAAGTACAGTTCCTGCTAAAGTTACTCTTAAAATGATTTCATCTGTATTTCATACAATGAATTGTCATTGAACCTGGGCTCGTAATCTCCTGGATTCAGCGTGTTGTATTAAATTTAATATACAGGTAATATAATTATTTATATTTTAAAAATGCGTGTCAGTTGTATAGTAAAGCGAAAATGGTCTGTCAAAGGCGAAAGTGCTAATCACTGGTTGAACAAAGATCATCCAAATATACAACAAGATGCTTCCACATTGTGTATTCCACTACAGTATTACGGATATTCTTAAGATGAGAATCTAGGAATCTAGAGCTAGGAATGTTTAATTGCAACTGTCACAAACACTTGTTCATTCTTGACTGTCCGGGTGACGCCGCGTCATGATTCGTGTAGCCGACGTTTCAACCATCCTTCCGTGGTCTTCTTCCAGGGAAGAACTGACTCTGGACGCGGAAGCCTACGACTACGTCAGACACTTGTTCAGTTTCCAACAAGCGGGAGAGCACGGGTTAAAATCCCAGTCTGATCCTGATTTCGGTTTTCCATGGTTTCCGGAAATCACTTCAGGCGAACTCCAGGATGGTTCCATCAAAAGGCCAAGATTGAATTCTTTCCCCTTGTCCCGAACCCCCCGCCAAAAAAAGGTATATTGTGTGTAGATGGCTAGTTAATCGTACTTATAATGCTATTAAGTGTAAATTAACTTTTAATGGGAATACCATATTTACAGAAGCAGCCTGTCGTCTCAGTGGTTAAGGCGTCTGACTGGAGATCGAAAGGTACCCGGTTCGAATCCCTATCTCGGTGGGGATTTTCATAGGCCCTTAACGCGACCTTCACTTCTGGCACAACTTGCTGTCTAATATGAAGCGCGCCAGAAAGCTTATGTGATTCGGATTCCACGTTAAAATGTAGGTTCCATTTACCCGACAGGATTACCGGGTTAGCTTTGGTTAGATTAGGAGGAAAGGAATTGGCTACCCTACAGCTAATATCAGATTATATATATCTCCTCAGGGAGGGTCCAAACAACCTTTGGGCTGTATACCAACCTTTCGTATTTATAGAAATATAGGAAACAATTTTAGTGATTTCTTTTAATGAATTCGTGAATGACGAGAAGCAGTTGTTGGTAAATATAATTTTATCCTGGTTCTTATCTTGCTAAGATTCCTAGAATGACGAAGAGCATGTACATCTGAATATTTTGTACAAATTTAAATATCCAGAGCTTCTTGAGAGAAAAAAAGTAATTTGACACGGTGGTACAGTGTTGTATTCTGGAACAGTTGGACAGGATATGTACGCTAGCTCCAGATATCCCATAATGCCTAGACGCAAAATGAGATCACTGGTTACTCCGTCTCTGACATACTACTAATTCTATCTGAGAACGTGCTTGAATCTTGTGCGACACCCTTAAAGGTTAGTTAAGGAATAAATTAAAATCAGTGTCAATAGTTGTCCAGTTTTCTACTGCCAGCTAGGCCGTCTGCGTAACAGCGTTGACACGCTCGCTCAGCTAGGTATAACGCGCTCAGGATAAATCTCGCATTTGGGATACCGGTCAAGTGTCCATTCTGATCACAGTTTTTACACGGTCTTCCAATGATCATTAAGTTGACTGCCTGTACCCTGCCCAATGCCATACAAGTTAGTGGTCCGTACAATTATTTTCGACATGCCACTGGACCTTGGGTTCAAAAAAGATTAAGAAATGCTGATTTAGGCAAATACTGGCACGATCAACAACTTGTGGCTACACAACACACGTCTCACAAAGTAACTTACACTTAACACGCAGTCTTTTGACGTGAAAGTGTCTTTCATGTTCGGTACTGGTACGGAAACCAGAATTTCGAGCGACATGACTTATGTCCAGTTTGAAATAGATGGTATTCAGAAAATACTGATCGGCAACCAACAAGATGGAAAGTGTTTGAGCGAGAAATTTTCAATGTGCCCACTACCACGGGAACGGACGTGTTAGGACGAGTAACGAAACGGTGATTCGGTGCGTGACAAGCGTCCTTGCAGACCGAGTCTCGCTTTTTTTTTGTGGCGTGAATTGAGGCAAATTGATCTGAAATACAATACAGTCGACAATTCTGATTTAACTATCGATAAAAGTAAGTTTCGAAAAATTATGGTGTGTCCAAAGTAAAAATGTCAAAGTACGTTATAAGAAAGTGAATTCAGAATTAAAGGAACGCCGTAGAATTTAAGCAGATCCCCTCAGGAAAGTGAAGATGTGTCGGCTCTACCGATTGAGCAAGAAAGACGAGTGATGGAAAGCCACGCAGAGCCACGACGTAGGCTATGCCTTCGTTGAGCTGAGGGACCGAGTGGTGCAGGGGAGCGGAACTACCTCCAATGGACAGAGGGACACAGTGACATCTCTAAACCTCCTCTGAAACAACTGTTGTAGCAGTGGTTTCTGTTGTGTATGTAAGTTAAATGTTTCGCAGTTAAGTTCCCAGCACTAGTTTCTCCAGTTCACCTAAACAAAATGTTAAGCTATAACCAGTATTTACTGTTTATTGTAGCTCCCACTACTGCATGCCCGCAATTCTTTCCAAACAGGTGTCGGACGCAACAATAGAAACGGATCCCTGAAAAAGGGGGTAACACTCTGAGAATATGAATTGTCAAGAGACCTAGTTACCTTTTGAATATGTGGGGAGGAGGTAGGTCTGTAGGTAATGTCCATATATAATAGAGGCATGGATGTTTATTTAGATAGGAATTTTCTAACAACAATGACTGATACTATACTACCGGGAATAAAAATTCCATAAAGTAATTCGCACCGAGCGTGGTGGGTGAATGGCAACGCTCTGGCTCGCATTCGGGAGGACGCGGGTTCGAATCTCCGTCCCGGCATCCAGATTAAGGTTTTAAATTGTTTTCCCAAATAACTCCAGGCTTCCTTCAAAAGGCTTTCCCGTTTCTTTGTCCTCAGTCCTTACCCGCCAGCGAAGACCTCGACGGCAACGAGACGTAAAGTCATAAGCAAAAAAAAAAGTAATTAGCTGATATGTTAAGCGGTACACATAGAAGACTGTGGATGGATTTTGTCTTCACCTGCATCAGTTCATTCTCAAACACACGCCATATATATATATGTGTGTGTGTGTGTGGCCTTCGGTCTCAGAACCGAGTGTGGTGGGTGAGCGGTTACCGCTCTGGCTTTGCATTCGGGAGGACGCTGGTTCGAATCCTCGTCCTGGCATCCAGATTTGGGTTTTCCATGATTTCTCAAAATCACTCCAGGCGATTGCCGGGATGCTTCCTTCAAAAAGGCCATGGCTGAACTACTTCCGTTCCTTGTCTCCAGTCCCATTCCCCCTCTAATGACGTCGACGAGCCGAAAAGCTATAAGTAAAATATATATATATATATATATATATATATATATATATATATATATATATATATATATATATATATATATACGATATTTCGATCTCTGTGACCATTTAGCCAGCTGAAATTTATTTTTACTGTTCCATCCATCCAATCATGCTTTGATCAAGTGATTGTAGACTACTACTACTTAATTAAAACTACCAACGCCCGAGACCGCAGTCGAGCCGGCGACCCTTACACTGCGAGTATGTGTTACGAGGCCGGCTCGCAGACTGCTTTTCCCGCCGATCCGCCGTGACGGGCGCACCAGATTTATGACTACTTTTTGTCCTCTCCAGCCTGCGATTGTTATGCAAAGGGAGCATTACGCTGCAGGCCGTGGGAGTGACTGGAGACTCTCAAGGACGTCCCAGATCGGCGCCAGGAGAGGCTGGACAGGGGATTAGGATGTCGTGTCGTGTCATGCAGGGAGCTGTCAACATTCATCAGACAAAACCTCCTGTAACCTAATTTTCGTTTCAGTCTCATTTATAAGGACCACTTCACATATAAGGATCACTGATAAATGAGGAAATTATTCTGTGAGTAGTGCTCCTCGGCGGGTCATAAATATAATACCATTGTCCCAAGTCCTTATGTCAAGAGTTATGACTGGAAACTGATGAAACGAAAACACAGAGACAGCCAGATAAGTAAATGGGTAAATGGTGTAGTGGACCTCAAGGTTTTCTTAAGCATCTCCTACACCTTCCCTTATTGCACGAATTGGTAAACATTTAATCTAATACTCGTGACTCACGGCCAAAAGCAAATCTGAACTTCAGTGTGTGTTGTATAGAATTTGCAATTTTTAGTTGCTCCAGGGAAACGAAATCCGTATTTAAAAAAAAAAAATGAAGAAGAAATTTGAACTTTTAAAAAGATTGAGGTTATCTGACCCAGCTTGTATTCGAACTGTTCACAACGCGAAAAAGAAGTGGTAATTTTAATTTTAATACTTTCAGGGTGTTGACTTACGACTTTGGGACCTGGTCACTCAATGAAATTAAATAACGGAAACTTAGAACATCCCACTGAATTATGGAAAGGTCAACGCTGGGTTGCACTAGAAAATACAAGAACACCGGCATTAGATCAGTTAAAAAATTTAAATATATCTGTGGGAAAACAGCTACCTTATAATAGCAGTGACTGGTATGCGTAGATAAAAAATGGACAAAACTAACGTTGAAGTAGGGGTGAAAGAGATAGTCAGATAAGAGGAGGAAGACGGCCAGACCGGATGCACAAGACAGGGTCGCAAGAGTTAGTTGCGAGAAAATCTCCCAAGACGTTACCAACTGGAGGTCTCTCTGCGCTCGTTATTGCTCATTGATTGGACTCATGATGATGGTGATGATAACTTACAGCCCATTAGAAACAGAATTGACATTGACCATTGTGAATGCTGAAATAATGATACTCAGTATGATTTTATCGGAAAGCACAGTCAACATTCAGTTTTCCAGTTTAGCTGATCACAGCGAAGTATCGTAATCGTCAAAGGGCAGGGGCCGGGGGTTACGAACCCAGCACTCGGCCTTCAGCCTAGAGGTACAGCTTCTAATACCGACGTCACAACACCTGTTGGTACAGCGGAGGGCACTACTGTACCCTGAATACGCTGGATTTGGTTCACATTTCAACACAGGCCTTAATTTTTGCTTCATGTGATTTGCAACTTACTGTTCAGTAGGACGTGTAAAATTAGTCGTTTTTGATACTTGTGACCAATCCCTGTCTTAATGAATATAGATTCACCTACTAGCATTCTGTCACTACGTGACTCTCCTAGTATATGAGGTCCTATTGTTATTAGCAGAATCAATTCTTGTGGAAAATAAATTTATTACGAAGTCATGCTTTAGTTTCATGCTCTTGTAGTTCCTCGAAAAGCTTTCTGGTTCCTTCCTCATTTATTGCTCTCCGGAAAACAAAGTCCTAAGTATTTCAATAAAAAATTAACGCTTTATTTCCAGTTGAGGGTTCTCCCCCTAAAAATATTCTGTACCTCTCATGTGAGTTTTAAGCATGCTAATCAATAAATTAATAAAAAATTAAGTCCATGGTTTCACTGTAGTAACTGAACGATCTGGTAGCACAGTGGATAAGACACTTGCTCTCAAAGTTCGGGGTCCTGGGTTAAAATCCCCCTAAGAAAAGTAATTTTTAAGAGTTCTTCTCGATACCATGCGCTACTCCAGGACGTTCCGTGCTTCCTATTTAACGTTAAAATAAAGGCTCTGCCACAGCAGAGGCGGAATACGCGGCAAATCTAAACTCTTTAAAAAATAGGCTGCAAACCCAAACCGATTTGCTTACTTTCTTTACTGTAGTCATTCGTTTTTCTGCTACCATTAGGCCATCCGCACAAGGAACTACTCAAAAGAAACTGATTGGTGAGGTGACTTACTGACCAATCACTACAGATCGACTTCCTATGCAATTCAAACACTGCCAGTTAGTAACACAACAGTCATTACTTTGTGATCAGAACCAAGTGACACGCCGGACTGGTTACTTGTGAGTAAGCAAATCATCTTCATCATTTGCTTGACGTCGGAAATATACCATGTCCATAACAAACAAAACTTCACCACTGAAGAACTCTCTCTCACTAGAGAACAACTTCGTGTGAGGAACCGAGTCACCAACCAGTTAGTAACTGACTCGTATTTTATCGGTTCAGTCAGAAATCCGTCATGTCTCTTTTGAGCAGCTCCATGTCCTACAGTCTCGGAATTTACTGGCCTTCTGCACATGTACAATGATTAATAATACTGTAGTATATAGTTTGGCATGCGCTCACCCTTACTGGTCCAGGGACGTATAACAGCACAAGTTCAAATCTTGGATGTTATTCCGGCCTTCCTAAATCCGGTTTATAGATGCTTTCTAATCACCTCCGTAAATACTGAGATAATAGTCAATTTCCATTTTATAAAATTACCCAGTGTACAAACAAATTAATAGGAAACAGCTTACTCTGTTAAAGACAGAACAACCCATCATTCAGGGTACTACGTCGGACCTCCATTAAATGGGACAGAACGTGCCCACCAATGGTCCACATATGTTTAGTGAAAAAACTTATTTCTCAAAATTGATGCCTCACACGCTCGAATAGAAAAAAAAATTCAATCCACTTTGCATGAATTCCACTGAATATGATTTTGTAAAATTCTAAATACGATATTCGCGTTTGTGTCAACGAAACATGTATCGTGTGAAAATGTGGAGTGCATGTGACGTATTGTGGTCAAGTGTTGAGGCCTGTGACAACCGCACAGAGAGCGGAGCGACAACAATTCCACTCACTTTCCCACTGCGAACGAAACAGAAAAAAAACAAACACTGATAATGATTTTTTTTTTTTGCGCAGCTACTAATTTGCTTGGTGGTAATTTAAACTCATACTGAACATCCATAGATCGTCCATGCGTCATCCGCGACAGGTAATGTTTGTTCAGTTTACTTGAAACCTTTTTTTTGTATGCGTCTTGTTTTTGGGGCAATTCAACTATCAGGAAATTAAAACTTTTAATGGTTTTTAATAACACCAAATACATCATAATTTGTATTATAATCCCTTTCATGCACACCTAGTTGGGTTAGGTGGTTGCAGTACCATGATTGTGTCCGGCGCTATCTACACAGTTAGAATCACTGTGGTGAAAAGAATTATCAGCATTCCGGACATGGCCAGCAGGATAGGAGAGGTGGCGATGCTTGATTCCTGATAACCTCATTGTGTAACGGTGTTCTTGATTTCATCCCAATTCTCTCCTCAGTGTGGAGTGAGGGCAGATGATTGCGAGTCGTCCTCCAAATAGGAATATTTATCTCGGCGCTTTCCTTAAGCGACCCATTCACAGTTCGACTCGTAGGGCATTGCTTTAGGACTACGTTTGGATGCACTCGCCCATTAAACTTCGTACAAAGGGTACAACAAGTAGTTCCAATCAGTATTCTTCATTTGTTTCCTAGCGGTGCACTAATGTTTTCATCACACCCTTGTTGGATGATATGTAGGACGATTCCCCATTCACGATCCAACACGGTAGGATTTTGGAAGGGCGGGACCCGTATAGGCACTTCCAACATTTAATCCTGGAACCCCATCCACCGACCAACAAGAATCCTATATCGGAAAATCGGTTCATCGTAGGTCAAACTGTGAATGGGTCGCTCTAGTATCTTCTTTGCGAAGAGATGGCTTTTATGGGCCGTCCACGGCTTTCACCCTCCAACATCTTCCATGTCACAGTGAACAACACAAATAACACAATACACGGGACGAACACACATCTTAGTAAAATCACATCAAATCATTATATGGTATTGTTGACCTGGAGATTCAAAGCATTGTTCGGCCGCCAAGTCACAGAGTATTCGATTCGCCACGCAATGCGCCTCTTCTCGTGGCCAACTAAACTAACTCAGTAATCCTATTGGGTATAGCTTAACGTGGAATCCGAATCACGGAAGTGTTCTGGCGTACTTCATATTACACAGCAAGCTGTGGCAGACGTGAAGATCGGGTAAATATCCTTTGAAACTCCCATCCCAGACCGGTTTCAAACTGGGGACTTTTCGATATACAGTCAGAAGCCTTAACGACTAGCCCCCAGACAGCCCCCAGAAAGATCACATCTCAGCCATACACACAGGACAATGACACGAACACTTTCTTACTGGGGAAGGCAGCGCAAAACCACTACAGTTGACAGTTCTCGGTAAGTTAATGTTGGGAGAAACATCGTCTGCTGCTACAGGTATGCCATTTCACTGTTTACCTCTTGTTTAACTAGTCTCTGCAAGTTAAGGTTGGTTAAAATTTTTGTTTCTTTTCCCTTAACGTGAAACATTACACTAGGAGCAACTAATTTTACAGTAATACTGAGCAATTTAAGACATGCTGTTAATAAAACATCACCGTCATCAGTCGCTAATGTTATCTGCTATTACTGAGAGCTGATAAAATTGCCGAGGTAAGTATTAAGATAGGCTACATTAGCCTGCGGAATGTCTCAGCCCTACTGAATACCCCGACTCTACAGGTAAAGAGGGAATCGCTTTAATCCTCAGGAGCTTGAGGAAGGTAGCAGCCCAGCATCCATTCAAACCAGCCGGGAAATTTATTCGTGTTCCTGTTTCCCCGTTTTAATGCCGTGTTCCAGGCGAAAGATAAATCGCGACCATATTTTCAAAACTGTCTCCAAACAAAAGATCTCGCAGGGAGGCACTCCATCATCTGTTCCCGCTGGGTTCTCCGCCGTCTGCGTTTATACTCGATATCAAAACGCCACGAGTATTCTCGACGGGCAGCGGCGCGGCCGCGCCGGGGGGAATTTACTGCCTCATAACACCTGTCGCGTCATCTAATAGAGCGACATTCTCTGAGTGATATGTTAGTGCATCGACCCTTGGCTCATTTCAGAGGGACTCACTCGTTCATCATAGTAAACAACTGCTTCCTTCTCTCACATACATGAATCAGTTGGCTTCAAAATTCATTCAGAGCTTAAATTAACCGATAGTGGTAAAGCTCTGACCTCGCTTTCAGGAGATCACAAGTTCGAATTCCCGTCTGTCCATCCAGATTTGAGTCTTTTATGGTTTCTCATTCCAGGAGGCTGCCGAGATGATTCCTTCAAAATGACATTGGTCGAATTCCTACCCGTTACTTGCCTCTATTTATTTCGATGTCCATAAGGCGTAAAGTCATAAGCGAAAAAAAATTTTTGAGGGGGGAGAGAGACTTTTCATTAGATGTGTGTAAGGTATCTAGGTCTTTGTAGAGTAAGAACGCAGTTTTACTGTCTTTATTGGATGTTAATATCTTCTCTTTTCCTGCTGCTCAATAATGGGAGGTCTCATAATCGATAACACTGAGGTACAGAGTGTTATTAAGATGCAGTAACTCTAGCGAAAACCAACTAAGCAAGTTACCTTGTAGAAGAAACGCGTGCACCCGAAGGAAAACCCACAATTTCAGAGCGTATCCAAATGAAAAAGACAATAATTTCAGGCTCTCACATCACAATGTGCCTCAAATATTTTTTTTTTCCCTTTACGCCTAAAGAGATTTCGTGATATCATGATGAATAAAATTCTTGATGACCAGATCTTCAATCGAACCCACTTCCTCCCCTGTAACGGAAAACGTGGAGAAACCAAGAATAGTTATTGTAATGCGGTGGTTGTAGTCGATGTTTGTTATACGTTCTTGTGGATTGTCGTGCATAGTGTTGCCAGGGCCAGTTTGTTGGGGTGAAAGGCGAAAAAAATGATAGGATTTAGGGCTGCAGATTGGGACAGCCAATAAAGAATATGTTTTTGTATAATTTAAGTTTATTTGATATGACTGAATCACAATGAACCTAAGTAAAACGTGTCATTGCTGTGCTCCTTGACAGTTCATTTCTTTAAGTCAGCGAATTTCTTTGAATCAGTGAACTTAATTTAATTACGATGGAGCGCAAGCTTCTGTGGTAATTTCCCTACATACCCATTTTCCTGCACCCACCTACTTTTGCCTTCTACAAATTTAAACGTTTTTGGTAAATTATTCACTCTTTTTTCTTCGTAACTTATTCCAATCCCTGACCCCCTTACATAACAAACAAATCTTCGGACAATCTTGTGCCAGCTTGTGGTCACGGTCATCTTTTCCCTTCCATGCATTACTTTTAATTCTTACACCAATATCTTCCCACGCCTCATCACCTCATCGCCGATATACACCTTGTACACTCCCATGACTCTCTACACTCTCCTCCTATCTTCCAATGACTCCCATTCCAGCTTTTTTATTATACCGGTTATTGATTGTTTTCTGCTTTCCAGGGACAAATCTAGCATCCCTTCTTTGCATCCTCTCCAACTCCTGTATTTGATACTCAAAATGTCGGCCCCAAACTACATAACCGTATTCAAACAATGGTCTGACCAAGTTTTGTAACCCAATTTCTTTAATTCTCTGGTACTCTTCAGAAAGTGCAGGATTTGAAACCTTTTCCTACTACCTGTCCAGTTAAGCTTTTTATCAACTGTACTGCCAAGATATTTACATTTCAAGTCTTTAATAAACAATTCTTTGCCCATCATAATCATCCTTTAGTTTTTTATCCGTGTGTTTAATAAGCTGACTCTTCTTTCCATTTATCTTCATCCCATGTTTACCAACCTAACTAGATATCCTGCCCAGATCACCCTGCTGCTGTTTGCACCGGTCTACCGTTTTGATCCTATTATATAACGTCCTGTCATGTACAAACAACCTAACTTCTGATAGTTAACCCGTCAACACAATTATTCTTTAGAATAATGAATAGCAATGGTCCCAATACGCTACTCTGTCGCACTCCCATTTCACTTCCACTTCTTTTGATATTACATTTCCTACCTTTAATTTTTGTTTTCTGTCTTTTAAAAAAATTTGTACCAAGCAAATCAGTTTCCCATTCACTCCAATAGCTTATTTACCACCATTTTTTAACAGATTATGTGCTATCAAAAAAAGAAATATAACAAAATATTATACCGAATCAATCAGTTTCTTTGAGGAAATCGGGGTACGTGAAACCATCATCGCTTCATTAGTTCAAGAGCTGTTAATGTCATGAGAGTGGCATCAGTTGTGTTTTTAAAGTGCTATTTTGTGTAGGAATGTTTTATGAAATACATGGGTGGGCGGAATTCTCCATCTCGTCAATAGTTTTTTTTATGAAAAACTGAGGTTCTCGCGACCGAGCGTGGTGGATGAGTGGTTAGCGTTCTGGCCTCGCATTCGGGAGGACGGCGGTTCGAATCCCCGTCCGGGCACCCAGATTTGGGTTTTCCATGGTTTCCCCAAATCACTCTAGGCGAATGCCGGGATGCTTCCTTCAAAAGGCCATGGCAGAATTCCTTCCCGTTCCTTGTCATCAGTCCCATCCCGTCTCTTATGATCTCGACGCCGACGAGGCGTAAAGCGATAAGTAAAAAAAATAAAAAAAAAGTGGTTCTCGTGGAAATCAGCTGCACAATGTGCAAACAGCAAGAAGGCAATTAAAAAAAAAAGTTTATTTCTTATAAACAGTGTAGAATAAGTCTGATAGTGGCAGGCCAGACAGATTTTGATAGTAACTATGAAGCAAGCGGCTGTATATGTGGCAATAGATAGAGGGAGCGAATGTGTGTGAGAGAGAGGGTATTTTTTTAGTCGGCGCCTTTGAAGTGTGCCGGCGTTTACCTGAAAGGAATGTGGAGTCGCCGTCAAAAACCACTCCCTCCCTGCCTGAGGTCCGTTAATGCAAACAGACCAACCAGCGCTGGGAGACTTGAATGAAAATGGATTGAAGCAGCCTCCAACCAGTTCTCGCATGTGGTAACGAATACATACAACGCATCTCCGCACTCTTGACTCTTCCTGGTGAACAATGTGCCCATATCGCGACATGCTGCCTAGATGCAGTATCCTTTCATCCGTATTCATGCCATGTTAATTTTGCGCCAGGAGGAAAAGGCGTTGACTGTGCCGCCGCCTCTCTATGTCCGTAGGTCAAGAAACGGAATATTGAGTTGTATATATACACGGGTCCGTTCTAGGCCACATAATGGGGAGTGACAGGTAGTACGAATAGCCTTTTTAGAGTCTACCAATCATTTAAATTTGACTAGATAACCCGTGCGAAAATTTCGCGATTACGATGAATAGTAAGGTTGTTGATTTGTAACAGGATGGAAGAAGACCCGCCTCATTTGTTTCAATTGTTTATTTACTTAGTGTAATAGGTACATAACAACAGTCGACGGCATTGAAGCCGTTTATTAATACCCGTGTGATATGTGCTACTGCTATCTAGCAGCTTGGCTCTGAACTGTCTCATACGGGCGACTTTCGCAGTTATTACTTTTGCCCTTTAAGGATCAAATTTCGTTCTTAATTTAAAATATTGCCTGAGTGGAGACCTTAATCTTTTAAAGGATATCTAATTCATCGATTTCGATTAGGTGTCAATATAGATAAATGACTCACAACAAAAAGCACTTTAAGTAAATTATGATACTTTTGATTGTAAGGGTCGAATTCCGAAAAATTCCTTTCTTAAGATATGATGTAACCAAAGCAGATACCTTAATCTTTAAAATGATAACTCATTTATTTATGTCGGTTAAAAATCAAGGAAGATAAATAGCTCGTCACACAAAAACGCGTTGTAGAAATATTTATACTATTGCCCTTTAAGGGTGGAATTCTGAAATATTCCTTTCTTAATATATAATTTCACCAAAGTGGAGATTTTAATAATTAAATTGATACTTCATTTATCAAGTTCTGTTAGGTATCCAGGAAGATATATGGTTCGCGACACAAAAAACAGCATTTTATAAATACTGACATTTTTGTTTGTTAAGGATCAAATTAGAAAAAATTACTTTCTCAGAATATGATGTGACAAAAGCGGATACCTTAACTTTTTAAATGATACCTCATTTGTCAAATTAGCTTAGGTATTGTAGTGTACCCGCGAGCAGGGATTGCCACCTGTTAATGTTGCTCTCTATTACTAACATTTTGTATACAAAAATGCTTTGCTCACCTTGGCTGGGCGCCATGGAAGGAGTCCCTCCAGGATTGACTGATACAATCAACATTTACCAATATAATTATTCGCTTTTGAACAATAATGAAATTTTATATTACTTTTGAGATAGTGACATTTACATTTATTGATATCAAAACACATGGAAAGGTGATTTGAATCAGTTACCACACATAACAAGAAAATCTACATACTACATTAAATTGATTAAATGAACAATGAAATGGCAGATCATATACAAAATCCAACAAGCTCAAATAAATTCAGAGAGCACAAGTTTTTAGGAAGCGTCCATAAACCACGTAGCTCCATTTTGGCCTCCTGTGAACCCCTCTCCCCCCCCCCCTCCCCCACGTATCCCGATGTGGCTTTTGTCTCTACCTCCCCCTCTCCCCCCCCCCCTCCCACGTAGCTCGTAGCTTTTTTCCATATTGATTCCAGAAGACATTTCTTCTTTGTGTTCTGTATCTCATTTTAACTGTGACAAATAATATGAAAGAAAAGCTACGTGGCCTGGCTGGGAACCCCCCCCCCCCCTCCTCCTCGTAGCCCAGCGTAGCTTTCCAGCCAACCCCTCTTCCCCTTGACCGAGCCACGTAGTTTATGCACAATCCCTTACAGGTTTTCGCTTACGGGTTTAATGCACCACAGTCTGGCTCAGTTTGTTCTTGCGAATAAAGGTTATGCAATTATCATAAGGTTGACTTCTACTGCGGGAAGTCAGCGCCGTCCAATTTTTTGGCAGAATTTCTGTGCTTAACACACACAAAACAAAAATTATTCGCCGCACTGTGTTAAGAATTAAACGAACAGTTGTTTTAGCACACATTCGATGGTTATCCTTCAGCTCTACAGCGTCTAGATGCAGAGCGAAATAAAATTGTCCGTGTGCCGTTTAGTCATGTTTTACTAATAAATATGAAGCGTCACGGAAGAGGGCCGCTTCAGTATGAAGGGAGCTAGTGGCTTGTGACATAAAAACACCTTACAGAAATAATATATATGATACATTGCTATATTTTAGTGAAGATCTAAATGTTGACTCGAGTTACAGCTATGATAATCTCGACAAGCCCGATGGATGTGTAGTAAAGCCTGGGCTTGGCATTCGGGAGAACATTGATTCAAATGTCCTTCCGGCCATCCATACTTTCCATGATTTTCCGAAACCACTACAGCTAAATTAATTCGATGTCGACAAGGCGTCAAGCCAGAAAAAAAAAAGTTTGTGGCAGAAATGCTGAATTTATTGCAGAAACTTTGGAGAGTCTAGTTTGAAGGCAACGTGAAAGATTTGATTCTCAGTGGGAAAATGGTTTTGTTTAAAAATTTTGATGACCTTTCCATGGAGATGTCGAACGTATAATTTGTAGCTCTTCAGCGGTAAGAGTTTACTTGAAATAATAATAATAAATGTAGATCTGAATGCAATTCAGTCATTACACGAGTTATAATATTAACTGCATCATAAATACAGCTTTTCATTTCCCATAACACAACTAATTGGAAGGTAGAGTGCGGGGTAAACATTTTGACCCTCTGAAACTCTGTATGTAGCAATAAAACTTGTGTATTTGGAGCAACGCCACAGGCGCGCCAAATTCTTAAGTATTGTTTGACGAAATTTTGTTTTTTGCTTTTTGGGCTGGACTTGCTTCGGGACAGGATGGGGAACAGAGAACAGGAAGCAATTCTGCCATGGCCTTTCGAACGAATCATCTCGGCATTCACTTGGTGTGATTTCGGTAAACCACGAAAAACAGTGCTCTGGATGCCGGATGGGGATTTGAACCCATGTCCTTCGGAATGCGAGGCTAGAGCATTACCACTCACTCACCAGGCTAGTGGGACCAGTGAACATCGAATGCCAATATTTTAATTCTGGATGTCGTCATTTATTTACAAGTTATGATTAGATACGCAAGATAGTTTTATGTTATGGGTCGGTGGAGGTGATACCAAACCCTCAGTTGGACAATACTAAAACTACCTTACTTTAACAGGACAACTTGCAACAGCTATTTGTTATTTAAGACATTACAACATAGATGTGTTGTTCTGTGGCGAAACTGCCAACGTTCACTAAAATGGCATCGTTTCTGAAGTTATGGTTCTCATAAAAACTTCATATTTTTTAACTTCTCTTGTAAAAATCATCCACATGTTCCTAAGTTGAGCTATTCTCATCTCAAAATACCCCTTACAACCTACTTCCTCAGTTACGTTCTTCATATGCTGTAATCTTTTTCTTCCTATACATTTCCTTCCTTGGTCAATTCCCCCCAATAACAAACAAATCAAACCCACCATCGTGCCTCTTCCTTCTGTAAGACTCTTCCACAAGTTTCTTTTCTTGCCAGTAATTTCCAAAACAAGTTCCTTTCATACATTATCCGTACAATAAATTTTAATATCCTTTAGTATTACCACATTTCAAATCCCTGACTTTTCCTTCTTTTTGGTATTCCTGAAGTCCAAGCATCCCTTCCATGAAGTGGTGCACTCCGTACGTACACTTTTTCAAAGTTCTTCTCACTTCAAATTAGCGCCAAATAAACGACTACAAGAATCCAAATATCCTTTTAATTGATTGTTGTGTCACCATCAAACAAAACTCTTTAAAAATGGCAACATTTGACAGGATTATTACAAGAAAAGATGTAAAGTAGGTGTATCTGAATGAAGAATTTCAAGAAAGGAACAATCAGATAACCACAAATATGCAGCTGCATTAGTAATTCCACGAAAATCTTGTTACAATTGAGTTAGCTTGTTCGCGAAAATTCATCAAATACGGAGAACTGTTTCTAAAATTGACACGTTTTGGAGAATAAAAATGAATTGTGCAATGTAAAGCTTTCATAAAACCACTGTCCAGGTAAGAGCCCTGCGTCCTTACACATTACCACATAGCGACGTTGTCTCGCCCGTATGCGATGACCTTTGGTCTTTCCGGGTCACGAGTCGAGGTGGATTGTTTCGCCGCGGTCCTGGGTTCGGGAACTGTCGGACCGGGCCAATCGTCGCTGTTCTCGTTTTTCCGCCCGATTCAATCCGAAAGACCCCGAGCGCAGCCGAGGAGGTCCCTAACCTCTCGCCCACAGGGCCGCCAACCGCTGCACTCTGTCGCATCTGTTGCACAATTCGCCCACTGGGTGTCGCGTACTCTCTCGATTGTGCGATCCACGTTCGCTTTGCACATTGTTTAGAAGTCTTCCTACGCATAAATTCACAGGCGTGTAACCTGAGTTTTCGCTGCACTACTCTAAAATTCCCAACATCGATACTGGTGAATTTCAAGCCAAAATAGATACAAATTAGAAAGGGCGGCTACAAAATATTTCGAGTGCCCTGCATCACGAAATGTAACCGTACTTTTTTAATACTCTTACTCGTTGAAACATTTATATATCTGCGTGAAAGATAATTTTCAACAAAATGTGTATTCTAGATGAGATCTAGCACATAATTAGATGAAAAACAGGCTGTTAAAAGCAATTATGAAATTGGTGACTGAAAAATATAACTATTTTATTTACAGCAGTAGTACTCACAATCATGGTAATGCCAAAACTCCTATTTGATAAACATCTAAAAATATTAGAAAATTGAATGCCAAGTTGGTTAGTAAACACCTAAATGTAACGTGACGTAATGAGACTCAGATTTCGCTAAACGGAGCACTTTCAGTGTTTAATATCAGACACAGCTAAATAAATAAACCAGTAATATGTTCACTTTCTGGCTATTACCACTGAACTTTGTGTATTAGCCTTGATTACTATTTTTTAAAGAAATTAGGCGAATTTATATATAAGCAGATTAGCACTTACAGAAATCTTCATATCAGAAAACTTTTAGCATAAAACCATTGACTTCTGACTTTAAGATAACCTTCTGTAACTCCATTTGAGAAACAGACCATAACAGAAACAGATTTAAAGAAATATTGTGTAATTTATAACACGAATCTGGACTAAAATGTTAGTTTTATCTACTAGATCAATAGTAGATACACGTATTTAATTGCCTTGAGGTTATGGTTTAAACATCAATGCCAGATTGTGCTGAATTTCCCAGCTGAACGGTGGTCTATTAAATAGATGACTGTTATGGTGCTTCGCAATCGAACTGGAAGCGAAATGACGCTCTGATTTTAGGAATACCAGAAAGAACGAAAATTCAACTACTTGATGAATGGCTTTATAGAAGTACGTTAAAAATTAAGAACGCGTTCTTAACACGACGTAAACTCTTTCTGGTAACGGAGAGTGAAGGAATAATGTTTCTGACACGTTCGCTAGTGATATTTGAGAACATATTTGGAGGACCCATATTATGCCTGCGATCATTACGGCGCTATGCTACCTGAGGTGTTTTCATGAATTTGGTGATGGCCCGTAGGGTGAGAGAGATGTGTACTGAAGTCATCGGATAGAGTCATCATAATCTCTTCCCTACGCGTGCAGAGCGACGCTAGCCAACAATGTTGAGGTTATTTATTCAACGTAGTTTGCCGAAAGTCTTGTTAAAATGTTAAAGATGATCCGTTAGTCAGATGGGCATGTTAAATAGAACGGCCTATTCCGAGACATTTAGAAGAGTAAGTTGAATTAGCCGGCACCAGGGTTGTTTTTTTTTTTTTTTTTTTTTTTTTTTTTTTTTTTTTTTTAACTGCTTTACGTCTCTCAACAGCGTGGTCTTTAGAGACGGGAAAGGATGGGGCAAGAAATGGGAAGGAATTCGGCCATGACCTTTTTAAGGAAGCATCCCGGCATTTGACTGGAGTGATTTGGGAAACCATGGAAAACCCAAATCTGGATGCCCGGACGGGGATTCGAACCGCCGTCCTCCCGAATGCGAGGCCAGAAGGCTAGCCGTTACACCACCAAGCTCGGTAGGCACCAGGTTTCATCTGCTCCTCTATTACGTATCTCACCCAGAACTCAAACAAAACACAAACCTTGACACACCATGAGGCATCCACTTATACAAGAACAACTTCCGGACACTATTCAGAAGTAAAATGAAAACTTCCGCAGTGCAGTTTGTTGTGGAGGGATAATTGCTTACGCTCGGGAACCGCATGTGACACTTACTTCGATCTTCGAAGGGAATGGATAAATATTAGAGTACTAGTTTTAACGCCCGTCAAAAAACAACGGGTGACATCTATGACGGTTGTAGTAATTTATTCCGGAAAAGCTTGTAAGGAGAAACGAATGACGACCATTTTAATGATATTTCTTGTGATATCAGTACCTTACTCTGGTTAGATTATCGGAGTATTTGGTTAGAACCTTTTAAAATAAATGCATTTTACTTTAATCGACGAAAAGTATAATTTCGACAAAAACGGATAACTGTTATTTATTTGACTGATTCATTTCTCAATTACGTAGCATACGGTTCGTGTAAACTTTCTCTGAGTTTTTAATAAATTTCGTTGTTTCTTATCTTCTGCCAAAAAAATTCTTAGGTTATGTTTTAATCTAGTTCTTATAAATGATACAGATAATGTAGCATAAACACCGAATATCCTTCTCCTTACATGAATTTCTGCATCTAGTTGTAAACAAACAAAAGGCAACGTGTAAATTTAAACTAACGTACGATTGTAGCTTTGAAACGTATGATTGCCTCACATTATTATTATTACTATTTATCCCTGCTCTTCTTAGGTTTGTTCAATTACTTCCACAACAGACAATTACCTTTTATCTGGCATATCAATTAGACTTTCTTTTAACACAGTAAGTGCAAGAAAAACAAAATTCAATTATTTTTTTGAAATGTACATTTCCTTTTAACAGTAAAAGCGCAAATAAAGTCAGTACAGCTATTCAATTGAATTTGCTGATTAGCCAAGCAGCGCTATGGTGGCAAACAGTGGAACTAACACTTCGGCCATTACCGAGACTCGCCGAATGTTGCGGATGAGTGAGCGCGCAGTCCCAGACAACGCATTTTACTAAAGACGATGTGAAGGAAATGGTTGGAATAGTACATTTTTATGGACATCTGATCAGAGATTATGAGGGCAGGAACAAATGCGATAGTGTCGGCACAGAAATTTATCTTGTCTGTATAAAATTGAATCATCAGGATTGTAGGCCTTAGTGAAATTACAAGAGCTGATCGGTGTTCATAAGCTACTGTTCGTGTAATTTGCGATTATGTTATCTTTCTTGCAGAACATGGTGTAACAGTTCGGGAAATCTCCAGAACAAAATCTGTTCAGAAGTCAAAAACGAATTATTGTTGCATACAAGTAACTTGTTTCCACATTCATTTTTCGAAAAAGCAAATACAAATAATGATATCGTTGTTAAATTTAGTTAATTAAATTCTACCCTAAAACCACTTACATATAATTTAATGTTCTTTGTGAGTTGTGAGATGTTTTCATTTCGATGTTACTTTGCTATGTATTAATCTATTTTTATGTAAATGCTCTAAATTCAGATTGCACTGCATTATAAAGAACCAATGCTAAATTCGATTTAAATTGAACGATATCGTTAGAAGCGCAGTCAATAACGTGTGGCGGCTTTGGAGAGCCTTAGAAAGGAGAATGCTACCTAACATACACCGGGCATTGATTTTAGTGACCTACCACATGTGAGAGGCGTGTTTGGGACATCAGAGCCGTAAGAAAGTAAGGGTTTTAGTTAATTGTAACTATTGGATATATTGTGCCGAAAGATGATGTGAATATACACGGATACTTTAAAATACAGTTCTTAGTTTTGCAGTCATGTGAGAGTGGCATTCGCAAAATGACTGCTATGTAATTACAGTCCCACTTCATTCTTCGAGTCATATTTTTTTTTTAACAACTCGCAATTAACTGGGTCCGCTTCTGTATAAGTCAAGGTAGTAATTAAAAGTTCTCTCGCTACCGACTGTTGAGCAAACAATGGAATTTATTCAAACGGGCTTCCTCGCAATGATATACAATGTAGTACAGTGAGGCGGATATTTCTGCTAACTCACCGGAAAAGACAAACCGCTATGCACTTCCCCGCCTCATCTGATGTGTATGACGGCTGCGGAAACGTCTTATCGATTTCTTCTCCCGGCGAATGAAATAGCGGTTCCGAGAGTTCAGCAGCGGGATTTTAAGCGGCTCTTCCTCTTCAACATCTCCACCAGGATGCAGTCTTAGATTAAGCCCTGTGGAGGCCCTATAAACAAAAAATGCTCTTGGACTCCCTCTAATATTAAATTGGCATCTGAGAGAAAATTGCCTCTTTTGATTGAGATCAAAATTTCAACCTGAGGTATAATCTTGGGTACAATATGTTAATGTAAAAAATGTATGAATGAAACTGTCTATTCAACTTTGCGAACGTTCTCACTGCATATGTTGCTTTACTCTTAAAACATTATTACATGCGCTCTAAGAGGCAACAGTGAAGTACGTGGTCCTCCTCTGAAATTTCATTAATTATTTTCTGACAGAGGTCTCCTTTGGATCTGTTGTTTATAGTCCCATAAATGGCTTATGTGTACTGTATTTTCTTTTCCATTCAAACTCGGATGAAATAGCGTGGAACTTACCTTCCCTTATAAACGCTAATCCAACTTCACCCCATCTTGTAACCATTCACCATATTTTCCGTTTTTTTTCTTGAACTTGCGGAAATTCTACAATGTGATTTGAAACTCAAATAATGCTTGCCTTTTTCTATTAATTATGTTTGCGTCTTATATTTTGTAGTTAATTTACCAATTACCTAGCGTGGGGGGTGAGCACACTAATAGTACTGAAAGACGAATTTAGCTTGGACAGTTTTCTGGAGAAAACCCGTCACAGCTGTATTTTCTACAGATCCTACGCATTCCAAACCTACAATTTTTTATTTATTTTTCCCTCAATGTATACTGTTATTGACTTTATTGAGACTTTTTTAAAAATATTTTGTTTCTACTTGCATCAGAGTAGAACAAGATTATTTTTAGTACCAATTGAACTGATTTAACGAAACTAGAATCAAACTAAATTCGGCGTTAATTTTAAAATATTTCAAACTAAAGGAAAGAATAAGATCGTTTTAGTTCCTAACAGTATCGAAATAACGATAAGTAGGTTAATTTCACCCCTAATAAATATTAAAGTCTAAGAATTTTCAATTAAATTTTTCTGTAGTTCGCCGCTTGCTTTTGTTATCATTTCCACAAGAATGTAAGTTGAACAAGGTATTACGGAGCTGGTACTCATCTTTTTGAGTTAACAGAAGAAAACAGAACCAAAAGTTCACAACAAAGACGAAATGGAAATCTACTCACGAACAAAGTAATGGCAATGCGGTTAAGAGGAAGGCTGGCATAAGTTGTAAGTAAGCAATCTGGAGAGCTGACGATTCTGGGGAAACTTAAAATAGTCTTGGAATTTGTCGTGTTTCCGGCTGAAGCGGTGCGTTCTAACGAGCAGCGGCACATAATTTGCCTAACTTAATAACTCGGGCCGCCCGGCCGCCGGTAGCAGCGGCTGTCGGGGCACATTTCTCACGCTGACAGGGGGCCTCCGCCCACCACCACCCTGCCCAGCCGGCTGCAGGCAATACAATACAATACAACACAGTAAATCCATAGATCCCAATATAAGAGACTGGCTCTGTGGGATGTGGAAAGTTGTCAATTTGCAGATAAATAATTGCATAACAAAATTGATATAAACCAGAAGATGTATAGTCGCAGCATACATGGTACATTAATTTCGTCAACTGACTGGCAATTATTTTGTAGATACCTTAGAAATAAAATCTTTTACAGAATAAAAGGAGTTGTGAATTATACATTCTTTTAATTTTTTCCTGAATTTAGTCTTACTCTGCTAGACACTTACTTAAACTATTATGAAAAATAACTGAATTATATATATATATAACAATATATAAAACAATCACAATTAACTGGCAATTCAGTAGGCAAGGAAACATAAGGAGTACAAAGCAAACCATCTGGTTCCGTCTTTTATCCGATTTAGGCTGATGAAGAAAAGTATTTAACAAGCCTTGTCATAATTGTGGTAAGGTACTGCACTCATCTGGAGAAGAAATCATGAATATATCGACTCTTTTAACAACACTATGGCTGTAGAAGAATTAGTATCTGAAATTTTGCTGACACTCTCAGCTTTATATAAAATTTCCTGACAAGCTCTTAGGTGAGGATTTATGCACAATATATGTTATTATGGTTGCATGGTGTCATATTCCGTCAGGCAAGTTTTTATGTGGGTATTTCCATAAAAACACGTCAACATTTTGTATTCAGATAAACAGAGCCTTTAGATACGTAATTCGCTTGCTAAAGAGACTTTGTGACATAATGGATTTTTTTTTTAATAACATAATATTTAGCTCCTTGAGCAAGGATGAAAATTAATAATATATACTCTTGGAGAAAAGCTAGACGACATAGGTTGCTATGGAAATAAATACTCAAGAGATGGTGGCTATCGGCGTAGAAGAGTAGATCGGGTGTTTGGGAATATCATTGCCTAAATGAACTTGCATCTTCGGAGGTTACCCACTTTCGATGTAATTCCTAGTGGATTACAATAATCTACAATAAACTAAAACTATTTGAATCGAAAGAACTGAATTCTTTATAATTGTAACTACTTCAAAAATCATCGGTAATACCACAACTTCGTACTCTTATGATGTCTTCCTCACAAAAAAATATTACTAATGGAATGATGTGATAGCAGGTCCTGCTATAGCCTACGTGCAGAAAATTGGCAGTGAAAATATTGTGATAGTGTTCCTTTACTTGCTAGCTCTATGTCCAGTGTTCTATCCATCTTTATCTTATATCGACTCATCGACAATTGGGAGGAAGACTACACGATGCGTGCCCGGTCCACGTCAGATCATTTCACCTGCCATTTTGCCATACCCGTGTCCAAGTGTAGGCGGTCATCATAAGGGGTGCTAACGCCCCGCGGGGATGAACTGGGGTGGTTCCTCGTTGCCTCCCCTCTGTGACAGTGTTTGCTAATTGTTAATGACAGTGATGATGTGTGTGCTCAGTATAGATGTTGTTTGTGTTATGGGTGTGAGATTAAAGAAGGCAGAAGGTGAAACCCGGTGCCGTCGCCTTGAGGCCTACTCTTCCGAAAGACACTGTTCGACCCGCCAAGCTTAACGTCCCCGCCCGACGGACGAATCACCATCAGCAGTGCCGTATGCGCTCACTCCCTGAGCACTGCGGTGGTGTTTGGGATTTAACTGAAGACTCTGATGCATAATCTGGTGATTATGAATTGTGTACCACCATCTCTCCTACCCTGCTGGCAAGTACTGATAACGAAAATGTCCCCCACCACCAGGACTCGGGTAAGCTAATCCTGTATCAGCGCCGGACACCATCACGGTGCCGCAGCCAACTAGGCCAACGGCGTAGGCCTGAGTTATGTGCTCATACAGGAACGGTACGTAAGTATCTTCGTTTGACGATGGAAGACGGCGATAGAAATGTTCTAAACAAACTTTTTCATATCCTGCCTGCCAGTGAGATTGTAAATATTTTAATAATGACTTCTGTCTTCTGGTGTCAATCACAAATAACGTAGACATTTTTGGGTCTTTCATTAACACCTTAAGCCAATTCAAAAATTTTAAAGGCATTCTAAAAATAAACCCGATAAAATTTTATAGGCTTATTATTTCATATTCTCCTTGCATTTTTATAAACACGATCTGTGAAACAGTCTATTTATGTTCCGCACAAAAGCAATACAATGTTGCTTTCATTTCGTAATGCTATTCTTAGGATACGCGTGCTTTACACACTGAATGAACTTGACCGGTTTGGTAACTGACATTTTTTACAATTAATACTTATTCCTTTTGAGGCCGAAATTCGTTTTTCCTCGTCGACGTTGCTGTCATTAGAGGCAGAAATTGAATGGGACAAGAAACGGGTAGTAATTCAGCCTTGACCTTTTTAGGAGGAACCATAATGCCATACGCCTGAAGTGGTCTCGAAAACAACTGAAAACCGAAAATTGGATGGCTGGACGGGGAGTAGAACCTGTTTCCTCCCGAATGCGAGGATATAGCGTCATCAATGTTAAATTACACCATAATCGTGCCGAAGGTGTAGCCACTAATAACGTTACAAAATTCTGGGAAGAGAATTGGTTTTCTAAACACTGAACGTTTCAATGGATTTTTTTTATTGCGATGATATTATCATCTGCATAGAAGTAGTGTTCAGATTCGTCTGAAAGATGAACGCTTGAGAGTATCGTCATCAGAGGTGAGAGCGAATTTATTTAAACCTTTATTATGGTACACTCAACAAGATACTAATAATCAAAATATCTTCTGTTACAGTTGTCAACGATGCCATTTTCGCAGATTTTAAATTTTAATCCCCTTTTTGACTTATTTCACATATATTGATTGGTTCTATTCAAATTCGTTAATGTTCTGCTCTGTTGCGCTATGAATACCATTCACCATAAATTGATATTGATTATATGCACTTTAAAAACGCTCTAAATATGTGTAACTAAACAGTGATTCTAAAACACGAAATGTTTTAAGGACAAAAGAGTATTGTAATGCTATAAACTGATCGAATTAATAAGTTAAAGGCTTAATAATTGAAAACATAAGCGATACCACAGTTTCTTAATTACCTGACCTTCTTAGTTGTGGATGGTGGTTTAACAGCCCTCAAACTTAAACTTGAATGGAATTGTATTTTGTGAAGTATTTGTAGTAAGCTAGAGTATGGTTGAATAACATTTTATATGTTTGTTTTGCAGTTTACTGTAAACCAATGTATATAGACTTTGTTTTATGAAAAGAAATTATTTAGAGACCATTTAATATGTTTAAGGACAGAATTGTGCAAGAAAATTGTTTAAATGTTTGTAATACGATGTCTGAAGGACAATTTGCTACAGTTTAAAAGATTTCTGTGGAAATTTTGTGTTTGAGTATCTTCAATTTCCATTTACGACCATTTTGTAATTATTTTAAATGATTATGTATTAATTCTGATTGTTTTTAATATGGTTTAATTGCTTAAATATTGTTAATGTTCGAGAAATGTCTGTCGGAATCCATTGTAGTGTTCTAGAAATTTCAATGGAGCTTATACAAAGCGAACATCCAAGACGGAGAAACAGTTTTTAGAGACTTAGTTTACTACGGCCAAGGACTGTATTGTCTGTGGAAGAAGTGTTGTTTGCAATCGTGGATTGTAGGTATGCATGTCACCAATATCTTTGAAAATAAAAACAAGTTTAAATTGAACTGTTTGGTGCACTGGTTATTTATTTGATTATATTAAAAAAACCACGAAGAATCTAACTGTGGGGTAAAACTTAAAGATAATTTAGATGAAAAGTGTCAGCAATCTCATTGAGAATGGAAAGTAGGAACATTGTAATTTCACTGCTTCACTTGAACGCAACAGTTGAATGAAAAATGGAAACGCACACGTTCTAGAACGGAATAAAGATTTATACGGAGGCATAACATTTGGAGCGGTACTGCGTCCTGCCCAGGGCTGAGTGTGGAGATGTTGAGCGCCGTCGTTTGCGTGCAGCGACACCTCGCTACGCCCACCCCCAGGCGTCGCTGTCCGTTACGACCTCTGCAGGCGCCATCGCGCCACTGTCTTCCCAGCACAGTGGCTCCATTACTGTCGCCGTTCATCACTTTCCGGTTCTCCGCACTCGTAACGTAGCACCGGCCACTCCTCCGCGCCCCACAGCCCACGAACGCTGAGAAAAACGAGCTGCACACTTGTTCTGTTAGGCGTGGTACCATCCTCGGCACACAGAGTGGTGACCGGTCGACGCGCAGTACCTGTTCCTGGCGCAACGGCCCTCATCTGCGAAATCTTTCGTGTTTCCGCATAGACTTCTCTGTGAAAGCGGAGACAATTGTTCCTTGAAGATACCAATTTCGAATAGCTAGTAACACGACAGACCCTCTTACGAGAATTCTTCTTCTTATGATACCGGACATGATTCTGGGTGTGGGCGGTTACCGTGGAGGATAGTACCCCCTTGGGACGACGAACTGCCTTCTCCGGTGTGAGTTCGTATGTCTAATTGTAGGTGTGGGTGACTGATAGTATAGAATGTTGTTTGTGGCGTATGAAATGATAGATGAAGTGAGAGAGAGAAACCTGGTACTGACCGATGCAGGCCTACTCTTCGATAACAGTTTAAGGGTCAGCCAGGTTTAGGTCCACATGCTATGGGCGAATCACCATGAACAGTTCCGTATGCCCTCACTCCATACGCACTGCGGAGAGGTTTCGGATTGAACAATTTCCTGTGACCGGTTGAACCAAAAGTACCTTTCCCTAAACACCACCAACGATTGGCTCTTTATCTCGGCGTATCTATGAGTTATGATAAAAAGATTAATGTTTGAAAATTAGTAATTTATCTTCTTCCTGCTTTCACCAGTAAAGCTGCGTATCCACTACGCGCGGCAACCGCTCGAACATTGGATCGCGCGACAGTCACGTATAATTCATGGAGGAAGGAAGATAGTGGAGACGACGCAAGGGACCTATACCACGCACTGGAGTGAAACCGGGTAGAGAGAAATGGGGTGGGGAGGCCGTAGAAACATGGAGAATAGGCATAAAACCTCAAGGGAACCATACGACAACCGTGGCACCGCAATTTGATGATGGAGTATTCTATAATTCAACGAGATAGATCAAAAATTAAGAATCAATTTTTTTGATATCCTGCAAATTTCTCGAGATATATTGTCTCAAAAGTGAGGTGTTTTGGGTTGAAATTCACAAGAAAAATTTCGCCAAAGTCAAATTAGATGATAGATTCTTATGTAACACGACGAGAAAAATCGAAAATAAAGAATATTTTTTTTAGATATCTCGCTTAGTTCTCGAGATATACTGTCTCCAAATTGAGGTTGTTTGGTTGTGATGCGGATTGGAACAAAAAATAATTTTTCTGCACATGCAGATTGGATTTTTTTTTTTTTTTTACCAATCCTTGTGGTTAGGTTGAAACGCGGTATGGACCAGAATAAAAACGTCACAAAAGCCACAAGGAACTATACCAGTAACTAATTTTTGATAGTTGATACCTCGAGAACTAAGGGAGATATCAAAAAAATTTACTCTTGATTTTCGATTAGTCTCGTCGATTTATGTGAGAATCAATCATCTGAACACACAAAATTCAATTTAAATTACATTTCTGGCTACAACATTGGCAATATCAGGATTCCTAGTTCACGTAGCATAAATTATCACAACTAAGTACAACATATACCTTCAGTATAAACTGCAATTGAACTAACGCACGCGCAATAATAAATTATCACGATTAATTTCATCGTACACTTTCAGTGTAAACTGAAACTGGACTAAAGCATGCAGAATACCATATTCATTGTATCGCGATGTAAACTTGAACCGCTTAAATTAGACTTTCAACACTTGTCTACAATAAGGCTAGCTTTTCAGGTGCAAAGTAGTAACACATGCTGATTGTCTGCACTACACCAACAAACATTTGAGAACGACATCATCCTATTGAGAGCAATGAGTAAATTTATAGCGATAGGCCCTAGTGTTGCAGATACCTATCAGACACTTCAAGAACAATAATTACAATGTGACTTATTTATGAAATGTTATCCCAGGTCGTTTCCTATCTTGTCTGTTTGTGCAACCGAATGAAACACAACTTGGCCTTATAGTAAACTTTGAAATATTAGAAAATGAAACATACTCAGCAGCTGACACAGTGCAAACAGCCCAATGTAGCATGCGCAGTAGGAGACGAGTTTTTATATGTGGTTACACAGATTTAGCGTTATTTCGTCTCCACTATCTTCCTTCGTGCATGGTATACTTGATACGGCGTTGCCGCGCGAGCCAACTCGAACATGCCGCGCTGCGAGCCATCTCTGTTGGTATTGATGCGAGCGGCAAAGGCCTCCCGATATTTCGCTCGCGCGCAGTTGGGACGCGTGCGTCTTTGTTCGTTTTTTTTTTTTTTTTTTTTTTTTTTTTTATTGTATTTACGTCTCTCAACAGCGAGGTCTTTAGAGACGGGAAAGGATGGGGGGCAAGGAATGGGAAGGAATTCGGTCATGGCCTTTTGAAGGACGCATCCCGGCATTTGCCTGGAGTGATTTGGGAAACCATGGAAAACCCAAATCTGGATGCCCGGACGGGGATCGAACCGCCGTCCTCCCGAATGCGAGGCGAGATCTTTGTTCGTGTTGGCTTGCGCTGCACAACGACAATTTGCTATCGTGGATAATCTAAGGAAGAAGTCAGTTCGTGCTGAGAGTGGCAACAGAAAATTGAATAATAATAAAAACATTAGCATCAACTGTGTATTATTTTCTTACCCTTACCCATTATTTCAGAGCTTCACATAATGTTTTACAGACATTTGGAACTATTCTCGAAATTGATTGCTTCGACACTCGAAAAATGTATAACTGAATCGTCTCTCTAGATTGAATGTTTACTTTATTCACTCTTGGCTAAATTAATGATTTTAAGAACTCAAACTCTGCTGCTGTCATTCTCGTAAAATTTGTTTATTGTAAGCTCCATGGCTTCTTATCTCATGTTTTCTATAAGTTTCACACCATATTGTACTCCATTAACATACAATTTCCTTGTTCACAGACGTAGTTTTCGTTTTAAGTTTCTTTCGAATAATGTGATGTTCGTGGGCGTGAAACGTCCACGGTTGCTTCACGGAAACTGACCGTGCATGGGTAGTTGTCCACGCTTAAAAACCATGTTAGTAGAAGAGTTTCCACGATTAATCTCTATTGGTTAGTTCCAGGTTAGCTTAATATACTGAAATCTGTTAAGTTGCTAACTGAACCGTTGCATGGGTTCTTCAGTCTTTTGCGCTTTATTTTAACACGCAGGTTTGTCAGAAGCATTCATAGTATAGTATTAGGTTATTGAAGTTCATCGGAAAAATATTAATAGAAAATGTATGTGCTACGTCAAAAAATAAAAGAAAAAAAAAAATGATATTTTGGTTACTGGGAAATTATTACGTGCAAAACGTGTACACCAGGTATTTTTAAATCTTATCAAAATTTAACCCCAAACCAACGTAAAATAAAGACTCACGAGATCGATCCTGCCAATTCACTTTTATTCCCTGAAGTTGACTGGTCGATTAGAAACCTGTAATAACATTTAACGAGACGGGTAATGTTTACTTCAGTGGAATAATAATGTGTCTTATTGTCTGTATATAGTTTTTAGTGAAATTAAATGTCTTTTAATTCAAACACGACTAAATTTAGGCCTTAATAAGCATTAATCTGAGATGTAGCCAGATAAATTTGTGTTTTATGTATTATCTTTACAGTTTTCAGAAAAGGAACAAAAGTAAGCGCCATGTAAAGTAAAACTTTAGAAATAATCATACGCAGCGATTCAAAGATATGATTTGTAAGATAAAAGTATAATTTGGTTTTGTTTGTTCATACTCCTAAATTTTTTAACTATTAAAAGTAATTACATACCATGGGGGGGGTTTAGTGCATAGGAGCACAGTATCCGATCTATCTTAGTTATGCTTCCCATACACTTAGATGACTTCTGGTGAGATTCCAGGGTGCTGTCGACGTAGCGTGTTTTCCCTCTGTCTTCGCTAGTGACATCGCCGTCTGGATTTTTTTTTTTTTATAGGGACTTACAGAGGCTGAGGGCTGCTTAAAGGCTGTCTCTACGGCAGGGCTCTCTGCTGTGCCGTCCGGAAGCAATCAGAAGCGTGAAATCCGCTTGCACAGAGCAGTGGAGCACAGGCAGAAACATTTAATGCAGGCTCTCAACACTCTTCCTCAGTTTACTACACCTTACACTGTTCGTTTCATATGACTCTGAAACAGTAATCAGGAAGAGAGTCATTCATTATCGCCTCTTCAGTAAGCAGATTAGTTGCAAGTGAGCATGGAGCATGGGTGATGCCGTTTCTTCGGATTGCCACATTAATATTAATTTAATTGCGATGGACCGCACATTCCACTGGCAATTCCCGTACACACCCATTTTTCCGCTTCCTTGTACCCACTTACTATCGCTCTGTACGAATTTTACTTCCCAATTCTTTCAGCGTTTTTATCACATCCCTTTGTAATTTATTTCAATCCCTGACTCCCTTACCTACGAAAGGAAATCTTCCTACATCCTACAGCCGTGGCATTGTTGCAGACATAATAACTCGAAAAGCAACGACATAGGAGATAGAAAGTAGAGAGAGGACATAAAACCTATTTTATTGGCCTCCAAAACATTTTTCTTCAGCTGCAAAAATCACTAAAAAACTAAAAAAATAAGAAATAAAGAAAAAGAGATTGCCATGGAATAAAACTTTAGGTTTCAAGCGTGGCAAAATTTTTGTAATGTTGGGTTCATCTCAGAAAATTGGGTTTGATTGCTTAGTTCGATATATAACTGACTATCAACCTTTTTTTATATTTTTGTCAAACGTGATGGGAAAGCATAAATTAAAACATGCTGCGTATGTTTACTGAAAGAAGAAAATATGAGTGAATCTCCAATGAAGTACACATTTTCAGAGCGAATAAGTGATCCGTCGTTGATAAAAAAGCTATGTACACATAAATACAAAAATTCTTAAGGTTTCAAGCATCACGTCATATTTCTAAAAAAATACACTTAAAAATCGGTGATAGTGGTACGCCTGGTTATAAATCCAAAGATAGTCCACACTTCTTCTTTTTCTTGTTCATCATCTTTTTCCTACATTAGGGGTCTGTTGCTACTGATGAGTTTTATTCATCTTTGGCATGGTTTAATTTGGAACTTTTGTTTTGCGGCCGCATGTCCTGGCTGATGCCAAACATTTTGTACCTACCACCAGGTAGTTCTACGTTCTGATGAGGGAAGTGAACTTTGCGAAATGTGTAACTGTTTTGTGTGTGAAAAATGTATTTTTTGGTGGAACATCGCCTCACCGTAAAGTGTATTTATGAGGCAGAGATTGAGGCCCGTCCTGGAATTAGCCTTGACGGCTGTGGAAAGCCACCTAACAACCTGTCAGGACAGGCAGTACGCGAGGACTGGACTCGTGTCCGCCCCCTTTGTAACTGCCTGAACCATTGTGTTGTGTTTCAGCGCACTGAGCCACATTGGTGCCTCCAAAGATGGTTCACAATCTCAAACAAAAATAATGTGTAACAGCATGGCAGTCTTAATGAATGTGCGGCGGGAGAGAAAATCCTTATGGCAAAGTCTGTGATTTAGCTGCAACTCGTTTTTATTATTGAATAACGTATTTTCTTTGCAAGTTCATTAACTGTGTGCCTGTGTTTTCTGGCTATACGAACCGCGATTTAATCTGGGACCTATGAACTTTTAATCAGATGGACCATCATTGAGAAATTCGATTAACGGAAAATAGCGATCATAAACTGAGATACGAGTTGATTATAAACACTGGTTCAACTCGCAGCGCAAGTCGATATAAGTTCGAATGGCCCACTGTGGTTAAGAAATTGGATTCGATTCATCACCGCCCATATGAAAGCGTAGAATAATGCTGAAAAAACGCGTCCTGCTTTTAATCCTACGCATGCTGCCAATGGAGTGACTCCATCGAAGAAGTGATCGTCTGAAACAATATTAAAGTTATTTTATTTAAGGACTTAAATATAATCCTATAGCAGACTTAATGTGCTTTTAACTTTCAATTTAATTCTCCTAAAATGTAGGCAGAGGTAGTAATTGCGTATCTTTAAAGACGCCTTCAGTCATTGACCGTTGTTCGTGGAGTAATATTATCCGTGTGGATTGCTTGACAACTACGGAGCAGGATTCAAATGAAATAACATCACTCTGGGATCAAAACTGGACTTTCATTGGCAAGAAAGCATGCGGGAACGTATTCATTATTGTGGTTCACTAGTGGAGTCATTCTTTGCTAATGAACGTCCGCTAGAGATGTGGTGTTGGTGAAGTGCCTTAAGAAACGAAGACAAAACCCAAAAACGGGAAACGATCTCGTCTCTCTTACGAAGTCCTTTCAATGTGTATAAACACAATTTTACCAACAGTGCAGGAGTTCTTCACGGAATTTATAGATTGGGCGTTTCAACGTTCGAGACTGGATTCTATTTCTGGTCGAGTCATCCAGATTTTGGTTTCCTGGAATCACTACAGTGCGACCCCTCTTGCACAGTCTTCCCATGTTACCAAAAACCTCTACATCGAATCTTGTATTATTATTTTACATACAGTAATTCCAGTTTTATTAATGATTTATCTGTTTTTATTTTTTTAAACTTTACGGATGTTACAAAAGTTCGGAATGAAGACGGTTCTATTACGAGGAAGTGTTTTTTTTTAGGTACTTGCAGTTATAGGCAGATACAATCTGTGTTATCTATTATGTTGCGCAAAGCCTTTTTAACGTATCAAATCTAACAGCATATTCTTTGCCCTTGTTTGACGAATGTCTTCTGCAGCTCAAGTTCAATGAGCTGAATAGCATTGCGGCAGTTAATACAGAGCTTTTGATAGTGTTAATTACATTGCGATTGTTGTCTACTGGAAACTCCTAATCTCCGAGAAGGTTCCTCGCTGGAACTTATTGGTCAGTAGACCAGGTTGGCTCGGAAGGATGTCGAACGCACGGGGTGCTCAGTTTCCAGCGACTGTACCAACTGAAAAATTGGACCAGCTGTTTTAGCACTATTGGGAAGCAACATTTGTCGTATATTGTGTTTCAGTATTAGTATTAGGGACTAAATAAAGGTTATACACTATTTTCATTTACCTGTTGCAACTGCTGTTCGAGTCATTGACTAACTGAATCGTGTGACAGTGATTTACTATAACTAAGTAACTCATGTTCTCCACAGAGTGCGAAACACATTATGGTTTATACAGTACTACTTCCAGCCGATTTATTAAGGACGAAATAGACGATGTTTTCAGGGCTAGTTTATTGTCTACTGATATTTTTTGAATTACTTGTATTATGGATCATCTGGACTAAAGAATCGGAGTGTAAATGCTGAGATCATAATCTTACGTTCCTAAACCATATCGGTTTTTTTCTTCTTTTTTTTCGTAGCTGCTGCAAAGTAAATAAGCATATTTCGACAGAAAATTTGCAGCTCAGTTTGTTACACCTTTCATTGCAGGCGAATTTAAATAATATTTTTTTTTCGAACTTTACGCTTTGACGATGTCGAGGGGATTATAGGCAAGAATCGGTTAGGGACAAGGAACAGGAAGGTATGGGTACTTGAGGGAACCATCCCGCCTTTGTCAAGGAACTATTTACTATTACTATTAGCATTATTTTATGACTCCGCGATTCACTAAACGTGGGTTGCGGACGGTGCGTTACACCAGTCCTAATGTGTAATCATTTGTTCATAGGAAGGGATAAACAGCATCTGGCAGGAGGCGCCCATGGGTTAATTTTATGAACCATCCCGGCATTCGCCTGGAGTGATCTGGGAAAAATGTAAAACGCAGATCAGGATGGCCGGAGGGGTCTATAGATAAGTTATCGGAATCTAAGTTCTCGCGCTCGATAACTCCTTCTTATTCCACTCCCTAATCGCTCGTGAAAAAAAGAGTATAGAAATGAATCGGTTCTGTCCCTGATTTCTCGTATCTTATTTTCTTGGTCATTCCTAGATATGAATGTAGCTTGTAGTAATGTGTGTTTGCCGTCATACTGAAATAGGTCAGTCGTGAATTTTTTAATTAGCTTTTGCCGAGAGCCCTCGCTGTTTCAGGTCTTCCCAACCCAATTCACTCAACATCGCACTTACGCTTTCCCTCCAGCTATATTTTCCTGTAACGAATCGGGCAGCTCTTCTTAGTACCTTCTCCAATGCATCCAAGAACTCCTTTTAATAGGGACCCCACGAAACTACGGGAAACCAAGAAAATTGGAAATCTAGGTGGCCACACAGAGATTTGAACTCACGTCCTCCCTATTGTTACCACTCACTGGATAATATTTTTTTTATTAACAGGTTTAGGAGCTAATATGAATAGTCGAAAAATCAGCCGTCGCCTCCCTATCGATGTGAAAGTGATATACCTCTTGTCAGGTACCCAGGGACATAATACAGGGTGTCCCAGAATTATCTTTATAACTTTAACGTTGAATAAATTATGTTTGGAACGAGATATCACAATGCAGTTTTTTGCATGTTACAGAGTATCTCTCAAAGTTTTTTCCGTTTCATTTCAGGTGCAGTTTGGTGACAAGTAGGTAGTTACATCACATTTATTGAAAATGTACATCCCACAGGAAAAAGTTCAGTGTGTTTTCTGGTTTATAGAGACAAGGGTTACCTAACAGGCACGACATTCAAATTTGGGGTTCTGAACCTCCGCATGCATTTAGAGAGAGAGAGAGAGAGAGAGAGCGCGTGACAGCCCAACGGTTAATGTGTTGTGCGGTGTTATGCACAGCCAAATCATTGGCCCCTTCTTCTTTGCTGGGAAGACAATCAAAGGCCCAGTTTACTTGAATAAGCTAACAAAATTTGTTGTTCCCCAACTGGAAGTCCTTCAACCAACAGTCATTCTCCAACACCTCCGCATTGGGCTCATGATGTCCGTAATTTTCTAGATAAACAATTTCCTGGTCGGGGTCCAATTGACTGGCCGCCTCGTTCACCTGACATAACCCCCTTGGATTTCTTTCTTTGGGGATATGTAAAAGTCATCGTGTATCAAACCCCGGTTAGAAATTTGGCAGATCTCAGGCAGAGGATTTCTGCAGCTATTACGACAATTGATCAAGGGATGCTCCAAAGAAGTGTTCTAGAGACAGAAACAAAACTTTGAGAGATACTCTTCAAAATGCAAAAAACTGCATTGTGATATCTCGTTCCAAACATAATTTATTCAATGTCAAAGTTGTAAAGATAATTCTGGGACACCCTGTATATTTTACGAGTTAAGGTTTTTGGAGCTATTACAAGCTGTTACTGGAGAAACACAAGCGTCCTAGAGGGCAGCACTAGCAGAGCTGTTAGTGTGACGCTAGGGGTGATTGATGGCGTTGCGGTACCGCCGACTCGGCCGACGACCGCTACGTCGCACCATACTGGCCTTCACGAGGCCGAGCGGTCTGGCTTCCGGGTACCGCGACACTCTGCACTTCAGTCACCCAGCAGTGTGCTGAAAATATAACTCACCACTCCGGAAACGTGCAAGAGGCACCATCAAACTGGACAATCACATATAAGAAGCCCCATCAAATATAAACGAGATCTTAGTTGGTAAGAGTTCGTCAGCACGATAAATTCTACACGCTTTATATAGCAGTTTATTTTTTTACTATCACGATGACTATATATTGCTGAGTACTTGATTACCAAGTGCTTAGTTATCAGGTTTTCCCTTATTTTGCCTGATTTATTCCTGAATATCCGAGTCAGAGGTTTTCAATTTTGTATTCGTAGTCTTTTATCTCATCAGCTTTATAAATTCCACACTTAATATTAAAATAAAAACGACAATTCAACTCCTTTATACTTAATCAAAGGAAAAAAATCGTTCTTCTTTAATTAATTTTATTGATCTTTACCTATAAAATTCTGCTATAACGTTTTAAGAACAAACGTAACAACACAATATTCTATAGGTAAACAAATATCCATATCTTTTCTTCACAAGTTCTAATCGTTGGTTTCTAATCGTCAGTATAATGTTTTTTGTTCAATGCCTAGCACTCTGAATTCAAATAACGTGGAAAAATCTCGCCAAATACAATCTTCCATTACTTAACCTCCCTCCTCTTTCACCAGATATCGTATTTTCACTCCATGCTTAGAGCAAACACCCCTACACATAGAAATTGCCACAGACATTTCCTATACTTCCCACACAACATTTTCCCGTAACAATCAAAATAAATAACCGAGTAACCTTCTTTTTCTTTTCTTTTTGAATTAAAACAACTAAAAGTTATAATTGCATACTTTTCCTTTACGTAGGACATGAAGATGTTAAACCAGCACAAATTTACAGGGTGTTAAAGAAAAGTGTAAAATATTTTAGGAGGCATCAAAATAAGACATATATGCCTAATAAACGTAGGATCGCAAACGCTTACTTTCGGTGTTAATAAGAGGTCTACAATGTGATGGCCGTATAGGCAATGCACTCCTCAGCCTGCCGGTGTAAGGAATCACACTCTCTTTGAAACTGTCTTGGTTGGTCCTGTACATGCATTGGAGATGTACAGGAACAACCAAGACAGTTTCAAAGTGTGCGTGATTCCTTACGCCGGCGGGTTGAGACGTGCGTTGCCTATACAGCCATCTCCTTGTAGACCTCTTATTAACTCCGAAATATGCGTTTGCTACCAAATGTTTATTGGACATTTTTGTCTTATTTTGATGCATACTATCACCTCATAAAATATTTAACACTTTTTTTAACATCCTGTATAATCCTCAACTATAAAAGTGGTGGAAATTCTGCTGTAAATGTTGAACACTGGTTTCTGTTACCACTCACACCCACTTTGTCCCACAACGAGCACCATGTCACAGACAAATTTTAAAAATTCTACATTCTATTCACAAATACACGAAAATAAGTAATAGTAAGTTCCTGAAGTGTGCAGACAGTGATTAACAAGGAATAACTTCGGCATTCGAAGACAATAATGTCGAATGTAAATAGGATTGGTATAGGGATTGAAGGTTCTCGGGATGTTTTGAAGCGGTTTGCATTAGCAGGAGACTCATATTTGATCTGCATTTTCTGATGACTAAAATCATAGTTACAGCATTGTACTTCTGAATCGAAGGGATCTAGTATGGAATCGTGTGGAAAAACGAAGCATCTCCAGTGAAGGCGAACACACATTTTCCTCACAACAATGTTACTAGTTTTTTGGTTTGTTAAAAATGTTGAGCACATTCAATTTCAGCGTGAGTAAGGCGCTGTGATCGCTGAGTACTTCTGTGAGCACTTCTCGGATGTTAGAGAGGGCTAAAAGTTCAAAATACGCAAGACTCTGTTCCCAGCGCATTGATTGTGTAATATTAATGCTAGGAGACATGTTACTGCTGCCACACAAGGAAACTGGTAGAACAGCACTCTAGCTTTTTATCATAGCTTCCTTTCCCAATTTTCATAGTCGACATTTATCTCTGCGTATTCTTATAGGTTTGGACCCCTAAATAAATTTTAAGGTGGAAATAAATTTCAAATGGCTAACCGAAACCGACACATGAGCGATAATCGTTGGGTCTCGCATTCGAGAGGACTTGGGTTCAAATACCCACCCGACCAGCCATTTTTTCTCTTTTCCTCGGTTCGGAAAAATTGCTCCAGCTGAATGCCTGAATGTTTTCTTCAAAAAGCTATGACTGAATTCCTTCCCGTTCGTTGCTCGCTCCCATCCTCTGCTGCCTCTCGACGAGGCATTAAGCCTGTGGAAGGAAAAAAGGCAGTGACTAAAAAGTACGAAACTTTGTGCGTGTTTGGCTGCTTACACAGCAATCAAGTTTCAGGGAACAAGGAATTAAAAAAATAACCTGCGATTGCAATATAAAACCTGTGTAAACAATAATGGAGGCTATGAAAAAAACCGCTTGACTTTGTTTTGTTTCAAATTAATGCAGCGAAGAATTTTTATAAAGGAATTGTTCATATTTGATTTACCTCTTGCAAGAGACTAACGCTTACAGATATTTTTCGGTAGTATCGTAGGTGAATGTATTGTTTTTTGTAAGTAGAATACAGTTGATTATAGAATAACATTACGATCTATCGACGAATCAAATTCAGTGCAGTGAAAAAAACTATTAAGTTTCCAACCCCAACAAACTGATGAGGGTGATGTTTGACGACGTCGTAGTTTTTACGGATCGAAATCCAGATCTTGAATACTTAGGGCTGTTTGTTTAGTTGCTATGTAACACTGTATGTACAGCTGAGGCGCAGCTTCGTCGTGGCTGGCGACTCGCTGGTCGGCCCCGCCCTTGAAGCTCCCTGGCTTCTGACGACCGTTTCCGGAAGTGTGTCTACCCCTCGACGCGTGCAGGGGTGCGTCACTTTGCGTAAATGGGGGGCGGGGCAGATCTCCTCCAATTACGGTAATGGAAGGGCCACGCCCGACATTGACGGGACCTTGGGGAGGGGGCGGCGTATCTCCCAAGGGCATGTTCATTACTGATCAGGGCTTTGACCATATAACTGTAGGTCATTAAAGCTGTTGGCTGTATCACTGACGTTGAAGCATTTTCCGACTTGCAGAGCATTGCACGAGAAGGATTCCTGAGACAGAGAAACTGGAATACCAAGTTCGTGTTGGGATCTTATTACCAAGTAATAAACAATACACAGACTTTTCTGCTCACCTTCAGTTTATGTTTAAAACATTTCAGCATTAATAACTGAATACCGACATAAGATAAGTATATTTCACTTTTTTTCTGTCCTTACTAATTATTTGCTTCAAAATGACAAGTTTCATTGTTATGTTTTGGCCCATTTCAGTATTGGTTCAATGTATATTTTTACGTACTATATTACTGTGAAACAAATTAACATTGCAGTTGTTAGGGTACTGCAAGTTTCGATTCAAAGCAGATTGTGGCTAACTTGAAGTCCCGGTTCTGTTTTTTTTTTTTTTTTTTTTTTTTTTTTTTTTTTTTTTTTTTTTAAACCTTTGACTCTACAATATTAAGTTCATACTACGAGTGATGTTAATTGAATGAACTCATTTTTTAATGTAGTGGCCTTGCACTAATCAAGTATAATCAGCTGAAAGTTTATATTGCATTGAAGAATATTTTCAAAAAGCTTTTGGTGTATCTTCGGATACCAAAGACTGATCTATGTTCACTTTTCGTCGAGATTAATAACAGAAAAGTTATTCGCGTTCTCATTAATGTGAAAAGCATTTGTGATAACAAATTATTAAGTAGCTAATTGGATTCTGTGTCAGAAGTACAAATCTCCCTTCGAGCTAACTGATCTACAAGTAATTAAATGCAGCAGCTATTTTACAAAATTGTATATGTTTTGATTTAATTCGTTATTATTTTAGAAATTATGTCTCATTTCTTACTCAAAACTAACCCTATCTGAAAATAGGACTAGACGTGGCAATGTCTATCAGCCTAACAATAATTTAAATTTGAGTACCATACTATGTCCATGGACTACAACGATCATCATTGGCAACAGCATTTTCGTAGATGATAGTTGTAGTAACTGTGAAAGAAGTCATTTATCGCTAGAATTGAGTGCTTCACATTTTCTTTTGTGATTGAACAGTGTAATGGTGGCCCCACATATCTTGCCACATCTGTCACACGCGAAATGAGGGTCTGGAGGATGATCTTGGATCACAGTAGGGGATATCACCCCCCGCCCTGTCCCATCAACTCTCTGGGGTAATTTTGTTATTGGTGAAGGATCCCCTGTCTTACCAAGCATGGCTGTGTTTCCAAATGTTACTATATTTGTAGATTAATGTATGAGTGTGTGGTAAGTAGTGTGTTATTAATGTTGCAAATGAAGATTAAAGCATGGAAGTTTAACGTTCCCTTGCTATGTCAGTGCAGGGACCAACGCGCTTAGTCTCTTAGCAGGCGTCTGGCTTGGAGGTATCTAATGAAGATTCGTGTAAGTCGCGTGCTGTATGTTCTTATGCGAAACACTATACTAAAGAAAGTCATTCATATTTATGTTACAGTGAATATCGGTAATTAATGGTTTGTCTACAATAACTAGGGACTGTAAACGATTTCTAACATCGCGAGCGAGAAGTCAGGTGGACATTCACCATCCAGGAAAATGCAAGGATTATTGACGATCACTAGCAATTGCCCACGATTATTATTTGATGTTGGTGGCAAGGTTGGATTCAATACAGCTGATCAGCTGATCTATACTAAGCCTGGTGGTGAACAATCGCGTATTCGGGGGGACATGGGTTCCAATTCCCGTCGTAGCCATTCAGATTTCGGGTTTTTCACGGTTTTCCGAAATTACTCCAGTCGATTGCCGATATGAATCCTTCAAAAAGCCATAGCAGAATTCCTACCTGTATCCTCTCCCACCTCTTGGCCCTGGGTAGTAAATCAAAACACAAAAACTTATCTACTCTCACTTGCGACACTCGTAAATGGCGACAATCTATAGCGATTGTGATTACTGGATTGTTAAAATTCACTGGAATCTATGGGTGCAAAATATTGCAATGCACAATACAGTAGCTGGTTTTTTAGCCTAGGAGTCAGAACAATTTTTTTCCACGGTGACAACATCCTTATTTCATGCACATTGAACAGAGTTTTTGGGATCTAACAGATTACTTAGGTACAAAATTTGATGATTAGGAATTCCGCATCCCACCACACAGTCCTGCATAAAGATCTCAAATTCTATATTTTGTCTCATATTCACTCTCTATTTCAAGGCGACTGAAAATATCACTTATCTTTAAACAATTTACGATAGCAAATATGGAAATATCGCATTGGTTCTGGCGGACAGTGTTACTTCTTGTTCCAAAGATCAGTACTTGTGTTTGGTCTTCACTGTTACGTTCAGCGACACGAATACTTTCACCTCGGCAGGGTGACGGTGAATTGGTTATCATCCAGGTGACTCTGGTCTGGTTTCTCTTTGACCCTTTTGCATGCCGAGACCAGGTAAACAATTCAATGGCTAAGCAATGACTGAAAGTAATTTCCCTCGGCACGGCATATTCAGCGTGCCATTTGTTTGGAAATCGTTGATCATGTTCTCTTCGAGGGGCTTGTAAACAGATAGTTTGCATCACATTTGCATTTGACCTTAAAGTGTCTGCGGTCTGTAGGCCACGGCACAGCTATGCTTCCAGAAACTAGCAAGCTGAGTTATCTCGTGACACGTCCTTCTGCTGTTTTTTCGAGGCGCATTTGTGAGAAAAGTAATGTACTCCACTTACTATATGAAGGAATTTATAGGATAGAATCTGAGAGGAAATAATTAATACAAAGTTCTGTGCCATGAGCGATATTAGGTTTGTATCTTGGATTTATCGTAACAGTTTCGCGGGTAAATATTGATTAGTTTATGTAGTAACATGTTATATGTGTTCATGACTGTTTCCAGAGTAGTGTCTTGTTCGTGTTAAGCTGGCGAGAAGAAAGAAGGGGCGCGTTGAAACCCGGTGGTGGGACAGCAAAAAATAAAATCTGGGGTCACAAAATCTTGCGTCACCATCCGACGGGCGAATCATCATCAAATTAGATTAGATTAGATAGATATGTTCACTTTGATCCCATGTGAGAATAATCTCGGGGATGTGGAACAGTACATACACTTATTAGTAATGTCAATATTACTATATAATTGATAATATTATATATTGACTAGAAGTTAGTTACGACTCATTAGTATAACCAATATTTCCTCTAATCTACAAATACAATCCAGAGTTTGTTAATACTTATTATGTGGAACAGTGTATAAACTTATTACCAGCATCTAACAACCAGTTATTTTCTTACCAACCAGTTACCACAACTCATAAGCAGTCAATTACTTAAAAACCTGTTAGTATCATAATTTTTTGCAGCAGTTTATGAGTGCATGCTATCCCATGTTAGTTACTATATATGAGTGAAATTTTGTAAACAGTGCAATTACTTCATTTGTCAAAAGTTTCAACAGAAAGAAAAACCATATATCATTTTAGTAATTGTGGACAACTTTGTCACCTTCCCCTTCCATACACCATATATACTATTTTATCAGTCATTCTTAGTTACCAAATTCCAAGAAGAAAATTCTTTCACAGAGTAAAATGGATTCTGAAGTAGAAACTCTTTCAGTTTGGACTTAAAGTAGTTGGGTTTTTGTAGATAACATTTAATTTCTGTTGGTAAGACATTGAATAAGGAAGCTCCAGTAAATGTTAACCCTTTCTGTACAATTGACAGTGATTTGTATTCCTTGTGGATATTATATTTATTCCTAGTATTATGGCTATGTATGTCAGCATTAAGATTGAAGTGTTCAGGATTTTCCTCTACAAATGATAGTACAGAGTATACATACTGTGCTGGCATTGTTAGTACACCCAGGTTTTTAAATAGATTTCTGCACGACGTCTGTGGGCTTGCTCCACAAATAGTTCTTATTGCACGTTTTTGCAATTTAAATACCCTCTGTGCTTGTGACGAGTTTCCCCAGAATGAGATGCCATAAGTGAGCAGGGAATGAAAATATGCAAAATATACTAACTTTCTGGTTTCTATATTAGCTATTCTAGATATTACCCTAAGTGAAAATGTTGCAGAATTCAGTTTTTTAAGAAGTTGTTGAATATGCTGTTTCCAGTTCAATTTGTTATCTATACATACACCCAGGAATTTTATGAAATTACTTTCATTGTTTGCTTTTCCTTCTGATATCACATTATAGCTGTCCTTTATGGTGTTGCAATCCCTCTCTCTCGACGCCCTGCTGGGAGGTTTGGGGTTTATCCGAAGACTTTGGTGCACAATCTTGTGATTATAATTTATGCACAAACAGCACCTCTCCGACTGGAAATTTACTTAACAGTTTTCATTCTCTAAAAGGTATCATACAGCTAATTTCGTGTCGTTTGCCAGGAACAGTTACTGTGGCTTAAAGACCTTAGCTCCGAGTTTGGCATTTGTCTGTCTTTTAATGCCACATGTATCTATTGCAGGGCTTAGAACGCGAATGTATTATCTTCCTCTAACCAAAAGTAGATCTCTTCTGTTCGCACGGTCAATTTTTTAATTACTGAATAATCTCGGTACAAGTAGCTATCCATTTCTTATCAAGGACTTTCTAGTACGATAGCAGGCAAGAAAGAGCTTATCCGAGCATTAGTCCTGCGATAGTGCTTGAAACTGTCGTTAAAAGTCGGAACGATTGCAAAGGAAGTTGGCAAGGAGTGTGGGAACGAGGCCAGACGGGAGACTAATGAGAAAAGAATAAACATGTTAATTGTTCCTGTTTTCAGAAATGGAATTAGCATCATTACTTCCACTACTATTTTCCTTTTTAGTCGATTATAGAGAATCACGTTCTTTGTACATTAAGTAAATACTTTTTTTTTTTTGCTGTCATCAGTCTTTCTACTGGTTTGATGCAATCCTCCATCCCTTCCTATCTTGTGCTAACCTCTTCATCTCTACATATCTCCTACAACCCACGTCCTCAATTATTTGTTTCATATCTTCTAATCTCTGTCTTCCTCTACAGTTAATACCTTCGACTGTTCCCTCCACCAGCAAATTAACTAATCCAGCATGTCTCAAAATATGATCTACCAGCCTGTCTCTTCTTTCTGTAAGCTTCTTCCACAAACTTCTTTCCTCACCCATCATTTCCAAAACTCGTTCATTTCTTACTTTGTCTGTTTTCAGCATTCTTCTGTAACACCACATTTCAAATGCTTCAATTTTCCTTCTTTCCGGTATTCCTAAAGTCCATGTTTCGCTACCGTAAAGTTCTGTGCTCCACACATAAAGTTTTAGGAAGTTTTTTTCTAATTCCTAGATCAATATTTGAAACTAAAAGATTTCTATTTTGTACATACTTACATCATGATATTCGTTTGAGTTTAGATATATCGTATTAGTTAATATGTAAGGTAGAAACATTTATTTTTTTTACATATTTTTATCTTTCTTAAAAAGGTTGAATAGCTTGTTTATCAAACGTGAAAAGGTATATTATCACTTATCTGAATTTAGTTCCGGTGATCAATGATCTTTTTATAGTTGGTCAGTTTACATTACTTAATGAAAAACGTTGTACGTTGTTCCTTGTTCTGTTTTGCTGCAAATTCCTTGTTCCACTATCGATTTGATCTGTCCTCGACAAACCTCGAAGTGGAGCACATTCAACAGGTCAATTGTACTTATTTTTTTAACCCAAATCATGACGAAAGCGCCTGTTCTGACTTGTATATCTCTCCAGTTGTAGATGAGCCGACGCACAGCGTGTTTACTGCCGGTAAATTATAAGTAAATTGATTTGAATAGAGGTCTGGGTAGTTGCGTTGGAACACAGGAAAGGAATACCTTAGTTCCAAATACATTATGTTTACAGAGATGTAATTTTTAACCTTTACTTCTGGGAAAGTATTTTTTCTATCAGTTAAATCAATACATGAAAGGAGAGAAGAGCAGGAAGGTTTTGTCGGGGGACTAAGCAATTTCTTCAGTACCATTAGCAGTTGTTCTGTCTGGACTATCTTCCCAAAGGTTGAGTTATAAGTGTTAACATTGCATATATGATGCTGTTTCTTCACATATTCGTGTAAGCCGTGGCAGCTCGATTGTCGGATAGAGTAATTAAGAACTAGAAGAATGCGCATTAAATCGCAAAGTAATTTTCCAAGTTTTCGTTGAGAAACGGAACACCACGTCCATTCAACGTGTTATCGTTTGAGTATCCTAGAGAGAAGAGTGGGAGAAGTAAAGTGGCCTTAGCGTGTTAGCAACTACACCATCCTCATTCTAGCGACCATCTCACGGAGCTGAAAGCTAGACTCTAAATCCAGCAGTCCAACGGTAAGGCCTGAGCTGGTAAAACCTCATGTTTACATCTTTCCTTCACATATGAAGAACTTTATTGAAACAGTTACCTTGTTACGGTGGATGCGGAGACGATTATGTTTTGAATTAGTATTTTTAAAATATTTTTAATGACATGATCCAGTCCACAACGGAAAACAATATTTTACTGTAACGAAGGAGCTGGTCTTGATATTCGTTTTTAAAGTATGTTATATATTATCGGATGTGTTGTTTTACGGCAAGGCGAAATGAGATAAATCACTACAGAGGAACTAAAATAATTGTGATATCTTGAAATGATGAATATCCAAAACGTTTCATACAACTCACACAAATTTTATTAGATCTGGGATATAAACAAATAGAAGAGATAACAATTAACCAGGGAGCACGACAAGGTTGTAGTCTCTCTCCAACACACTTTTATGTAGATGACTTAGTTATGAAATGGAAGGAAAATGTCCATCCTGGAATAAAAATGAGTAACAGCACATATATAAACGCTATGCTATTTGCAGATCATCAATACCTCCTACTTGAACATGAAGATTACCTATATTAAGCATTATAGTAAAGATTACAATCTGCAGTTGTCTCGCACAAAAATGAAAGCTACAGCATGGCAAGGGAAATACCTTTTCCGAGTCAAAATAGTGATTGACAATCACCAACAGTGGAATTCTGAAGCTTTATCTATCTCGGTTGTGAACTATCTTTTAATGAAGATAACGAATTGAAGAAGAAACTTCACAGATTTCAATACATGTGTGGAACAATTCGACGAACACCGAAAGGTCCGAGAGGAACGTCGATTCAAATTTTATATAACAATAGCGTAAGACAGTACCGCCTCTGCTGTATGGCAGCGAAACGTGGATAAATAAAGTATAATACAAAAATAAAATTCAACAAATAAATTTTCTGATATCAATAAAAGAATATTTCCTTAATTACATAAGGAGGAATGAGTAAATAAGCAAACAAATGAATATTTTCTCTCAGAATGGGAGAGTTTCCAAAAAAAAGAGGAAAAATTACAAGGACCACATTCTAAGGAGGGTAATGACAGATCTCCGAAGCTTGCCCCGCAGTACCATACTACAGGAAGAAAGGATACTGGAAGAGTAGTTGGAAAACGGAGGTCGGAACAGGCTTTTGGCCTATCTATGAAGACGAAGGAAGTATTTTGAAATGACAAATGTCAAAGTACACAACTCCTGTAACTATGTTTTATAAAAAATAAAGGCCCAGCAAAATTAGTTCTTAAACTTTGTTGAAGCATATAAAATATGAAATGAGTGGTAATATTTTAGTAAGATCACCAAACTTTGGGACGCTATTTTTAAAATTACTAATTTTCTCTCTTTATATAGATGAGAGAGAAGCACTGGAATTGTTTAAGCAGTTACTGCAAGTTATCCTCTCCTTCATTCGTTATTTCACCATTTACTCTGTTTGCTCTGATGGATTCCGTCTTGAAACCCTTTCCACAATCCTACAGTGTCAGGTACTTATTCACTTGTAAAATTGGATGGTTTTTACAATTTATCTCTAGAGTTAAGCAATCGTAAGATAATTTATAAAATATATTAAACGGTGTTAGATACGGTTACTGGGAATTAAACTACTTGAAGAATTTGCAGGAAACATGGAAACAATATTTTCCCATCTTCACATCTATTTTGAGGTGCAATTCGTCATAAGTAGCCCGCATTTTGAATTGGGGGTAAGTACATGCAGAGTGGCGGCTTACACCTTGTTTTGCGTGGGGTGGTTGATTGTATCTGACACTGTGCACGCCGCATTCCAGATGGCACGATCGACACAGTAGTGACCCGCTTCAGGAGGAGAGCATCACGACCAAATGACCTCCGTGACCGCGGACCTGCAGGGTGAAGGCTGAGCGAGGCGCCTCCTGTTTACTTTCACCTTAAGGGACAGTACAGTGAAAGTACTGCCATCTTCTGGAATACCCATCTCCATACTGGGACGGGTTCATCGCGTTTGAGCAGCACTTTGCCTGTTTGTATGGGAGGTATTTTCGTTAACAACGTTTCTCAACTACTAATGATCTTATCTTCACGAAATATCAGCCTTATCTTTCACAAAAAGTTGAACATATTTTAGGCCCTTTTGTACAGAGAAAATCTCTAATGAAAGTACTTTGAGTGTAACGTGTCCTTTACTAAGAGCAGAAGCAATGTTAATATTGTAGAGGTAGGCAATAAGCAACACTAGGTTTACATATGTTGGTAATTGTGGTTGATCACTATAATTCCCATAACATACTTTACTTTTTCAATAATTTCCAAACCTGCAATGAATGAAGACTTACCAAAGAAGTTACTTTTTTTTAGAAATAGCTATTCCACTTATAGCTTTAAAGCTGTAGCTGATACCATGTTGCTGTAACTATCTTAATGTTCGTTATAGTCAGAAATATTTTTTAAACAAATATATAGAAGTATTTCTAGGACCACCGTCCTACTTGTTATTGTTTACATTCAGAATTACATGGTTACAGTTAAGTGTTTTACAAAACTTAGTAAAACGATACCGAACAGAGGCAATAAGATTGATCACGTGTGTGTCCGATGAACCATTTATCCCATGTCTTGTTATTGTTTACATCGTCAATTACATGGTTACAGTTAAGTGTTTTATAAAACTTTGTAAAACGATACCGAACAGAGGCAATAAGATTGATCACGTGTGTGTCCGATGAACCATTTATCCCACGTCTGACGTTTATTCGAAAAAACGTTTATTCATCTGTGTGACTTTTGCACTTGATACGGAAAAATATATTTAAAAAAATGAAATTTTCTGTATATTTTGTCATTTCTACTGTGGGTGAAATTTCAACGCTGTTTTGATGTGCTGTCTACGAACATTATTTTTGTAATAACAACAGTTGAATAGACATTAAATATACCAAGCAGGATGTTTTTGTATTTCAGTAACATCATCTAAGGCATATAACAGAAGACAATGGCCCAGTTTATGATGATTTGAAAGACTAAGGAAAATTTGGCAGTATCGTCAACATGAAATTTTGTATTTATTTGCTTGAAAATTAAAACCTGTATCTCCTTCAAACTTTTAGTTTATTAATAATGGTGAAGTTTATATGGTTTATTCTACATGTAATGTAAAATTTGGCGAAATATCTTAAAACAAGGGAAAGAGGAAAACTGTTCCATAAAATATTAACTTTAACATTTATTTTTTTTTGTGGTAGACTGGTATTGTGGGAAGGAATTTTAACTCAGCACTGATGATAATATTCAATGAGGCATGTATTTCATTTCAATAACATTAAACATTCAGGTGAAAATGGAGACTAAACCACGTGGGCTAGTGATTAGACGTAATCTCAGTAACAAATCCATCAGGGACATTTCAGCCATTTTAAGGCTGCCTAAGTCGTATGCCGGTGATGTGATTATGATCTGAAAACGTGAAAGCACAACCACAAATTAAGCTATAGCAGCGCAAACCTCATTTAATAAAGGAAGGAACAGTTAAAAATTTCGGAGGGTAGTTGTAAAAACCGCTGGAAATCAGTGGAAGGAATCACTGGTGAGGTGTAGGGAGCTACAAGCAGTCTATTCAGCACAACTACTGCGTGTTTGGAGCTAAAATGAATTGCGTACAAACATCGAACTTCAGCTTATAAGCCCAACATTTGTGTAGTCAGTGCAAAGTGACACTTGTGTTAGTGTAAAGAGTAACGCCAAGTGGACAGTGAACAACTCGAAAATAGTGATTTCGAGTAATGATCACTCTATTGTTTGTGGCAATCCGATGAATAGTTTGAGTTTGGAAAATGCCTGATGAATGTCACCAGCCATCGCGTGTAGTGCCGACAGTGCAGTACGGAGGTGGTGTTATGGGTTGGAGCTATGACATAGTCTCCTTACTGCGCTTATGAAAACTCTCGATGCCGAAGGATATGAACGCATTGTCAATTGCGTACGGTAGAGGATCAGTTCGGAGACGGTGACTGTATCAGCATGACAATGCTACACTGTCATAAAACCGCATCTGTAAGGCAATAGTTATGGACAGTAGCATTCATGAAGTGGACTGGCCTACCGAAAGTCCCGACTTGAACCCAATGAAACATCTTTGGAATGAGTTAGATTGTCTACTTCGCTCCAGACCCCCGCATCCGACATCAGTACTTTCTCTGGTTTAGCTCTTGAAAAAGATCGTACAGCCATCCCTCCACAGACATTCACTTCATTGAGACTCAAAGTCGTCATAAAGGCAGAGGGTGAGCCGACTCCATATTAATGTCACACCGGATAAAGCCTAACGCAGTTTTAGATATATGTGCGGATACTTTCGATCAGGTATTGTATATTGCTTTTAGAATAAGTCGAAAGTGTAGATCGTGGTCGCCGTATCATTAAAACTTAAGAGTACATGACAAAACGTGCAAAGTATCAAGAGAGGGGTGCACTATTCAATTGTCGACTTGTTAGCTGATTTCAGCCGAACGTTGGTCAAACAGGAGGAAATTAAACGCGCTTGGTGTTATTTCCGCGGCCATTTGCAATTCGTAATGCGTCGGACAACACCTAGCGGAGGCCAGAAACCTGGCTTCGATGCCGGGCGACAGCTGCGCGTGGAATGCTGCCGATGTTTTTGTGCGCTGCGCCTGCACGCTGTAATTGGACGGCGTTCTTTCTTCCGCCGCTCATTCATAGCGCCGCGCTAATGGCTATTGTGTTGGACGAGCCAGAAGATGGCATCTCAAAGCTGACAGAGAAAGGTGTAGTTTCAGCGGATGTGACAGTATTTCATCTGGTACTTTAAGATATACTCGACTTTATCGCTTCTAAAAACCGTGTTTCCATCACGCTTGAAATAATAAACTTCTCACACTGCACGTAGAGTTTGATTTAAAATCTACGTCACATACATGTAATACAGATTGCAGCAGTTCCCTCTAATAAACGAGTTATGTTGTGAACACATACCGCGTTTCTTAGATGAAAGATTGGTGAATCTTCCACATTAAACGTTTGACAAAATAGTTATAGCGATCTTAAGGGCTGGGATAATCTGTAATATTTCTGAATATTTAGGGATTTTTTTCAGTTTGAGAAGATCTGACGCGTAGTTACACCTTTTAAGACTGTCTGTCATCGGAAATGTTCAGTGCGTATCGTTAGCATTTCCTCATTGTCATTTTTAACCTTTTTGTAGGGAGATACAGTAATATTGCATTTGGAACTGTATCACTGATTAACATTAGTTTAGCGAAAACCTGACAGCTAGAACTTGCGACCAGCGTTTTGAATGCAACCTTTTTCGATGGGTAGCACTAACGGGGATTTACTCCCTTCTCAAGTGTTAGGAAATAACACCGCCCTAATAGGGCTTTAATCTAATAACTAATACGTTGATTGTACCAGAAGTTCTCGGACCCACATCATTCCTTTTGATAAAATCTAAATTCCCTTTTAAGTTCCAATATTATGACCACGTATAACTTGCGACTGTACTTTGTTACGTACACGTTATTTGACATTAATCCCTATGAAACGCGCTGCTACTCAATATGAAACAGTTTCTACACGTGATGTTCAGACATTTATAACTGAAGCAAATGTTTAAAAACCTCAACAACGAAATGTTATAAATCAGACTCCTGAAACAACATAAACAGCTGCTCTCTCCATTTTAAGAGAAGAAAGTAATGTTTCATGTAATTTACTCTGTTACCTAGACATACATAGAGATACGAATAAACAATTAGGAACAGTGTGCATATGAACGTCGCTTCGTTGTCGAGAGGACTCTCGAGTAGCAGACCCGCTGGAATTTATAAACCGAAGTTTTGCAGCGATACGTTCGTTTCTGCAAGATTTTCGGGCACAAGTGGTATGTACTGTACATGGTGGCTGTAGTCATTTAGTTCTAGAGGCTCGGGCTGTCAGCAATGCATTCCTCCATGCCTTGTCTTCTCACAGCACATCGCGGCTTTGCGTCACTTCATTCTGAAACATAATTTGTGTAGCGCCTCCTTGAGGCGAATTCGGGGTAAACTGCGAATATTATTACATCATGCGGTATATCACCTGCAGTTGCGTTATGTTGATGTACCAATGAGATTCACAGTGAAACCACGTAGACACATGTAGACCACCCGCTCCGCGATATATTATAGAGGGAATGTGTTCTTATAAAATGTTGTGTCCCCTCATTAAAGTGAGCTCCTGGAACTAACTTTGTCTATAACCAGCGGTCGGCAAACTTTAGAGGTTAAAGAGCCAACTATACCTTTCAAAAGCGTCGCGAAAGAATTATAAAAGCCAGAGGCCTAGTCATTTTTAATCAATAGTTTTTAATATAATTTGCTCAACAATAAATACCACATCATAAATACATATATTTAAATAATATATTTATAAGTAAGTAGCACTTTAGCTAATGACAACTGTGTGCTTGTATTTCCTTATGATATCTTACGATGTTAGATGCGCAGATTGTTGTTTTCAATTTCGAACATGAATCCAAGTCCTCATGCATCCAAGTCCTCATTAATTTATTTTTAATAAGGTTCGTATTGGAAAACGTCTGTGTTGAGCCAAACATACTAAGAACACCAAGTGCAAACTTTTTTCAACCCGTTATATGAATCCGGCAGTCTCTTCCAAGTACTGAAGATTTGTAATTTTTGTAGAACAGTTAGCATGTCCTTGGAAAGCAAAGTGCATGTTTTTCTTTGTATATTATCAGATACCACTGTCGGTAAAGATGTATCAAAAACTATCATCAAAGAGTTGCACTGATATCTTCAAAGAAACGCATGCGGCTCTGGAGCCACGGCTTGCCGACGCCTCTATATCTATACTATCATAAATCAGTACGCGGGCTGAGTGTGTACAGGCGTCACGGGGACTTCACAGTGTGAAAGCTTAAAATCTGAGGTGTATATCACGACACCACGTGACCCAAGCAGGAATTAAGAAATGATAATTAATTCATTCAGAGATCAGACTGGCACCACAGATCACACTGCTTCTCAGATGAACAATTCTTTACGAGATTCCCACCAAGGATCACGTTGTAATACAGATAACCACAACAATCTTTGTATTATGTTATTAATTATTATTATGTTATTATGTAACTTTGGTTATTTATTTTTTAGTTTTCTGAATTACAGTACTTTAAAATACACGGAAAACATTATTAAAACCACAACATCAAGGTCTACTATTCCCATAACCGAAAACGATCTTTGGAATTTACTGTAAAGATTACAAAGATACATTACAAATATTTATGCCTTGCGACTAGAATAAAAACAACAGGCAAACATGTTACTACACACACCCAGATGAACGCGAGCGAAGCTGAGGGAAAATACTAGAAGCTTCTAAAAAAGACTATTCTGAGTGGAAGACTAATTACTTAGGAGAAAACAAGTAAGCGGAATCAGCTGTTAGAACAGTATCCTATGTGATATTGATCTATATTCAAAAATAAAAAAACAACTTTCGGGTAATCTTTCTGATACTTTAAACAATTCGTTTTGTGATCATATCAGTTAAGAATTTTCATAGTGAAAACGTTGCTCTTTCACTGCTAAACTAATGTGTCTTAACAGGTGTAAACGGTTCTCACTTATAAGAGCTATAAAGATGATTTCCACAAACTCCTTGCAATGTTCGTTAACTCGTTTCGGCTGCATACTTCTTCTGTATAGGCGCTTTCATGCTAGTCTCTTTGTAAGAGCCCTGAAATGCCGATTCATTCTTCTCGCCTTGCTTTGTGCTTGGAGCCATAATTGCTTTTTGAGAAACGATACGCTGTCATAATGCGTCCTTTTGTGATAAAGGATGAGCACCGATTAAATTAGATCCGCTTATGTACAACTATTTTGCCTGGTAACATCAACCACGACCGAAGAAACAACATCAATAAAAGTTGTTAAAGTGACGAGCATTAAATGTTTTGTTAGCGCTCGAAAATCCAGAGGTAGGAGTTATTCACCTTTTGTGCTTGTTAAAAGTCCAGCGAACTATTTGCCGCGGTCCATTATAATCATTACACGGGTCCATTCGTGCAGATTCTCAGAGGGCCATTCAAGACAACATTTGTAAGAAGCGATCGTGACATCACAGAAGGAACGAGAAAGGGAGGAGGCTGAAATGAACAGATTGCCGCGCTAGTTGAAAGGAAGAAAACACTTCTTCAAGGCCGTCTGTGTTTCGTTATTGATCCTACCAGCACTTAAAAACACAACGTAAAGTACGAAAAGCAAAAATATTTCATTTTTTTAATTTAGGAATAAAAAATTAAAACTACTAGTGGTATTACTTGGGGGGCATCCATTAATTACGTGAGGTGAAATAGGGAGGGGGGTCAGGTGAAATCTCACGATACCTCACCAAGGGGGAGGGGGGTCAATGGAAATCTCACGTGAGGTTTTGAAAATCTTGTAGAATGGTAGAGCTAAAGAAAAAAAAAAGGTCTACAAATGACGCGAAAGTCGATTTTTTTTGGGGGGGGGGGAATTCGTAGGGGGGGGGAGAGGACTCTCCGTCAAAATATCACACCATTTTTCGTACAAGGGGGGGGGGGGTCCGACCAAATCTCACGAAGTCTGACCAGAGGGGGGAGGGATCCGGAATCCTTGAATCCCGGAAAAACACGTAATTAATGGAGGCCCCCTTGTGTATAATAACTTCAGTCGTAGGTAGAGCTGATTTTTAGTTGCGATTGATAGGTTGAGTTTTGAAGAATTGCAACGCTTATACAAAGGAATTGCGTGCAACACCCTCGTACGTCCACAGCTGCACTACTGTTGTCCCACCGAGAGCAATGAGTGAACGGTAACGCTCTGGCGTCGCATTCGGGAAGATACGAGTTCGAGTCCTGTTTTGGTTTTTCTATGGTTTCCCCAAATCCTTTCAGGCGAACACTGGGATTGTCCCTTTAAACTGCCATGGCCGAATTCCTTCCCGTTTCTTGCCCCCAGTCCATTCCCGCCACTAATGACCTCGACATCCACGATGCGTAAGGTATACATATTAGACTCAAAGACTGCAAACGCACATTGAGCAACGTTATTCGCGTCATGGCACTTATAAAAAACAGCCCGAATGCGTTGTGGCAAACTCAAAACGGCGTTTGGTCCAGGTCGCATTCTCCACACATGACGACTCACATTTTTCTTTTATTTAGAGCTTTTTAAGCCGACGGGTAAGAAGAATCATATATATTAAATGCAGCCTGGACCGATTCGTAGTGAACACAAAGAGTTAGACACTGATAAGCTACACGTGTTGTGGCCGATTTAAAGAAAACACAATGCATCATGGTCGTTTCTTTTTGCTTTTTTGTTTTTGCTCAATGAGCGTTTTCATTCAATATATACATATTGTCCCGTTTGGGATCCATTTTGCAATGGACTTTTTGATAGTGTAGAGAAGGTACGGAGAAGAGCCGCTCGATTTATGATTGCTTACCACAGAACACGTCACAGACTTGATACATAGATTCTGTTGTGATTGTTTGGTTGTTTTGGAGACAGACGACGAAGTTTTCGATTGAATATATTAGTAAACATGCGATCAACGCCCTTCATTTACGAGTGCAGCGAAATACTTCATCCGCCAAGCTATTTGGGTCTTGATGGCAGCAGAGAGAAGATTAGAGAAATTAGGTGTCAAGCGCATACTTATGTGAGTTCTTTCTTGTCTCGAGCTATTCGCGACTGGATTACACAGAGTTAGTTCCGGTGTATCTACATTTTTGTGAATTTCAGAGTTGCAGATGTTGATATTTTGGGAATTATAAAACGTACCAAACTGAAATAAAAGACGCAAACACTTTCCCCTCTCGCAAATGGTATGTGAAAAATGCTTCAAATGGGTAACCGAAAAATATTGCGCTAACTGCATGTATCACACTTAGCTACCCAAGTGAAAACTTAATCTGACAGTATTATAAAGGCTCCAGACCACTAGCCTGACAACCACTTGGCAATTATGAACATTACTATCTTTGTATTTGTCCCAAAGCCGGCCCAGAGAAGATTTGTTGCTGGCCAGAGCTTTCACACGCTCTTGCCCCACTGTGTTTGTCATCATATAATTGCCAAAATCGAGAAATATATTGGGATAGAGAATTTTTTCTCCATGAGTCTTGTTTTCCTTAGTTTTTTTAATTCGTGTAAAGAAACATATATAATTCAACGATTCTATAAGCAGTATAAGCTATTTTTCCCATTTGATGAGAATCTCGAGAAGCTTGGATAATGGATAGATCTCATAACTTGCTTGACCTTAAAAAGCGGTTATAACTTAATGCAGACTTATTTGAAAATCGGGGATTCTTAATTAAACCTGCCACTTTTGTTTTTCTGCACCACCTTCATGTGAACTTAACACAGTATCAGAACGTAATCAGCAGTATTGAGTGTTGCAACTTGTCGTAAAAATAAATATTATTTTAACAATCAATGTTATTATACATCTTTTAATCGGACCTTGAAGGGTAGTTAATGAACCTTTTAATGATTGTTATTGAAAACTGCTTTCGAAAGTGTTGATTATTAACGTTGTATGGCTGATGTTACAAATAAATAAATAAATAATATAAAAAAATCCTCCGTTCAGTTGTATAATATTTTTAGAGGGTAAGTTTTTTTTTGAAAATTTTCCATAAAAAAAGATGTATTCTGTAATCGAAATAACAGTCAGTGATGTTTGAATATTCGACGTTTATACTCGGGCTGCTAAATTATTGATCCAAAAGAGCTAGATTTATGGAAGAGAAAGAATGCAATGACTCAAAATTAATTTTATAAAACAAATATTTCTTTTTACATGTCATTTTAATCTCTTGCAGTGTGACTTGTTTGTTTTAAGGAGATCGTAACTGTTGTGGTTAAGAAGCTCTGCATAGGCAGCAGTCTTTGCAGCACCATGTCGCTGGTGGCCTATCAGATAGGCGCCGTTGCGCACTCCTCTTCTTTAAGAACGGAACATTACACCGCATTTCGGCGCCGTCATTAATCACTCCTTTCTCAGCATTTTACTGACTACCCGAGGTTAAGCTTATTAAATGACAAAATTTGATTTTTTTTAAAAAAATTGCAATTATTAATATGCATCTATCTTTGTGTTCAAAAATAGTAGTCTGAAAAAATAAAAATTTCAGCTTCATTTTCTTTGTATATAAAATTCCATTTTCCGATGTAATATTATCAGTTTATCCGAATAATTAATGTCTTAAGAGGCGAGGACTGACACTTTCAGAGAACATGTAACGCATTTTTTTTTTACAACATATGAATTCATGATATTGGTCATACGTTAATATTCACAGATTAATTCAAATAATTGTAATCAAATTTTTGTTGCCTTTTTTCACTTTATCTTGCGACGTTTGTTATGAAGCCACAAGTTGTTTCGATCCTACCGCCAAAGCCATTCTAGGTTGACGTTATTTCATACATACGTCCAGTGCACTTGCATATGTCAATATGACTGATTCTGTGTGGTACGTGTTGTAGAGAAGAACTTCAACGACCAGGTGAAACATCGAAAAGGCCGATGATATAATCAGGAATCGCTACCGACATTGTTGTTGCTTTAGGGCGCGTCGACAGCGGGGTCATTAGCGCCCTAACAATTACCAGCCTAAACTGTGGCCGCTACCGACAGTGCCATTATTCCTTTAGAAATTCCGGACTATTTTGTAATTTAAATTAGAATTTTGGCTTCCAGTTGTCTCCTTCATGTTGGTAACTTTTGATCGATATCAATCATTTAATATATTTTCACTAACAACGGTTAGAAGAGGACTGTGAAGTACAAATGGATCCGACTGTACCTCATCTTAAAGTGAGTAGATACATTTATCTGCTACATTAAACCACTGAACGTTGTAACTGTAGCTACGTACACCATTAACTACAACTAAGTATGTGATTATTGATGTAGAAAGTTGTTATCCACTGAGAGTAAATTTAAGTTTGATGATTAAAAATTCATTCACTATAGCTGACAAAGAAAGACTTAATTTTATGCTAGTCGAGATTTAGACTACGTACACTGCGGAATACTCTTCGTTATTGGTCAAATACTAGTTTCGTACGGGTTAATGCCGCATTCCCGTGACATTGGTGTGTTTGCTGTAAGGCTTGACATTGTACCAAACAAGTTCAGTAACCTCCGGAGCACTTAGAGAGCTACACATTGACGTCAATGCCTGAGTAAAAACTGCTTTCAGAAAGACAGGTGGAACCTAAAAAGGATAAGATGTGGACAGGCCCTATACTAATTTGTAACGGGAAAACAATTGTCAGTAAGGAATTCATTGCAGCTTAAAAACCTCCGTGACAGTATATGTTCTAAAACTATTTATTCGGCTTACACGGATTGTTCATAAACAAAGAACAGTTTCTTAATAAATATACAAAATTATTCTCGCCTATTTGATTCATTAGAACGGAACATAAAAAGTATTTTGTTCATTGTGGTTTATATGCACTTGTTTATCGCTATATTGGCAATCAGCTAAAATAAAAACACTCGGTACTACACTCAACACAGAAACCAACAGAATTAAGAAGAACTAAGCGATGGTGGAAGTAGCACAGTCACTAGTACCTTACCGTCTCTGTGGAATGCCGGAGACGGTTCCTTCGAAATAATTAAAGCTACTTTCTTTACACGTAGTAAAATAAATCTAATTCTGTTTCAGTCTTGGAGCTTAAGAAGTAGGTGCAACAGTTTTGGCAGAAAAACTACGAATATTTCAGTGACAGTAATCTTTGTTTGAGATGGGAAAGTATTAACTGTTAGAATTTTTATTTAATGAGCATTAAAGTTAAATTTCTGTAGGTAAGTTACAGCGTAGACCTCGGTTACAGATGTGGATACCGTTTAATGATTTTGTGACTTCCCTGAACATTTTTCGCCAATCTCACGTAAAACAGTAAACAACGATATTGGAATACAAAAAAGAAACTTCTGCTAAAGCAGTAAGAAAGAATATAAGCGTTTACCAAGATAATAATGTACTGAAATGGTGATGCGAACTTTAAATTTTTTGAACATTGCTGGAGCCCGGAATTTTACAGGCACACGTAACCGTCTCCTCCGAAGGTATAACACTAAGCCACTTTTCATCAAGATACTAACCGTTTAATACTGATTACCGCATCTTAAGCAATTGAAAATTATGCTACTATTTATTTATTTACATCTTCTTTAGTAACTTTCTGCCGGGATGAGAAACGTTCTTTTCTATCATTTAGACATAAATGGCTATTAAGTCTAGCTCTCCGGTTACAATTATAATATCGTCAATTTCCCTTCTGTTTTACTTTCTTTAACGGATATTCTACCTTGCTTTATTTCTTGTTACTTTTATTTAAGAGTACCATCAGTTATATGACGAAACTTTTCTTTCCAAGATAAACACACCTTTATATCGCAGTTTCTCAGATATTTCAAATTAAACACACGTAGCTTTTATACAAATAACCTTTTCACTTGGAAGGTCCAACCGTTTCCATATCTTTTCCACATTCGTTCTAGCTGCTTCCGTATTATCAAATAATCTTATTCGTGCTTTAACCTCTTCATTGAGTCTAGCTGGAGCGCTCGAAGAGTCAACTTCCTTGTTCCAGAGAGCAGTCGCGTGACAGTAAACTTCCGCGTTCGCGTGTGGATCTTACCGTCTTCGACTAATACTAGTGTGAATCGTAACTTGTTTAAATAGTGACCATTACGTGAAGCTTTAATAGTGCGTATCCAGATGTATGGTGGCCAGTACGGCGAGGGGGGCGGACCACCGCCGCCACCACCAGCACCACCGGACATCGCCTATGGAACAACATCACTGGCAGCTGTGGGCGAAAGCATTACGGAAGCAGTGAGTACTGTTAACAACTATGTGCTGGCAGGCGAAGTGGACGTAGAAATGGAAGCAGAGGCAATTGCTAACCGTAGGAAACGCCCTGGTGATTTAGATGGGAACTTTGGAGTGGATATAAACGGGTAGCATTAGTGTCAGATACCCCCAAACAAGATAGTGGCACAGTGAAAGTTGCAGTACCAGTTAATGATAACAGACAGGCAGGTAGATCAGAATCGCCCGAGCAGATAAACCAAGATAAACAGCAGAGTATATCCGCTAATAGTAGGAATAAAACCTCAATTATGTATAGAATGTCAGACACGGGCCCATATGTAGTTTTCATTGAAGGGAAGAGCGGAAATGTGGGACGGCTGCACCCCATGTCGCTTGGTAAATTGCTACATCAAAATATACCTGAGATTCGTGGACAAATCATTAATATAGTAACCACAGGAATAAACAGATTAAAAGTAGAAACACTTTCACCAAGAGCGGCTAACAGTATTGCGATGTGCAAATCGCTAGCGGCAAGGAACTTAGAGGCTTATATCCCGGCCCACTTGGTCTGTAAACAAGGCGTAATACGCGGAGTGGATACTGAGTTGGAAATGCAGGAAATGCTAGAGGAAATCGTGACACCAGTCAAAGTGATAGCAGCAAGGAGGTTAACCAAATCTAGAATCCAAAACAACATCAGAACGGAAGTGAAGCTAGAAACATGTGTGTTAACCTTTGATAGTCAGTCATTACCACAGTTTGTTTATATACATGGGACGCGGTGTGAGGTAACACCCTACACACTCGCCGTACGCATTTGCTATAATTGTTTGCGTTATGGTCATATAGGGAAGCAATGTCGGGGCAAGCCCCGTTGTGATATGTGTGGTGAAGCACACCGTACAGCTGACTGCACATCTGATGTGGTACGCTGCGCCAATTGTAGCGGACCACATAACGCGACAGACAGGGCCTGTCCGATGTACTCAATACGCAAACAAGCACATGAATTAGCAGCTAGAAACAACGTGTCTATTAGAGAAGCGGAAAACTACTTTAAAAATAGACCATATGCTCAGGCAGTACATTGGCAGCAGCCATACGCAAAAAACACTCCAGACGGACGACAGTACCTGTACAAAACACCAGATATCACTAACCATAGCGAATTTCCGCCTTAGAATCGAACAACACACCCGACTGTATAAGCCACATCTGGATCGACCAGTGCTAGATCAGCTACCGCTGCAGAAACACCAATGCTGCGGGTAGAACGCAAACAACAAACTGGACATAGGGCTACACTGAGGAAGAATCTATCAGCATATTCGGGGATGTATCAGCACGTCAACGATCCAAGAGGGCCACCAGGAACACCGATAGGTATTAATCCATATCGACCGATACTGCCAGTAGATTCAGATGAACCAGGCAACAATATTATAGAACAACTAGTGGAACTAATTAACAGGATAGTAGAGAGGACAAAAGTAGGGGAACAACTGGGAGCAAATGACATTAGACAACTGCTAGAGAGGAGTACGATATCACACCTCGTTAATCAAAGACCCCACAACAATGGATCAAGTAACTAATAGAATATCACAGGGGAATATACAAACAAGTAACAATTTGTCCAACGGAGTAATTGGGATATTACAATGGAACGCCAGATCTATTAAGGCTAATAAGCTAAGCCTTATGCAATACATGTTGGCCCACAATATCTCCATAAGCGCCATCGCAGAAACATGGCTAAACCCTAGAGAGACATTCCTATTTAGAAATTATAACGTTGTGCGGGCAGATAGGCCCGACGGTTATGGCGGCACAGCGCTATTAATACACAAGTCATTACCGTACCAGCTGATAAACATTAAATCGTCTAACTTTTCCTTCGATGTCTGTGCGGCACGACTGCTATTTAGAAATAATCATATAACGGTAGTATCCATCTACAGATCACCAAATCAACCACCGCTTAAAAAATCCGAGCTACAACTACTAATGCGCCACCTAGATGAACCGGTATTAATCCTCGGTGACCTTAACGCCCACCACTCACTTTGGGGAAGTGCGTATGACAACCGCGATGGCCGAATAATCACGGACGTTATGGAGGAACTAGTCGTACTGAACGACGGCTCCGCAACTCGCATAAACAGACCTACACAACTACAATCAGCTGTTGATGTATCTTTTGCATCTCCATCAATTGCCCCACATATAACATGGGAAGTCATTGATGACACCCTCGGTTCAGATCACTTTCCAATTCTCATGAAACTCTCTAATACTGAAAGGAGAGAGCGAACTATCTTCTCATACTATAAATGGAACATAAAGCGAGCCAACTGGAACAAATACACACAGGAAGCTGAAATTGCCTTCAAACTCTACAAACCCACCGAAGATATAAACAACGACTATAGTGCCTTCATAAACTGCATCGAGAAAGCGGCTGATTCCAGTATACCCAAACAAAAACAAACTAATGTGATAAAAACATCCGCAGCGGAGTGGTGGGACCAGGAGTGCGAGGAGGCTATAAAAGAAAGAAAGGAGGCCATCAAAACCTACAAAATGCATCCTACAACGTCTAACTATATAGAATGTAAAAGAACATGCGCGAAGACTAAAAAACTTCTAAGGAAGAAGAAAAAGAAAAATTGGGAAGATTATTGCTCCAGACTTAGCCTCAACACACCGGTCAAAGAAGTGTGGGAGAAAGTTCGCAGATTGAGAAACGTAACCGAGATGAGGGCCACAGAACGCACACCTCCACTGAACGTCCTGACCGACATGCTAGAAAGCTTAACACCCCCCTATGTAGATCATCAGCCACTGAACATACATGGTAATGTGCAACATATCCTCTGTCATCCGTTCAAGAGTGAAGAGCTAAATAGAGCACTAGCCTCTGGAACATCCACAGCTCCGGGGCCGGATAATATACATTACCCCATGCTCCGTGCACTACCCGCCAATGGGAGAGCACACTTGCTTGCACTAATGAATCGTATTTGGACCGACCAGCACGTGATTACTCCTATGAGGACAGCTAGAATAATCATTATAAGAAAACCTGGAAAGACAGCTGACTGTGCCTCAGCATACAGACCAATATCTCTGTTGTCTTGTATGCACAAAGTGCTTGAAAGAATGGTCAAACATAGACTTGAATGGTGGTTTGAACATAACACGCTACTGCCACCCACCCAGTATGGCTTCCGGAGAGGTAAAGGCACTAATGACATACTCGCGCATCTTATTACCGACATACAGTCGTGCCTTACCAACAACAACTACATGGTTGCAATGTTTACAGACCTCAAATCCGCCTACGATAAAGTCTTACCGCCGATCCTGGGCAAAAAATTAATGGAGAACGGTGTGCCAGGACCCTTCACAGCCAGGCTGGTATCTATGATTACGAATAGATGGCTAGTAGCCCAGTGGAAAACCATCAGTTTGGGACCAAGAAAATGTAGTCAAGGTGTACCCCAGGGATCAGTCTTGTCTCCATTGCTTTTTAATATCTATACAGCTGACCTGCACAAGATAATGCCACAGTCGGTCATAGTCCTACAATACGCCGATGACATTTGCATTTATACAGTGGGCACAAGCATCGAAAATTGTCAGAAAATATTAAATGAAGCGATGCTAAGACTGATACAGTGGTTGTTTGCAAATGGACAAGAAATATCAATCAACAAAAGTTCAGTATGTATATTTACCCGCCATAGAATACCACAAATAACCAGCATGACGCTTGGACCTTACAATCTTCCAGTAAGGAATAGCGTGAAATATCTTGGACTAATAATAGACAATAAACTTAAATGGGGTCAACACGTTATACAAATAGAGAAGAAAGTCTGTTCAGCCAATAACCTGATTCGAGCGGTAACAGGATTAAAGTGGGGAGCAAGCCCACCAATTGCACTGATGCTGTACAAATCCTTAGTCAGGCCACATTTTGATTATGGGTGCATCTGTTATGGATCGGCTGCAGAGCGTACATTAGCCAGGTTAGATGTTCTGCAGTATAGAGTACTACGCACCTGCCTGGGGCGATGCAATCAACACCCACGAATGCATTATGTGCAGAAGCAAGTGAACCACCACTACACCTACGCAGATCTTATTTATCCGCTAAATTCGTACTGAAACAGGAACAGCTGTCTGGTAATAAACTAGCTAACGCCATCCCATAAACTAGCAATAGACTGTCTAACGGAAAAATACTGGAGCCATAAACGACTACCACCTTTGGTCTCGGCTTACCTTGACACAAAAGCACTAAGCGTCAAAGCCTGCAAAAGCAAACAATTATATTGCTATGAATCACCACTATGGCACACAATCAAAGAAGTAACAGTAAATACTCCAATATACAAAGAAAATTGCAATAAACAGGTAATTTTGGAAAATCTGAATAAATGGCTCCCGGCCAGGTGTATATATACAGACGGGTCCAGAAACAACAACTGCGCAGGAAGTGCATTCATCAATCCTGAAAGTATGGAACAGGGCTCGTTCAAATTGCCAAAGGAAACCTCTATCATGACAGCAGAATTAATTGCAATCCTAGAAGCCCTTAATATGCCATCAATTTACAGGATAATAACATTATTGTGTTATCTGACTCGCTATCTGCGCTAACGGCCTTAAAGAACCAGCATTTAACCAAATAATAACCCAGTTATAAACGAAATCATAAGAGTAATCATAGACCTAGAAAACAGAAATAAACTAATAGTGCTATCCTGGGTGAAAGGACCATGATGGGTGTAGAGGCAACGAATTAGCTGACCAACTGGCAAAAGAAGCAACCGTCACTGGGAATACTACCCATACAACGATACCCATGTCGGATTTAATGGCGACATTAAAAGACAAACTGTACAAAGACTGGGACACAGAATGGAAACATACATCCACCATGAAGGGGAAATACTATGCAAGCCTACACCCGGGAATTGTAAAACGAACATGGTTCCAAATGTTCGAAGCCCCAGAAAATTATACACCACTATATCTCGACTAAAATTTGGGCATGCACGCTTCAAGAAGCATCTATATAGGATCGGCGTGGTTGACGATGCAAACTGTGAGTGTGGTCAGGAAGAAGACGTTAACCACATATTCTTTGGATGCCCACTACGAAAAAATATATCCGACAACCTTACCATGAAACTGGTACAACTGGAACAGCGACTACCAACAAATGTTTTCAACTCTGTTAGCCACCAACAAATACAAAATTTTTTACGTCATGTACTCTTTTCTACAAAAAATCAATAGGGAATTATAAAAACAGTGTTGTGAATAATTGTAACAGTCTAAAATTTTATGGTATCTATCTTTTAAAGCTGCTATTAAAATGTACATAATGCAGGAGGCAATTTGTCATTGTAAGTATATAAGAAACTATGTAACCCATCACAGTAAGGTATCTAATAATGTAAATGGATAATGGCAAAATGGCATGCATGGCTGAAATCTTATAAAACAGCGGTGTTGATAACTATAACGGACTTCTACTATCACTATGTTTTATGTTTTGTTAAAATTGTAATGTATATATTGTACCCTGTAAAACGGAAATTTAAACGCACATAATGTAGTAGGCAATTTGTCATTTTAAGTATATAAGGAATTATGTAATTGACCACTGTAATGTATTTAATCATGCAAATGGGTAATGGCTAAGTGGCCTGCACAGCCGAAATCTGGACTTTAAAAAAAAAAACCAGCAATGTTGATAACTGTAACAGACTTATCCTATCAATGTGTCTTATGTTTTATTAAAATTGTAATGTATATATTGTACCCGGTAAACCGCCATTTAAATGTACATAAAGTAGTAGGCAATTTGTCTTTCTAAGTATATAAGAAACTATGTAACTGAACATTGTAATGTATTCAATCATGTTCATGGGTAAGGACTAAGTGGCCGGCACGGCCGAAATATGGACTTACAAAACAGCGGTGTTGATAACTGTTACAGACTAATCCCATCATTACGCCTTATGAAAATCCTAATGTATATTTTGTACCTTGTAGACCTGATATCTAAATGTACAGAATGTAGTAGGCAATTTTCATCCTAAATACCCAAGGAGCTATGTAATGGAAGACAGTAATGTATCTAATCATGTAAATGGATAATGGCTAAATGGTCTGCACGGCCGAAGGCCAAATAAATAAATAATAAAAAAAAACCTCTTCATTAATAATCATGTACATAATCAACCACATTTCTATAGTTATCTATATTTATAGTCTGATGTATGACCGTAAGAAACTAAACGTAACCTTTACCTCTGGCAAAGCTTTGTTTTGTGGATTTGAAATTCGCTTTGAACACCCGATACTTTGGACTCCTCTTTAAATTGTAGATACTGGAGAAACGATGGCCTTATTAAGTCATACTACCTCAGTATGCCTCCTTGCGGAGAAACTAAGAAAACGAAGTCTTTCTGGGAATTCGGTTTCCATAACATACATTAGATCAACTTTATCGTTTCTAAAAACCGTGTTTCCGTCACGCTTGAAATAATAAACTTCTCACACTGCACGTAGAGTTTGATTTAAAATCTACATCACCTACATGTAATACATTGCAGCAGTTCCCTCTAATAAACGAGTTATGTTGTGAACACATACTGCGTTTCCTAGATGAAAGGTTGGTAAATCTTCCACATTAAACGGTTGACAAATATGTATAGCGATCTTAAGGGCTGGGGTAATCTGTAATATTTCAGAATATTTTGGGATTTTTTTCAGTTTCTGCGTAGAAGATCTGAAACGTAGTTACAACATTAAACCGAGAGTGGGGGTGTAACGGTTAGCGTTCTGGCCTCTGATTCGGGTGGACGGCGGTTCGAATCCCCTTCCAGGCATCCAGATTTGGGTTTTCCATGTTTTCCCAAATCACTCCAGGCAAATGCCGGGATGCTTCCTTCAAAAGGCCATGGCTGAATTCCTTCCCATTCCTTGCCCCCCCATCCTCTCCCTCTCTCTAAAGACCTCACTGTTAAGAGACATTAAGCAGTTAAAAAAAACACACAACAACATTAAAGACTGTCTGTCGTCGGAAACGTTCAGTGCGTATCGTTAGCATTTCTTCATTGTTATTATTAATCTTCTTGTGGGGAGATACAGTAATTTTGCATTCGGAACTGCATCATTAATTATCATTAGTTTAGCTAAAACCTGACAGCTAGAACTTGCGACCAGCGTTTTGAATGCAACTTTTTCGATGGATAGCACTAACGGGGATTTACACCCTTTTCCAGTCTTAGGAAATAACATCGCCCAAATAGAGCTTTAATCTAATAACTAATACGTTAACAGTACCAGACATTCTCGGACCCTTATCATTCCTTTTGATAAAATCTAAATTCCCTTTTAAGTTCCAATATTATAACCACGTATAACTTGCAACCGTACTTTTTACACGTTATATCACATTGATGCCTATGAAACGCGCTGCTACTCAATATGGAACAGTTTCTACACGTAAGGGTCAGACATTAATAACTGAAGAAAATGTTATTAAGCTCAACAACGAAATGCTATAAATGTGACTCCAGAAACAACATAAACAACTGCTCTCTCCATTTTAAGAGAATAAAGTAATGTTTCATGTAATTTACTCTGTTACCTAGACATACATAGAGATACGAATAAACAATTAGGAACAATGTGCATATGAACTGTCGCTTCGTTATCAAAAGGTTCAGGAGCAGCAGACCTGCTGGAATTTATAAATCGAAGTTTTGCAGCGATACATTCGTTTCTGCAAGATTTTCGCGCACAAGTGGTATTTAGACTACCAGGTGGCTGTAGTTATTCAGTTCTAGAGGCTAGGGCTGCCATCAATGCATTCCTCCCTGCCTTGACTTCTCAATACACATTGCGGCTTTGCGTCACTTCATTCTGAAACATACTTTGTGCAGCGCCTCCTTGTAGCGAATTCGCGGTAAACCGCGAATATTACATCATGCGGTATATCACCTGCAGTTGCGTTATGCCGATGTACCAATGAGATTCACAGTGAACCCACGTAGACACATGTAGACCACCCGCTCCGCGATATATTGTAATTTTTGTAGAACAGATAGCATGTCCTTGGAAAGCAAAGTGCATGTTTTCCTTTGTATATTCTCAGCTACCTCTGTCGGTAAATATGTATCAAAAAATATGATTAAAAAACCGCATTGATATCTTCAAAGAGCCGCATGATGCTCGGGAGTCACGGCTTGCCGACGCATCTATATCTACTGTATACTATCATAAATTAGTAAGCGGGCTGCGTGTTTACGGGAGTCACGGGGACTTCTCAGTGTGAAAGCTTAAAATCTGAGGTGTGTTTCACGACACAACGTCACCCAAGAAGGTAGTAAGAAACGATAAGTAATTCATTCGGAGATCAGACTGGCACTACAGATCACAGTTTCTCAGATGAATAATTCTTTACGAGTTTCCCACCAAAGATCACGTTGTAATATAGATAAACACGAGAATCTTTATTTTATGTTATTATTATTGTTGTTTTTTTTTTGTAACTATGTAACTTTGGTTATTTATTTTTTCAGTTTTCTGAATTAAAGTACTTTAAAATACACGGAAAACATTATTAAAACAACAACATCAAGATCTATTACTCCCATAACCGGAACGAATTTGTGGAATTTACTGTAAAGACTACAAACATACATTACAAATATTTATGCCTTGCAACTAGAATAAAAACAACAGGCAAGCATATTACTACACACGCCCAGATGAACGCGAGCGAAGCCGAGGGAAAATACTAGTCGCTTCTTAAAAAGACATATCTGAGTGGAAGACTAATTACTTAGGGGAACACAAGTAAGCAGAATCAGCTGTTAAAACAGTATGTGATATTTATCTGTATTCAAAAATAAAAAACAACTTCCGAGTAATTTTTCTGATACTTTAAAGAATTCGTTTTGTAATCATATCAGTTAAGATTTTTCATAGTGAAAACGTTGCTCTTTCATTGCTAAACTAATGTGTGTTAACAGATGTAAACGGAACTCATTTATAAGAGCTATAAAGACGATTTCCACAAACTCCTTGCAATGTTCGTTAACTCGTTTCGGCTGCATACTTCTTCTGTATAGACGCTTTCATGCTAGTCTCTTTGTAAGAGCCCTGAACTGCCGATTCATTCTTCTCGCTTTGCTTTGTGCTTGGAGCCATAATTGCTTTTTGAAAAACGATACGCTGTCGTAATGCGTCCTTTTGTGATAAAGGATGAGCACCGATTAAATTAGATCCGCTTATGAACAACTATTTTGCTTAGTAACATCAACCACGACCGAAGAAACAACATCAATAAAAGTTGTTAAAGTGACGAGCATTAAATGTTTTGTTAGCGCTCGAAAATCCAGAGGTAGGAGTTATTCACCTTTTGTGCTTCTTAAAAGTCCAGCGAACTATTTGCCGCGGTCCATTATAATCATTACACGGGTCCATTCGTGCAGATTCTCAGAGGGCCATTCAAGACAACATTTGTAAGAAACGATCGTGACATCACAGAAGGAACGAGAAAGGGAGGAGGCTGAAATGAACAGATTGCCGCGCTAGGTGAAAGGAAGAAAACACTTCTTTAAGGCCGTGTGTGTTACGTTATTGATTCTACCAGCACTTAAAATCACAAAGTAAAGAACGAAAAGAAAAAATATTTAATTTTTTAAAATTTGGGAATAAAAAATTAAAGTGACTAGTGGTATTACTTGGAGGCGTCCATTAATAACGTGAGATGAAATGGGGAGGGGGAGGGGGTCAGAAGAAATCTCACGAAACCCCATCAAGGGAGAGGGGGGGGGGGGAGTCAACGGAAATCTCAAGTGAGGTTTTGTAATTCTTGTAGAATGGTAGAGCTAGAAAAAAAGGGTCTACAAATGACGCGAAAGTCGATTTTAGGGGGGTAAAAACCAACCGACTATAGGGGGAGCATGAGACCTTAAAAAAAGGTCTCAAAAAGTTGCGAGGTCCATTCGTAGGGGGAGGGGGGGTCGCCGTCAAAATCTCACGGCATTTTACAAGGGGGGGGTACGACGAAATCTCACGAAGTCTTACCAGGGGGGGGGAGGGATCCGGTATTTCGGAAAAACACCTCAAGTAATTAATGGAGGCCCCCTTGTGTATAATAACTTCAGTCGTAGGTAGAGCTGATTTTTAGTTGCGATTGATAGGTTGAATTTTGAAAAATTGCAACGCTTATACAAAGGAATTGCGTGCAACACCCTCGTACGGCCACAGCTGCACTACTGTCGTCCCTCCGAAAGCAATGAGTGAGCGGCACCGCTCTGGCGTCGCATTCGGGAAGATGCGAGTTCGAGTCCTGATTTGGTTTTTCCATGGTTTCCCCAAATCCTTTCAGGCGATGGCTGGGATGGTCCCTTAAAACTGCCATGGCCAAATTCCTTCCCGTTGCTTGCCCCCAGTCCATTCCCGCCACTAATGACCTCGATGTCCACGATGTGTAAGGTGTGTATGTTAGGCTGAAAGACTGCAAACGCACAGCGAAAAACGCCCACAACTCGTTCTGGTTTCTTGAAAACGGCCACAAAACGTCATTCGCGTCATGGCACTTATAAAAAACAGCCCGAATGCGTTGTGGCAAACTCAAAACGGCGTTTGGTCCAGGTCGCATTCTCCACACATGACGACTCACATTTTTCTTTTATTTAGAGATTTTTTAAGGCGACGGGTAAGAAGAATCATATAGTATGTTAAATGCATCCTGGACCGATTCGTAGTGAACACAAAGAGTTAGACACTGATAAGCTACAAGTGTTGTGGCCGTTTTCAAGAAAACACAATGCATCATGGTCTTTTTTTTTTTTTTTCTCAATGAGCGTTTTCATTCAATATATACATATTGTCCCGTTTGGGATCCATTTTGCAATGGACTTTTTGATAGTGTAGAGAAGGTACGGAGAAGAGCCGCTCGATTTATGATTGCTTACCACAGAACACGTCACAGACTTGATACATAGATTCTGTTGTGATTGTTTGGTTGTTTTGGAGACAGACGACGAAGTTTTCGATTGAATATATTAGTAAACATGCGATCAACGCCCTTCATTTACGAGTGCAGCGAAATACTTCATCCGCCAAGCTATTTGGGTCTTGATGGCAGCAGAGAGAAGATTAGAGAAATTAGGTGTCAAGCGCATACTTATGTGAGTTCTTTCTTGTCTCGAGCTATTCGCGACTGGATTACACAGAGTTAGTTCCGGTGTATCTACATTTTTGTGAATTTCAGAGTTGCAGATGTTGATATTTTGGGAATTATAAAACGTACCAAACTGAAATAAAAGACGCAAACACTTTCCCCTCTCGCAAATGGTATGTGAAAAATGCTTCAAATGGGTAACCGAAAAATATTGCGCTAACTGCGTGTATCACACTTAGCTACCCAAGTGAAAACTTAATCTGACAGTATTATAAAGGCTCCAGACCACTAGCCTGACAACCACTTGGCAATTATGAACATTACTATCTTTGTATTTGTCCCAAAGCCGGCCCAGAGAAGATTTGTTGCTGGCCAGAGCTTTCACACGCTCTTGCCCCACTGTGTTTGTCATCATATAATTGCCAAAATCGAGAAATATATTGGGATAGAGAATTTTTTCTCCATGAGTCTTGTTTTCCTTAGTTTTTTTAATTCGTGTAAAGAAACATATATAATTCAACGATTCTATAAGCAGTATAAGCTATTTTTCCCATTTGATGAGAATCTCGAGAAGCTTGGATAATGGATAGATCTCATAACTTGCTTGACCTTAAAAAGCGGTTATAACTTAATGCAGACTTATTTGAAAATCGGGGATTCTTAATTAAACCTGCCACTTTTGTTTTTCTGCACCACCTTCATGTGAACTTAACACAGTATCAGAACGTAATCAGCAGTATTGAGTGTTGCAACTTGTCGTAAAAATAAATATTATTTTAACAATCAATGTTATTATACATCTTTTAATCGGACCTTGAAGGGTAGTTAATGAACCTTTTAATGATTGTTATTGAAAACTGCTTTCGAAAGTGTTGATTATTAACGTTGTATGTTACAAATAAATAAATAAATAATATAAAAAAATCCTCGGTTCAGTTGTATAATATTTTTAGAGGGTAAGTTTTTTTTTGAAAATTTTCCATAAAAAAAGATGTATTCTGTAATCGAAATAACAGTCAGTGATGTTTGAATATTCGACGTTTATACTCGGGCTGCTAAATTATTGATCCAAAAGAGCTAGATTTATGGAAGAGAAAGAATGCAATGACTCAAAATTAATTTTATAAAACAAATATTTCTTTTTACATGTCATTTTAATCTCTTGCAGTGTGACTTGTTTGTTTTATTAGGAGATCGTAACTGTTGTGGTTAAGAAGCTCTGCATAGGCAGCAGTCTTTGCAGCACCATGTAGCTGGTGGCCTATCAGACAGGCGCCGTTGCGCACGCCTCTTCTTAAGGACGGAACATTACACCGCATTTCGGCGCCGTCTCAGCATTTTACTGACTACCCGAGGTTAAGCTTATTAAATGACAAAATTTGATTTTTTTTGAAAAATTGACAATTATTAATATGCATATATCTTTGTGTTCAAAAATAGTAGTCTGAAAAAATAAAAAATTCAGCTTCATTTTCTTTGTATATAAAATTCTATTTTCCGATGTAATATTATCAGTTTATCCGAATAATTAATGTCTTAAGAGGCGAGGACTGACACTTTCAGAGAACATGTAACGCATTTTGTTTTTACAACATATGAATTCATGATATTGGTCATACGTTAATATTCACAGATTAATTCAAATAATTGTAATCAAATTTTTGTTGCCTTTTTTCACTTTATCTTGCGACGTTTGTTATGAAGCCACAAGTTGTTTCGATCCTACCGCCAAAGCCATTCTAGGTTGACGTTATTTCATACATACGTCCAGTGCACTTGCATATGTCAATATGACTGATTCTGTGTGGTATGTGTTGTAGAGAAGAACTTCAACGACCAGGTGAAACATCGAAAAGGCCGATGATATAATCAGGAATCGCTACCGACATTGTTGTTGCTTTAGGGCGCGTCGACAGCGGGGTCATTAGCGCCCTAACAATTACCAGCCTAAACTGTGGCCGCTACCGACAGTGTCATTATTCCTTTAGAAATTCCGGACTATTTTGTAATTTAAATTAGAATTTTGGCTTCCAGTTGTCTCCTTCATGTTGGTAACTTTTGATCGATATCAATCATTTAATATATTTTCACTAACAACGGTTAGAAGAGGACTGTGAAGTACAAATGGATCCGACTGTACCTCATCATAAAGTGAGTAGATACATTTATCTGCTACATTAAACCACTGAACGTTGTAACTGCAGCTACGTACACCATTAACTACAACTAAGTATGTGATTATTGATGTAGAAAGTTGTTATCCACTGAGAGTAAATTTAAGTTTGATGATTAAAAATTCATTCACTATAGCTGACAAAGAAAGACTTAATTTTATGCTAGTCGAGATTTAGACTACGTACACTGCGGAATACTCTTCGTTATTGGTCAAATACTAGTTTCGTACGGGTTAATGCCGCATTCCCGTGACATTGGTGTGTTTGCTGTAAGGCTTGACATTGTACCAAACAAGTTCAGTAACCTCCGGAGCACTTAGAGAGCTACACATTGACGTCAATGCCTGAGTAAAAACTGCTTTCAGAAAGACAGGTGGAACCTAAAAAGGATAAGATGTGGACAGGCCCTATACTAATTTGTAACGGGAAAACAATTGTCAGTAAGGAATTCATTGCAGCTTAAAAACCTCCGTGACAGTATATGTTCTAAAACTATTTATTCGGCTTACACGGATTGTTCATAAAACAAAGAACAGTTTCTTAATAAATATACAAAATTATTCTCGCCTATTTGATTCATTAGAACGGAACATAAAAAGTATTTTGTTCATTGTGGTTTATATGCACTTGTTTATCGCTATATTGGCAATCAGCTAAAATAAAAACACTCGGTACTACACTCAACACAGAAACCAACAGAATTAAGAAGAACTAAGCGATGGTGGAAGTAGCACAGTCACTAGTACCTTACCGTCTCTGTGGAATGCCGGAGACGGTTCCTTCGAAATAATTAAAGCTACTTTCTTTACACGTAGTAAAATAAATCTAATTCTGTTTCAGTCTTGGAGCTTAAGAAGTAGGTGGAACAGTTTTGGCAGAAAAACTACGAATATTACACTCGCAGTAATCTTTGTTTGAGATGGGCAAGTATTAGCTGTTAGAATTTTTATTTAATGAGCATTAAAGTTAAATTTCTGTAGGTAAGTTACAGCGTAGACCTCGGTTACAGATGTGGATACCGTTTAATGATTTTGTGACTTCCCTGAACATTTTTCGCCAGTCTCACGTAAAACAGTAAACAACGATATTGGAATGCAAAAAAGAAACTTCTCCTAAAGCAGTAAGAAAGAATATAAGCGTTTACCAAGATACTAATGTACTGAAATGGTGATGCGAACTTTAAATTTTTTGAACATTGCTGGAGCCCGGAATTTTACAGGCACACGTAACCGTCTCCTCCGAAGGTATAACACTAATCCACTTTTTATCAAGCTACTAACCATTTACTACTGATTACCGCATCTTAAGCAATTGAAAATTATGCTATTATTTATTTATTTACATCATCTTTAGTAACTTTCTGGTGGGATGAGAAACGTTCTTTTCCATCATTTAGACATAAATGGCTATTAAGTCTAGCTCTCCGGTTACAATTATAATATCGTCAATTTCCCTTCTGTTTTACTTTCTTTAACGGATATTCTACCTTGCTTTATTTCTTGTTACTTTTATTTAAGAGTAACATCAGTTATATGACGGCAACTTTTCTTTCCAAGATAAACACACCTTTATATCACAGTTTCTCAGATATTTCAAATTGAACACACGTAGCTTTTATACAAATAACCTTTTCACTTCGAAGCTCCAACCGTTTCCATATCTTTTTCAGATTCGTTCTAGCTGCTTCCGTATTATCAAATAATCTTATTCGTGCTTTAACCTCTTCATTAATAATCATGTACATAATCAACCACATTTCTATAGTTATCTATATTTATAGTCTGATGTATGACCGTAAGAAGCTGAACGTAACCTTTACCTCTGACAAAGCTTTGTTTTGTGGATTTGAAGTTCGCTTTGAACACCCGATACTTTGGACTCCTCTTTAAATTGTAGATACTGGAGAAACGACGGCCTTATTAAGTCATACTACCTCAGTATGCCTCCTTGCGGAGAAACTAAGAAAACGAAGTCTTTCCGGGAATTCGGTTTTCATAACATACATTATATCGCCGAAATATTGTGTGAAAACACACTAGACATGTTACCCAAAAACATTGTAACTTTAAAATGTTTCATATAATCCGCGGAGCATTCTATACTTTCAAATGGAAATGTCGAACAATCATTTTTTTTCAATTTTTAATGGCGTAGGTAACCCACAATTATTTATGAAGAAAAATATATTTTTAGTCGTAGAAAAAGGTATTTATCTCTTCTACTAGACGTACACCTTTAGTTTCTGAAGTACGACTAGCTGAGGTCATACTGTCAGAAATTAAAGGTAGCAGTACGCTGTATGTTAACACTGGGGCTTAAGTCAGTCATTGACTGCACAGTTCACCAGAGTATCGGAGCACTGTGGGCAGGGAGCCTATTTCTGGTCCGACTGTGAGGTTTCCAGCCGTTTCTCGTCGCCTTGCCGAAGCCTCGCAGCTGCCTGCTCGCGCCTTTGATGGCACGTTTACATAACAATGCCACATTCCATTCCGTTCGCACAGGCACTAAAGCGCTTACCGAGCGGCCAATGTCGAAGCGCATTAGCTGCTACGGGGCTGTACCGAACGGCACTCAATCGCTACACGGGAGACACGTCAGTACATCTGTAAACATCCTCTAGCCGCTCTCATTGCAATCAACTTGTTAAGACTTTTTTTAACCGACTATTCGCATTTTGTGTATTAATAGGTCAAACGATCTTGTAGCATAGGGACTAGCGAGATGGCCCTACCTTGCAAGGGACGCTGGTTCGAATCCGGCCGAGGGCTCGGGTGGATTTAATTAAGTAATATATACCATATGTCCTGTATTGTCTATACGGAGAAGTAAACGATAATTGCTGTGATGTAGTGCATATACACTTGAAGAAATAAAAGAACACACTTGCAGCTGGCTGTATGGCTGACATATCCGAAAGTCATTTTTTTAAATTGATTAAGACGTCTGACAAGAGACTAAATGGCCGCCGGTTAGAACCTCGTTCTTCGCTGAAAATTTCGAAAGCCCTTAACCTTCACCTCAGCCACAGCCTTCTGTGTAATGTGAAGTTAGCCGCAACGCTTCCATGGTTCGGACATCACGTTAAACTGTAGGTCCTCTATACCCACTAGGACTATCGTTATAGGCTACATGGCAACGATAAGGGTGATTTGTACGGTGGGTAACAAACCGTGTTACCAGGTCATTACGAACACATGAGTTTACTTAAGTAAAAGATCCTTAGTAACAAATGGCCTACATAAGCATAGTATAATTTTCCAAAAACTCGAACAACAATACTAACAATAGTTACACCCTTTCATAAAACTACTACCTGACACCACTGAAGATAATACAATTAAATATCCAAAATCTGGAGTTTAAAAATAGCTAGCACCACAAAAAAAGGTTTCGGTTGTCCAGATGCCACAATTTTGACGTCAGTGATTAAACGAAGCTGTATGTAACAGCATTTTTCATTCCATTTCATGTATCTTTATGCTGTAAATTGTGATCAACCGTGTTTGATTAAATAGTTAACTATTTTTTTTATGAACAAACTAAAAAACAGAATGAGAAAATCGGAGCTTCCTTTCGTCAGTGTCCATTCATTGGTCTTTGTATCCATTATATCGTCGAAGTTTTCTTGATTTATTTCATTCCGATCTGTGAAAAGCTTTCACGTTCTTATACCTCCCTCATTGTGCAGTATATTCTTATACAGTAGCTTCCCATAATCTGTCTCATTTTTTAGTTATTCCATTTTATTTTAAACTAATCAGCTATCTCAAGTCATCAGCATATTTTATTTTAAATTTTTAATTTTCAGTCTTCCTTGTATTCAAGCTTCAGTGAAGTACTGTGCGTCCTAACTATGCGTTCAAAAACTTTCTCAGTGGTATTTTACGTGTTCTAAGAACGTTAACTGCTTGTGCAGACATGACAAATAAAATATTGAAGGCAGTTTAATTTTTTCCTAACACTGTTATGTCGACTTAATCTAAGACGTGATTTGCCGTTGTGGTGCGGGGCATCGTAATTGAATATAAGTGTGCAAGGTGTTGTTGAAAGAACTGAAATATTGGTATACATAACTACACTCTACTTGGTAGAATACGTTACATGTCATCCAAGAAGAGTTCTATTTGCACCTCTATAGAACTAGACTGAGAACTGTGGCTCAATATTCTTCCTTGTATTTTTTTTTTTTGATTGAATTAGTCTAACGGTGGTGCCAGCTTAATATAGTTGCTTATCCTGCTCTATTTGTGTTGGTGACTCTATGTTTTTGTGATTGTTATGTTATTAATTGATGTCCATGTGTTTGCTTTATACGTTATGGCTATTCTTTAGTTTTTTGAATTGTCATTAATTTTTTGAATTAATGAATTCATTAAGCACCGTTGTCTCCATTACTGTAACTTTGTGTAGGAGGTAACTTTCCTGGAATGTTAAGTATATGTTTTCGGCTGTTGTTTATTATAAGTATTTTCATGTCTGTCTGTGATGTAGTGGGTTGATGGCTGTGGTATATAAAGTTAGTTATGTATACAAACAAATATTATAATTTTTCTCAACAACTGACAGTGTATTATGATGCCCCACACCGCAAGGCCAAAACGAGTCTGAGATTAAATAATTAAAATAACTGTTTTTAACAGATCGTTTTTTATTCACAAAAGCAACTTCGGAAGAATGTCCCTTAGACAATTTTTTTAAAAAAACCACTATCTGTTTAAATCACTATCAAAGATATTATTTTTGAAATATAAAAATACCTCCGAGTAATACGTTAAAACTGGTAATGTGAAGATTAATGATAGTTTCTTGTGAATATAAAGCACGTTAAACGAAATTTTAATTAGCTACCAATTAAAGAACATCTTAAAGAGCCTTGTACTACAAAACTTGTAAGTCATATGCCAAGTAAACAGGTAAAGCCAATTAATGTAGTGCTAATGTTTAGTATTTGAAATTCCTCACATGCATAATCAGTAATAAGAGGGCAAAGTAGATTCGAACTGTAGGCGGTATAAATTAAAGTCAGCACATCGCGAACGAGAAGACCGGAAACAACAAGGTCAGAAATGAAGTGAAAAGGAAAGAAATTTACATTACAGTGCCTGTAGTTGATGTCAGAAACAAACACTTCAGAGGTAATATATATCTGATAATAAGGAGTGAAGTAAGAATAGCAATAAAATATTTATATAGCGAACTTAAATTTAAAACACTGAGGGGAAAGCCAAGAAGCGACGTGTAGAGAGTGTGAGATCAGAAATGCAGCAAGGAGACTAAAGTTGGGAAGATTTTAAGAAATCAAGATTTACAGAGACAGCAAAATGTAGCGAGCACTTAAGTACATCAGTGGAAACTGGTGTCGGAAAATAGTGATGGTTAAAAGAGCAGTAAAAATGCGAATGGGAGCCATAAAGTATGGAGATGAGAAAATCCTCCATTATAGTGTGGGTTGATGCGAACTCCATTGCTGGTGGAATGCAGGTAGCCGTGCAGCGCTGCCTGTGTGCAGAGTGTTAATGGCGGGGTGATTGGCTCGGTGTTAAGTGCTAATGCGGTGACGCCCATAGTGCCAATAAATGCCGCGCGGCGCGCCACTTGCTACGATGACTTATCTCGGCCGAGGCTGTTTGCATGCTTGCGTGGTTTGCAGGCTCATGCATACCGTATGCACCGCGATCTGCATAATCGGGTTTCACTAGGCCGCTAAGGAGGAGTACTGCAACTTCGATCACGGTGAATAGTTCTCACCCGCGCGTGAATCTTTCTGCTGTTTGATGCGTCCTCCGTATTCGCTACTAAGCATGCGGCGTAACTTGATATTCTCGTATTCAAAATCCGCTACGCAGAAGTCAGCGGACATACAATTATGATACTTGTAGATTAGTTTTGACCATTCCAGATACATGTTCCTCCTTACGTAACAGTTGAATTTATTGGACATTTCGTATTTTCTGCGGTGATTAGATTCTGATATATCTGTCTATTTTCTGGGAACCTTATTAACTACAGCAGTTAGAGAATTGTTAAAACATCTGTTTTGTTGTTACTATTGTATTACTTTTGCCCAGTAACCCTGTTAACAAAGCGTTCATGTGAAAAATAAGAACAACAAGTATCAAAAATAATGTTGTCAAGGTAATTGTAGTTTCGTAGTCTTAAAAAACTGTAACTGATTTTGAAATGAATCATAAAGCAACTAACTGATATTCTAGTACATTCCCATTAGTTCTATTGCGTCGTAAAACTTGTCTATAGTCTGCCTTACAGGTTATAACTGCCCTCAGATCCAGACTTAAAGTAAAATTGCATTTAATGAATTATTTGTAGCAAGCTAAGGGTTGAGTAAATATGATTTGGTATGTTTTCCTTGCAATTGATTGTGAATTGCTGTAATTGAACTTTGTTTTATGAAAAGAAATTATTTAAATACTATTTAATATATGTTCAAGGACAGAACTATGCAAGAGAATTACTTAAATGTTTGTAATTGCAAGTATTAAGGTGAGCTACGATATTTAGAGGACAATTTACGACAGTTTAAACTGATTTATGTGGATAATTTTGTGTGTAAATATCTCTGATTTTCATTTCTGTGCATTTCATAATGAATGTAATTGATTTTGATTGTTTTTAATATCTTTTTAATTGTTTAAGTATTGTTAGGGCTCGAGAAACATCTGTAGGAAGCCTTTGTAATATTCTGAAATTTTGTCTGGAACTTCTATAAGCGATCGGCAGGGACGAGTTTTAGAACAGTTTTTACGTATACAAGCAGCCTTGTAGTTCAGTACTGTCAGAGTGTATAGAAGCATTGTCTTTGAAAGTAGTATTGAGTGTAATCCATGGTGCTGTGTTTACGTGTGATGTCTTCTGGAAATAAACAAGGTTAAATCTGAAAATCTTGGACTAATTATTTCATCATTTAAAAACACCCGAGATACCTATGAAGGTATTGTCGTTATTTAACACCATAACATTAAAATATAGCAATGGCATTTATAGAAGTACGATAAATACGTTATCTGTAATATAGCAGGGATTGATAATGCAATAGAAGTTCGGCTAAATTTGTTTGCTGTGGAGACATGAATTGTTATTAAAAATAGCACTTGTTGTATTAAGGAACATCAAGAAAGGTGTTGAGATTCGGTTTGTTATAGCTGATGCGTTTAAATTTGAGATCCAACACGAATGTATTTCAGAGTTTAGGAAACAGATTCTGGTTATGATTGTTATGTATTCCATGTGAATTGTATCATTGCTCTTGTATCTACGCATCACCAAGCCACTGGAGTATATTATTCTATCACTAAACCATCGGTCGGCCATTTTGTATTTCAGCACTTACATCAGCTGACTATAGACGGTGGGATTATTGCTAAGACGTCTAAGCTAAAGAATTGTCAATAATACTGTAAATAATCTTTTTAATGGTGCTTTCTATAATTATTGACCGTACTGTAAGCTATATCTCATTTTTAGTTTGTTGGCAGTGATATTAATTTATTTTATAGCTTAGAACGAGAGACAAATGATTCAAGACAAATCGTTTTTCAAGCCACAAGTTGCACTGCATCAGACCGTGCGTGGGCTCGTATTGGCGGCCATTAGCATTGCTATGGTTATGGCTGTAACGGTGACTCCACTCAAGTTGCGGAAATGTAATCAGTTTCATGAACTGCTCAGAGATTTGAACTCGCATCTCGTTTCTTAGCCATCTAGTTTTATTAACAGATCAGGATAACTTGAGCTCAGATAGTCTCATTTCCTTGTTTCATGCTTTATTTCCGTTTAATTTCAATGAAATAGTTACTATCAAAAGCTCTTCGAAACAGAAATGAACCAGTGATATACAAACAAATCGGAGAATACCAAGGTGGGTTGAGAAAAGGACGATCCTGCGTAGAACAGACTCTAAATCTGAAAACTGTAATACGAGACAAGGTTACAGAAAACAAAAACTATGTTATAGTTTATGTAGACTTCAAGGTAGCCTACAATTCAATAGTTAGAGTCTCATTACTGAACATTTTACAGGAATTTGGTGTTGACTCAAAATCGGTCAACATAATCAGGCAGACCCTCACTGGAACAAATTAAAAAGTGAAATTTATGGGAGAGATCTCAGAGGAATTTAAAATAAAAACTGGTGTCAGGCAGGGAGATGGGCTTTCTCTAATTCTTTTCAATTGCGTTTTGGAGAAGGTAATAAGAGCATGGGAAGAGAAACTCAAGGAAAGGAGACTTCATTATGAGGTAAGATTAGGTTCGAAGCACAAAGGGGTTGGGTAAACTGTTTGGAAGTCGCTAATGACATAGCAGTTCTCTCTGGAAGTATAGAAACCGCAATCGAACAAATCAACCTTCCGAAAAAATAGCAGGAAAAGTTGGACTTCAGATCTCTTTTGAGAAGACAAAATTCATTACTAATATTACGGATTCACCCACAGTAGTAAACACAGAGTATGGAAAAATTAACAAGGTCAATAAACTTAAATATCTAGGTGAAGTAATTCAGATTCATTGACTTGATAAGGAAGCAAACATATCAAGAGCAAGAAAAATAGAACTATCATACCAACTGACTAAAGATATATACAATTACAAGAATATCTCAAGGAAAACTAAAATCAAACACGACAACACAGTAATCAAACCAGAAGGTCTGTACGCCTCAGAATGTTTCTTCTCTATGAAAACTGGAGAAATGGAAGAGACAGAGAAAAGGGAAAGGAAAATCCTGAGAAAAATTTGAGGGCCACTAAAAATTAAAAATGGTGAGTTTAGTTGGATACCGGAGGACTGAAGATCTCTATATAAAGAAGAAGAAATTGAAAGGATGTCAGACACGATCAGAAAGAGGAGAATGAGTTTTTTTGGTCACATAATGAGAATGGGTAACAATAGACTTACAAAAAGAATTTTCAATCATGTTTATAAGAGTAATAAGGACAACGAGTGGATCCAAGGAGTAAAGAAAGATATTCTTGAGATCGGAATAACAGAAGATTTAAAACAAGCTAGAGCAACTTTCAGGAGATTGATCCAAAATTTCAAGGGTTTCCAGGAGAAGAGGAACTGTAATAACATATGGACGGAAGAAAGGAGGAAACAGCAAAGTGAAATGATGAACTACTATTGGAAGTAAAGAAAAGAAGGATCGAAATTGATGCAAGGGATTACTTTTCGTGGTCCTTAGATGGTCGAAATCGAATAGAAGAAAGAAGAAATAGTTACCTTGTGTATTAATTTCAAAAACAAAACTGAAAAAGCAACACAACTGAATATTTATAACTTATGAGCACAGCGAAGTTAAATCGCTTCTTCCTCTTAAACAACTCTTTGCTGAAGAGCTAGTGGAAGCCTCACTTGCTTTTCACTACAGTCATTGCAGTTTCTAATGAATTTTTTTATAGTCAGTTGGTATGATAGTTTTTATTTTTCTTGCTCTTGATATGTTTGCTTCCTTATCAAGTCAATATATCACTCACACTCAATTACAATATCAAATTTTCAACTTATATCATGATAACAACTCTTCACACGTTATTATTTTTTCCCTAGACTCATGCGTTCTGTTTATTAAGAGGCCAATAACAGTGAATGATCTAACTAAGTTAGAGCACTGAGTAACTGTTACTCTCTGTCTGCTAACAGACGCAGGGATACAAAGATAGTAATTATACTGAATTTCAGTAGGTGGTATAAGACCAAGATGTTTCTACAGACTGATGTAGAGAGATCGTAGCCATTCAATTGGCTCTGTAGATGTTTCATGAAGCTGCTGGATCATTCCATTGAACCTCCTAAGAGGCATTCGACGATGTTATATTGGATAATTTGTCGGTGGTTACCACACTTCCATATCTTCGTATCCCACATTTCATACACTGTACTCTTTGCTCCCAAACTCTTGAGTATTCTTCCAACAGAGCAAGACGTTCGGGACTGACATTCCGCACAACGCTAGTTCGATCCCCGGTCTGTCCATCCTGATTATGGCTTCTACATCTACATCTACATCTACAAACATTGTGGGTGGCAGAGGGTGCTAAGCACCAATCCTAAACCCGCCCATTCCAATCCCGAATGCGAGGAAAGAAGGAATACATATAAGTATCAGTACGGCATCTTATTTCTCTAATCTTATCCCTCCGGTCATTGCGACCTAAATAGGTTGGCGGAAGAAGTATTTCATTACACTCAAAATTTAGATTTTTTCGCATATTCTCCAATAAATTCGAACGCAAGCTACGTCGTCTGTCTTCCAAACTATCCCAGCCCAATCTATGTATCAATTCTGTGACGCTTTCATAAGGGCTGTAACAACAAGTCACGAATCTAGCGGCTCTCCTCTGCACCCTCTCAACTGAGTCAATCAGAACCTTGCGATACGGATCCCAAACCCCACAACAGTAATCCAGATGCGGACGCACTAGTGTTTTATACGCTATCTCCTTTGTTTGAGCATTACAATTCCTCAAAATACGACCTATGAATCGTAATTTAGAATTAGCCTTGACTACGACGGAAGTTATGTGCATGTCCCATTTCATGTTGCTTTGTACTATCACCCCCAGATACTTCACGGAATCAACCGTGGCAACAGCTGAATTGTTTATTTTGTACTCGTGAACAAACTGATTCTTCTTGTTACTTATCCGCATTGCCTTGCTCACTTCAGGCAAAATACGGAATGCTTCTTTCGTAAATGTGGCTGCCTATTTTTTCCCCATTTCTTGCACATAGTACAATATAAGCTGTAATTGATTTGTCGATGACCTTATAATAATGGATTTCCTTGATTCTTTACCTAAACTCTGTTCCTCCCTTTAGAGGCATTGTCAGAGACACAAAGTTTTTCCGAAATTGATATCATGTTTAACTGAATGCTTAGGATTGAATTACTAACAATTGTTTCCATATTAGCACTAAAGTTATTTATTCCTGATAATAGATGATGGCACAGTTTGCATGAGGAAGAGCATGAGATGTACACTTGCGTTTGCGTGAAGAGATATAAGTAAGTGTAGATACCGTAGCAACACTGAAACTGATGACAACGGTAAAGAAGAAATTTCATCCAAAAAATCCGAATCACTATACAAGACTTACAACATAGCCAAAAAATTTATAATTAGTTTGAAATGATAAATAAAAAACGGCAAGAAAACATTACTACTGGGGATTAATTATAGATTATTACTTACTGATTATCCTGTGAATTATTTTGTGATGGGAAAAAATTCATTTTTACATTAAAAAATATAATTTTCATATTTCAAAATTTAATGTTCATTGATCCTTGTCATATGAAAAATCATGAATCAAAATTAAAACATAAAATATTTCTAACTCTAATCAAAAGAACAAAAAAACTTGACCGTCGCTTAGCCAAGCTCAGATTTATTATCATAAAAACAAATGGTAGAGCGATGAGAATAATTCTTATCTGTGTAGGGTGACCGGGCAGAGTGTTCAGTTCGATCGAAACGAAGCAATGCAATGGAGACATATATTTCGTATATTACCGTTGGATGTGGCGATCACTTCACCGCCGGTCCACAACGCCACCTCACTCTATAAACAGGTCAGGCCGTTGTACCATTTATGTGCTCCGTGGACGTATAGACCCACTGTATGCGTCCGGAATACATACGGGACACTCCAACTGTCGACGCAATGTAAGTGACGGCAACACAGACAAAAAACTGCAAGCACTCTGGAGTTGTGGCCAACACACTCACTATGACCACCAGTATCACATCAGTACTTATATTACCCGGGGAAGGCGCCAGTGCTTCGGCGACACCTGGCCTCCACCTCTCCCTTTTCAAACCATCGCCGGATTCCTCATTCACTTCTCTCCAAGACCTGACGAAGCCAAAAAAACAGAGAGAAAAAACTGTCTCATTGGCTGAAGTTAAACTCCCGCCCGGTTCCTTTTCACCAATCTTTGGAGTACGCGACAAAACGTGGCGTCTGTCGCTCCTTCCACACTTCAAAAGTCACTGACTTTACTCACAACAACGACCTACCTCCCGCTGTTAACTTCTTGACGCTGGCGAGCCAAATGAATAGGAACGTCCTCTCTATTGTGTGAAGCTTCCCTTGACCATTGTCGAAATTATTGACTGGAGGCCTGACATGAATAAGCGGGGCGAGCTGGAATCTGCCAGTCCAGGAGCCCACGATTTTGCTTTTGCGTATCACTTACTTTTATCATTGATTCGATAATTTTGCTCATTACAGTTGAAAGCTGATGTAAGGAGCAGCAGCTAGGTAAACTGAGCTTTTAACAATTACGCCGTTTGGAAAGTAAATGTGTGGGTAATCAAATACCAAAGTGTTGCTTAAGCCGAGGAAAGGGTATGAATGGCTGTTTGGTGAAGGGCTCAGGGCGTGCCTGTTGTCTTTATCGCGGCCGATGGTAATCTGTCCGCGCCTCTCACTCGCGCTGCGTGACGCCGAGGTTGCGGAGGTCCGGGGACTGAGCTGGGGCCACAGGCCGCCATAATTATCACCCCACAACCGGTCCCGTTTGTCACCTCTGACGGTGTCACTAACTCTCACGCCTCGTGGAACTTTCCACTGGACTTCTTCGCGAATTATGCAGATTCATAATTAGTCTCTGCAGCTTTCTTACCTCCTTGGTGAGGACTACAATGGTGTCTCGACAACTGTAGAGGTTAAAATAAAAATGGCCCTTTCTTGCCTCTGAAATCATCATGTAACGGTTTGTAGATAGAACAATGGTATAATGTAGTAGGTTGTAGTGAACAGTGTCACTCCATATTTTATTATATTAATAGGACCAGAGTGTGAATGGGAAAGATGGTTGGAGAGAGACTGGTCATGCCATCTATGGACGGAATCTCAAGATGTTTTCTCTTTCCATGTGACAATGTGAATGGTGGTGGTTGGCAAGTGGCTTAAGACACCCGATTGGCCGATGGAAGGGAGACTGGCCGACAGGTGGTCGAGCAAGCAAGTCGTGGGTGTTACAGCTTAATGGTAGGAGATCACAGCTGTGTTATGAAGTGCAAAGTTAGCAATCGAAATGTGTTTTCAGCGGGGATTTCACCTAAGTAGTGAAGTGGGTGAACCTGCGGTTTGACAAAGTCTACGGTCGCTTGGAGTAGCAATGCACGAGTTAATACAGCACCAAGTCAGAAAATGGTAAGGTGATTATTTTTGATCACTAAAAATATTTTTTGGATCAATACACCAATAAACCCTCCTGGGTGAAGCAATTCGCCGGATAAGGTCTTCGCATACCTATTAAAACTGTTTCAGTTTGAGCTAGTCCGCACAAATATAACTTAAATAAAAACTCAAGTATTTTTGTTGGCAAAGTAAGCATATAATAGTCTCATGTAGGATGGCGCCCATAATATACAGTGCTTTATTATGTTTGATCATTATAATAAAAGAAGGTTATTCAGAATTCTTTTTATAATTGAAGGTATTAAGTTTTGCATGTGTGAAAATAAATGTTTAGTTATGTATCTAAATCTTTTGTACAGAACAAATCTGATCCATTACCTGCCAAGATTACAATGCTTCTATATATATATATATCAACGCAAGAAGAATATTAGATTATAAAAATATTTTGCTATTGCAAAGCACACTGGCGGTTGGACCGTCACAAGGTCGCAGTTATTTAATTTTCTGAAAGTCTTAGCTTCATTTTTCATTTCTACTACTACGATAATTTTTTAAATCAGAATTTTTGTCGATTTTGTGTTGCATCAAGTTTAATATTTAGTTCCAAATCCTTTCCTCTACATGATTGCTGTCTGCTGTTTTTTTCTTCCTATCTTGAATTCTGTAGTTACGTTGTTGTCAAAATCTTTTCACACAAAAAGAGAACTTCTCTAATGAGATGTTTTTCTTTAAACACGTATGAATACAATTTTAAGTTTTGAAACAAACGGCTTAACGCAAACTGTGGTTTGATTTTGTCAAATGACGTCAACTAAATCTAAATTTTTGGTTATGTTGTGACTCGTATATAGCGATTAGTTTTTAATCGAATTTTATCTTCACCAGTGTCACCAGAACTGTCCACTCTAATTGAATTTGGCTACAATGGATCTTTTTAAACTCGTGGTTATCTTATAATATATGTAATTTATTTTCATAGTTCTTCTCGCAGTTGAAAAGTTTTATTTAATTTTATATTCATACAAATACTTTACAAATTCTAACTTACTTTTAATCAAGTCTATCTGAAAAAAGTAATGTATTTATTACCTGAAATTTTAGTCGCTACTGTTGCTGAACATTACAGATATGACCAAAGGAGATCTTTATTGAGTCTAATGTTAACGTACTGATACGCCGATTTCTACTATATGATGTATTTTACCAACATCCTTTATCTGGTGGATAATTTAAAATCCTAAGTGAAGAATTTCAAAACATTGAAAATAATTATTACCAACTAAATAAGCTACTATTCATTTAACAACGTTAACACAAAAGAAAAGTGGTAAGTTTTTTTTTTTAAATCAAAAAATACTTGGTCATGAACTTCGCTACCAGTATTCAACTTCATGAGTATTCCTTAAATAAAAACTGGTTATTTCGCTTCCTGATATACTCGTAGCTCTTCTTGTGATATTGAATTGTTATTAACGGTGGTATTAGTTCTGTTCGAACTCAAGAGAAATTTTTAACGATTTCCACGCCTCACCCGTATGATTAGAGACGTGAAAGCAATAAATCTTGCAGCTCGGTTAATTTCGCTATGGAGAAACTTTCAGCCTAATCCCCTGAACTGATAAGAGCGATCACAATGCTGTCGTCTAATTAATTACACTTTAGATTCCCCATTTGATATTACTTCATGCCAACTTTTTTTATTTAGTTCGTAATGCCTACCACGTTTATGATGAATGGTATGCATATTTAATGTTTTACGGCACTTCATTTCGTTTTCTGACACGTGGTAACTCTGTGGTTAAGGCTGTTGTTTTCAGAATTGAGCGGCGTGGTGCCAATTTCCGATGCGGCCAGAAGAGTTCTGCTTGATCATATAGTATTGTGTGGTTCAGGTTCCACGTTGAACTGCAGGTCGCGTCATGACGGGAGGAATGCGCAACAAATCGAAACTGTCACCAGGTCGTTTAGACCACACAAATTTACTAACTTGATTTCCCTTGAATCATAAAATATGCTGTAACTGAAACGATCCGCAAAAGACGGACACGATTCTATGGTCATCTCAAACGAATGGAGAAAAAGAGACTGACTAAAAAAATCTTTAATTTCTTTGATGCAAAACTGAAAATCGTAATGCCTTGGTTTGTAAATACCAAAGAAGACCTCGATTTGTTGGGATTAAAACCCGAAGATGCTTCTGACAGAGATCTCTTTCGGAAGAAGTTGGTGACGCGTGGAATAAATCGAGACGTACAACTCATAAGAAGACGCGGTACCCCTTGGACAGAAGAGCGCAAGCAGTCCACTCAAAACTTATAAAGAAAATGAAACTCCCCGCTAACTGCAAGAAGGCTTAACGTGGTCATAGTTGGCCTCAACAAACATACATACATACATATAAATATACTGTATGTATAGGTCGTAAACACGATTAATAGTGCTAAGGAAAACATAAGAGAACTGTTACTGGTGATATTATTTTGGAGTGTATCATGAAGATGAAGAATCATAATTAATACTTGCATAAGAAGTTCGCTTGATATCAAAACAATATTTATATAGGCCTACTCATTTTCGAAGGTGTGGCTTGACGTCGTGTTCATTAGTGCTGTTTTTGACAAGCAGTTGAAGCGAAATCAGCTACGAAGAAACTATAACCACATTCACCTACTAGTGTCTTCGAAAACCATGGAAAACTTTTATGTGAATGGACAGACTCGGAATCGAATCCGAGCTATATCAGGTGGCAGCTCACTCGCGCTCAGGTATGACATTCCCGATCACCTGGCAAATAAAAAGACCCACCAAAATAACATGCCTTTTAATTATTATTTTTTTTCTAGGTGTAAATATTATTCCATGCAAACCACAGTGTGCCACAAATATATTTTTTCGATATTTATAAAACACGATTTTAAAAGAATTTTTTTAAGAAAATCTTATCAGTTCGTCTATGTCCTCATTCCCATCGGTCAGGTCTTCGATTTTGTATTTACACTAATTTTCACAGTTCTTCAAACACCTACCGAAAAATAATTACAAGCTCTTAGACTATATGGGCATACCGATGGATGAAGTTTCATTTCCATTTGCAAGTAGTGTGAATGAAAGGAATAACATTCTCATCAATTGATTCGTTACGCTATTGTCATGTCAAAAACAACGAAGTTTGTTTAACAAAACATTCCAGTATAGGAACATTGCTGATTGAGATCTTAATACTGTGAATGTGATGTTAACGTGTTGTAGCACCTTTCTGGAGCTGGGTTGGTGGTCAAGCAGCCGCCGGGATTGTTGATGTGTTAGCACCGTCTGGCTGCCCCACTCGTTAGCCACTACTCTCTAAGTGGCTCGCTGCTACCTGTCACACCCACTCAGGGGTCAGGGGTGTGCCCGACCTACACCTGCACAACATTACCTACCCTCATACACGGAATCCGGACCTCGAATTCCATAGCTACCGGCTTCGTTTCTCAGATCGGTTATGCAGATTCTGGCTCTACATGGTTTCTGGAAATGACAACATGAATGCATACATGGCACTTTCATAAACAGCTTGGCTGATTTCCTGCACTTCGCTTGTGAACAACACGGTATACTTCGAGCCATACTCTGTTTTTACCTTTTTATTTTTTATAGAAAGATCTAATTTAAATGCGGAAATTAAAAGCATCATTGATTTAATAAATATCTCTCCTTGACGTCTGACAGTGTTTGGCCACTTATAGACCATTTGGAACTTAAGGATTTCTTGCCTACTCCCCTGGATTGCATCACTCTCTTGGGTGTAGTATTGATCACATGATCGGAAATTTTGAAGCATCAATCAGTCTTCGAAGGCTTGTTTATTGTTATAGACGTGTTCCGTCATTTTGATAATTTCAAAACCTCCTCTTGTTTCTTTTAGCCATTAAATTAAATTTAGAATTAAATTTTTGTGTTTTCTTGGTAAACCTATAGCTAGCTGTCCTTTCCGTATAATTTAGTCTAATTTTCATATGTGTCCATAATTTTCTGTGTTCTTCATTTTCCTCTTTATTCGAAAGTTATCTATTTTCCTTTCAAAGATCTTAAAAATTTTCTTACTATTTTTCTTCCTCAGAATTACTTCCGTATATTAAATTTAATATTGTCTCTATCATGTAACCAAATCAAATCTGGCATGAAATTTTATTATTTTTTTTTTCTGTGTATACGTCCTGCCAGAGTGATGAAGGATGAGCGTGAAACTGAATTAGGCAGATGTACTGATCACAGCAATTCCACTGTGTTTGAAACGGTGTTAACAAAGGCGCAAAAGGTAAAGATCATATCACAAAAATCTCTCACAGAGGCAAACCTTGGTGTGTTTTTGATTTAAAACTCATATCGGATTCTAATAGAATGTTTATGTCAGTTTTTGGGAAGTAGAAGAGACTGAGAAAGTAATATTATTTCATTTCATATATGAAATGAAGTGTACCATAATGAGTTAAAAACATAGATATGGAGCACGATTCTTTCAAAACTGTCTATAAAACTCTTACAATTAACACTGATTCGATGTACACTAATTTGTAAATCAGTAAAGCAGTAATACTGAAAGTTACGTTTGTGTATTAGTAGTGGAAATGATTTTTTTTTTTTTTTTAGTTTCTAAGTAGATTACGAGTTATTAATAATTTTATTGATTTTGAAAATGATATCATGTAATCTTCACATCTCAATAGGTTGCTCTCATATTATAATGTTACGCTGTCGCCACATTCTAGTGTGCATTTTTATTATATAAATCATAATGTTAGAGAAATTTACGTACATCTTGGGCGACCACCTAAATAGTTTTTTTTAGTAATTTCCTAAAGTACGCAAGATTCCAAGTGCGGACTGTAATGCAATGGTGAAGATTGAGTGTATCTTGTTGCAACGAATATTAAAGAATTATTGAGCTGTGTAGGCTTGAGGAAGTCGCGGATAAAGGGTTTTGCCGGACATCACTGGTTTTCACCTTGGGGTGGGCAGCTCAACAGGCCGCTGACCTGATGTGAAAAACCGCCACCCTAATACGTTCTCACGCCGGCGAACTTAGCCGAATATGACCGACCTCTGTGATATACGCGGGGCAAATAAAATATCGGGGATATCACGTGACTTTAGGTGCCTACCTGAAGATCCAATCCAAATGAGCATATAACTTAAAATTCTGGGAATTTTCTGTTAAATGTGATCTTCGAGACTGCAAGGGGCGGAACCAGAAATTTGTTCGCAGATCGAAGAGCGACGAGCTTCATTCGATTCTGTGCTAGGCTAGTCTGTGGAGGACTCCTAAAGTTGGCTGTTCTCGCTAACTCCTGGTGTCGGAAAACTGACGCTGACGGTTTGCATCGCGAGGGGTTGGCTGGAGCAGATCTCGCACGTCGACACCGCCAGTAATGCGATGATGCGCATTACCAGTACGGATGTACCTGTATCCGCATTGTGAGACATGTTTCACATACCGTGGGTCATCTCCGAACACCGCAGACATCAGACGCAGAACTACAATGGTAACTTATTACGACCAAGCCGTCTAATTGTGCATTAAGTGAAACAGACTTTGAGAGGATAGATCCATGTTCTCACTTTGTAATTGAAAAACCCCTTGAGCTAGCGGCATAATTTGCCAGAACTAGTTATTTTCGAATGCCATATTGTTCATTCGCGACGCCCATGATTTTTTTTGAAATGTTAGGTCACAGTATTATGATAGCCATCTCTGAGGTCGTCATAACTTGTATTGTACATTGTTTCCAAATATCATTATTTCTTGCATATTAATTCTGTGATGGATTTAAAAGTAAATACACAATTGTTTGCTTGCTCATGACCGCTAATTGTAGCTCTGAGCATTGCTTTTATGTTTTTGCCAATTTGTGTTAATGTTAACGGTAAATTCGCTCAGACTTGTAATCGCCAATGATAAGAAAATAAATGTCATATTGTGACAGTTTTCCTATATTCCAACTATCATCGAGATTCTTGCAAAATCCATATTTTCACTCCTTCATAAAATTAAAATTAAAATCCCCTTTATTAATCATAAAGGTATGAAAGATAAGTATAACGTATTTATCCACCAAGGCCCCTATTACTACAATATGAAGGGAAAAATACTTGTTACTTTACTGCGTAATTACGCTACAGTCATATGCAGTGTCACCAACACACTGGAATACAACAGTGTAAATTGCGAGATTCTTTGCTACCATTTCGGTTAATGATAGTCCGCTGAGGACGATGTATATGGCTCCAAAATATCGTTTCACACGGATATGTGCTATCACCTCGCTTTGCCATATAGTCATATATTCTTATGATTCAAAATATCTGAATCTTGTTTTAGAACAATTACTATTTATTCACACTTAAGAAACAACTCAAACAATACACTTTCTGACATCCATAAAATCAAATATACTACATTTGCACTCTAAACAACCAACACTCTCTCCGCAATCTTTTTATTATTCCCCGCGCCTTCTTGACTAGCCGGCCACTACGCTTACAGTCTACCAACTTCAACAAAGTGAAACATTTAAAGAAAACTTAAATTTACCTCTTTTTCTACTCAGACTACTATACTGTGCGGCCTTCTAAGATAAACTACATACATACATATGTTATTTACAAACTTGCATAATTATTTCCCAACGTCTGGTGAAGTGGGACCTCACAAAATGCACATTGAGTTGTAGATAAATCGTCTCCTAGTATGGGAAGAAAACAATTCCTCCATCAATCTCCAGAGTAATAAAAACAAGTCAACGAACTCGTGTTTTTTTTTTTTTTTTTTAACTGCTTTACGTCTCTCAACAGCGAGGTCTTTAGAGACGGGAAAGGATTGGGGGGGGGGCAGGGATGGGGGCAAGGAATGGGAAAGAATTCGGCCATGGCCTTTTGAAGGAAGCATCCCGACATTTGCCTGGAGTGATATGGGAAACCATGGAAAACCAAAATCTGGATGCCCGGACGGGGATTCGTACCTTCGTCCTCCCGAATGCGAGGCGAGAACGCTAACCGTTACACCACCACGCTCGGTAAACCAACTCGTATACCTACGTTAAAGAGTTCAAGAGAAACATTACACTGGATTTTATAACAGTCATGTAGATCCTAGTTACAATTTAATTTTGATATTGAATCACAGTTTATCATGATGTTCTGATGGCATGATAATTTAAAAATCCATGAGTGTCATCATATACGTAATACTACACACCAGTTTTGATAATTGTTTTGCCCTTGAAAGTTCCGAGCTTAATATGTGATTTATTCCGTATTGACTAGTTAAATATGCTTTTTTTTACTTATGACATTACGCCTCGTCGATGTCGAGGTTATTAGAGGCGGGATGGGACTGGGGACAAGGAATGGGGAGGAATTCGACCATGGCCTTTTTGAAGGAAGCATCCCGGCATTCGCCTGGAGTGATTTGGAGAAACCATGGAAAACCCAAATCTGGATGCTCGGATGGGGATTCGAACTGGTGTCCTCCCCAATGCGAGGCAAGAGCGTTAATCACTCACCACCAAGCTCGGTTTTAAATATGCTGATCATTCGAAAGTTATATCTTGTGAAATGAGTGAATCGCCATATCCTATAAGTCAGCCAAACGCGGCTGGCATGGAGAGAACTATCCTCGGTAGCAACTCCATAGAAAATTTAAGTAGGGTTGTTTTCTGTTTCCTGCCCCAGCTCAGATAGTTCAAACGTACGGTTGATTGTGAATGTGGTTTTCATTCATAGCGTTTCCTTTTTTTTTTAGACGAGAGGAAGAAAGGGTGAATTCCGGTGTCAGCCTGTTTGGACCAACTTTTCCGCCAAGTTAAGTGTCCCCATCCGGAGAAGGAATCAGCTCAAACAATGCCGAGAGACCTCACTCTTTGTGGATAGGGGAGAGGTTGTTGACTTAATGCAGTCTGTTAC
>JARYHS010011408.1:114420813-114456173 GCA_031002005.1 Vandiemenella viatica | reverse complement strand
GTATTCATTTATTAATTCTTTCCTCTGTGCTAAATAGAAGAAACATTTGCGTGATTATTAATTTTTTTTGTGTTTTAACGTTTGTTGTTCAGGTGGTGATTGTGGTCCAATATGTTTTCAGCGAATTGATTCTTGTATTTTCCGAGCCTGTCATGTGTTGTGTTCTAATTAATATGCGACTTCTGACTGTTAGCACAATGTCTATGGTAGCCTGACTGGTTGGTTGCTTCATTGAATCCTGATACCGGTGTTTGCTGTTGTGTTTATCTTGAATGCTAGGTATACGCCTTGATTCTTGAAAACGTTGCGTCTTGTATATGTTTTACTATGAAACACATTATGTACCGTAGCGTTATTTTAATTTGGCTGAAGTTATTAGAATGTTTTGTGAGGCAGTATTTTTTTTTGTTGAGCTGATCTAGGAGTTGTTCTGAACATTCCTTTTTCTTCTTGGTGTAATTTGCCATGAGTAGTGGTATTGTTGTTAAGCTATTTAATATGGTGTTGAGTCATACTTGCTGGAAGTTTTGAACGTGGTGTCTTTACGGTGTCAGTATTTGCGGCTTTTCTGTAGTTGCATCTGCACGTCTGTTTACAGGAATTTCTAGTTATCGTTTCATAAAGAAAGTTCTTTGTTTTTATTGTGATATCTCTGTTTTTTCTACAATGTGATTTACTTCACTATTTAAGTCTGACCTGATATGCTTTCGTCAATCTGGAAGATGTCTACATAAATATGGAGAATTTTATGAAGTCCACGAAAGAATTACCCAGACTGAGTGAAATTCCGTAACCAATGGCGCAGTTCATCATTTTGGATGTAATATTTATTTAAATCGAAATAGTTTTGTGATTTAAGCAAGTTTAGTATCTCTGTCTCCTCGATGGGTGCGTTTACAATTTTGACAGGTGTTATGATGTCTTTCTATATGACATTGATAGTCTGACCTTAAGGTCAAAAACAAATTTAGTATGTCAAAAAACGGAAATGCTGCCGAATTGGTATTGCTTTCATATAGTGCATGGAATGTTCTTGCTTTTTGGTGGATACTGAGGAAAACATTTGTCTGCTTAGGTAGTAAGTTGGTGCACTGTTGAATATAGCTACAGGCGCTCATGAATTTTATCTTTCCTCGTCAGTTCGAAAAACATGCAAGTATTTTGTATGAACCATTACTATTGATACTCTGATAATGAAAGATATGATCGAAACATTATTACAGAAATCGTTGACAGTGTTTGATCTTAAGTTATCGGATTTTTCAATATATACTTGTGGTTTTTTGACTATTATATTTTCTGAACTTTATAGTTACAAGTGTACTTTTTTTGTTTTTGTGAGCGTTGCAAGGTTCTCTTTGATTAACTGAATGATGGCAGCCCGTTGAGGACCACATGTGGCCCCAATAAAGTCCTTTCGCACGGTTGCGCTACCACCTCGCTTCAAGATGCAATAGTATAACTTTGACTAATAATTCAAGGTAATAGGCTTTGTCCGGTACAACTACAACCAACGAATACGATAATGACTGCAATTTATTAGCACACTGATCAATTATTACACTGTTTTCTCACTCATTAAATCAAATATAAAAATACTGCCACTCTACGCAAAAATTTAATTACTCTCATTACGCGCCATTACAATTCCAACATTGCCGCCATTACAATCTAATACCTTTCTCCGCCAATACAACTGTCTTGCTGTCTTCTTCTCCAGCGGTCTCCTCCTCTCTTACAGTACTACCAACCTCTAAAAATAGAATATAACAAAAATACTTCAAATTACCGGATTCTGTTTAAACATTCTACTTTACTGTGAAGCCTTTCTATTATTACATATATACATAATTATTTATGGCATTATAATCCAATGTCTGGTGAGTGTGATATAACAGTGTTCTTTCTTTTCTCTATGTTATAGTAGATGGTGTTGACGTAATGTGTTGCTTGTGCAAGTCTATGAGATCACCTTGATAAATAAAGGGTTAAGTTGGACACTGGTGTACTTTGAGTTTAATTCTTTTATAGCTGTGTCTGTGAGTTTTGTGATAGTAGATGAAGCTACCCGTACATTTCTACTGGTGACAGTGTGTAATCGTTCTGCTGGCGACCCCAGTGAGTGTGGCGAAGGTCGCGTCGTGCTGGCCCGTCCGGTCCGCCGGTCCCGTTACCGCCGCCCACAGTGTCACTCTCTCTCGTCAGGTGACCTCCGTGTCACTGACCACAATAGCGACACCCGTTATTGTGTACTCGTCAACAAACAACCTGTAGCACGCGATTCCCCGCGACTTTCTTATCCCGCTTTCTCCAAATCTCTATTGTTATTTAACATGTGTTCAAAATACACACTGCGTCATCAGGAATTACATTAATTTGTACAGATAAACATACCGAGGCGATGTACAAGCGGTGACGCTCTGGCCTCGCATTCGGAAGGACTGCGTTCGAATTTATTGGAGAATATGCGAAAAAATTTAAATTTCGAGTGGAATGAAATACTTTTTCCGCCAACCTATTTAGGTCGCAATGACCGGAGGGATAAGATTAGAGAAATAAGATGCCGTACTGATGATTTTATGTATTCCTTCTTCCCTCGCGCTATTCGGGATTGGAATGCGCGCGTTTAGGATTGGTGCTTAGCACCCTCTGCCACCCACAATGTTTGTGATTTGTAGAGTATGGATGTAGATGCGGCCGTGAGTTCGACTCCCTGTCCCGCCATCCTGATTTCGGCTTTCAGGTTTTCCTGAAATCACTACAGGCTAATGCCGGAAGGGTTATTTCAAAATGCTTTGGCTGAACTCCTACCCCTTTCTTAACCCCAGTCTTTTACCGCCTCCATGGGAGCGTCCATAAACCACGTGGCTGCCCTCCTGTGAACCCCCCCTTCCCCCACGTAACCCGACATGGCTTTCTCTCTACCTCCCCCCCCCCCCCTCCCTCCGCGTACCACGTAGCTTTATTTTCCCCTATTAATTCCATAAGACATTTTGTACTGTTTTCTCCTGTCAGACTATCGTAAATTACATATAGAGATAATTAAATGATGGAAAGAAATATTACATGCTGTTGTGTGTTCTGTACCTCATTTTAACTGTGGCAAATAATACGAATAAAAAGCTACTTGGCCTGACTCGGATCTCGTCCCCCACCCCTCTCCCCCCACGTAGACCAACCTAGCTTTTCAGCCATTACAGCCATTAGAGATATTGATTCTGAATACATTAAATTGACTGTTAGGTTGCCTTCCCATCACCTTTGTGGTCCCATAGCTGTTACTCTTCTGTAACGTGTCAAAAGGTCTGCAGTTCGGCACTTAAGACACTCTGTTTTCACCTAACAATAGAGTGAATAGCTAAATCTACCATTACTTGTTCTGTTTCTATTTAGACCGTTCACTCATCCAAAATCTTCGTGGGAAGCATAAGCGTCGTTTAGTGGACGCAGTGCGATTTAATTGTTTTCTCTATGTTTTTGAAGCGGGGTTCTGCAAGAGCCTTTGCAGTTCCTGGAGTCTATCATACAGCAGCTTACATTAGCGATGTCGACATTTGTTGGCAGCTGGGGACCTAACCAGTCCTGGCATTCCGAAGGAGGATGTTACGAGTCCACGCAGGCCGTCATCATTCCGGTTTTCCATAGTTTCCCAAAATCATTCCAGGTGAATGCAGAGATGGTTTCTTAAAAATTCCGTGACCGAATTCCTTCTCGTTGCATGTATCCTTCGTCTCCCGGCCTCGAAGCTGATAAGCCGTAAATCACTGATAAAAAGGACAGTATAGGTCCCTCTCACGTTTTGTACTCTCTAATAAGAGCATTTTTCGTGGGAGATTTCTTCTCAGTTAACAAAATTTTTGTCGCTGACCATAACTGTAGGATCGTGTTATATTAGTTAGTGGGTATGCCAGGATGACTGACACGTGGGTTCTATGGGGATATCCATACAATGTCCTATGACTTGCGCAGACTTTCTTCATATATCTGCTCTTGGATTCTTGCTCTTCGGACCTATCCTCTTCTTCTCTTGTACTTCCAAATAAACATGAGCATCGAGGGTAACTTGTATCTAGGAGAGGGAGCGGACAGCTACGAGTTACTTGAAATGAAACAATGTTTCTGGAAACTTCATTAAATCTTTACTGAATCGTAAATCATCTACATTCGATGTTGTACAAGATAGGTATTCCGTAACCCGTGATACTGGTCCTAGGGATGAAACTTAGCCCTACAGTTTAGAACTAACAGAGAATTCTAAGGTTGGTGCAGCGACTATCTATCTCCGAGGCCTAGTTGTTAACTTGTTGCTCGTCAGTGAAGAAGTGAGACTGATCGATGTATTCTAGCTTGCTGGAAAAGTATTGGCTTGCGCGTTCAGCACTGCACGTGTAGCTTGCAACCTGAACTGTCGATCGGCAGAAACTCGAACAACAGGACGTGCTTACTCGACGTCTGGCTGCAGTGAAACTTAGCAAACTTACACAATTTCGATACTAAAATATTACACTAAATGACGTCCCGTCAAATTTTTAAGATATTGATTTGGTGCTACACAATTTGTGTCCAAGATTTAGTAGATGCTCATCATTTAAGTAGCCTAATAAAATTGTTAGTATTTTTTAGTAAAGTATGCGGAAAGAATGTATATTTATTATGGTTCACTTTACAGCGTAATTTTCTTATACTAAAGTGTTTTAAGTAACAGGTTATCGCAGATGTAAAGATACTTATAAGATTGTCTCTTGCAACTTTGTTTCATGCAGATATCCCAAAGTCACATCAGCTATTACTAACAGAATTTGATAGGTCGTTTTGAAAACTGGGCTTCGTGGTCGACTACGGTAGTACAAACACCTATTTGCAATACATTATTTCTGAAGTTTGCTTTCTGTTTCATAGTTTGAACTGTGTTATTAATAAACAAGATTATTTTTTCCCCCTTACGGTCGAACGTTAGAGCTCGATAAAAATATTTCTTCTTTCCTCCTTGCACCTGTTCCAGAAAACTTAGGCAGCTGGCTGAACGATAACCTCGGAGCGGCACTGGAGAGGACGTGAGTTCAAATTCCTGTCCGACCATCTAGATCTTGGTTTTCTGTGACCTCCCGAAATCGTTCCAGACGAATACGGCATGGCTTCTTTAAACGGTCACGGCCCAAGCCCTTCTCGTCCGTTGCGCTCAGTCCTTTTGTCGCCTTTAATTACCTAGGCGTCGACTGAGCGTAAAGCGATAGGCATAAGCTTGTTCCAGAAAGACGGCGATGCAATGCTCTGTCCTTACATCTCTCGTATGGAGCTTAGTGTAGCTTTTCTTCTCTATTAGCATCGCATAGTAACATGTAATTATATCGTACCGTCCCTGCTTTCACTGTGATTATCTTGTTGTTTTCTAGCAAGGACGGTGAATGAGTCCGTAAACTTCTACCGTTACATTAGGAACGTCGCATGTTTGCTCGCCCTTACGGCCACATTCACATTTCGGTTTTCCACGTTTTCTCCGACGTGAACGTCGAGATATTTCCTTCAGAAGCTAATGTTGATTTGCTTCTTGTTCGCTGCCCACAATCCTATCCTGCGTTTCTAATTAACTTTTCTTCGACGAAGGTACTGCTGTTGCCGTAATCGTTTCACGTCATCAAAGATTGCTAATGTGACTCAACTGATTTAAATGTCCATACATCAAAAAATTGACAGGTAATTCCTGTTATTAAGCTGATGAGCAATCGCACCTCGGGAGTATTAACGAACAGTACGCCCATAAAAATGCGTTTGCGTCCGTGGTGTGGTTTCTTCGGCCTTCGACTGCAGGAGATGAAGCTATACGAGAGTGCGTACTGCGGCTGGCTATTGTCTCGGCTCCGCGCCCGACAGTAATTTGGTGCGGTCGGATCTGGCGGTCGTTAAGAGCCGAGGTAATGGTCACTACACGTGCTTCGGGAAATTGAATCAGCGTTTTTAAAGCCGCGTAACTGGCGGCCGGTTAACCCCGCCGCTCTAAATCACGCCTGATCGTTAGCTTTAAGTGCAGCCGACTAGGAATGCGACGAGTCTGGGAACTTAGACTTTTTCTACATATCCACAGTAACTTGTCGTTGGCCGAAAACTCATTAGACATAAGAAATACGATTCCTTCGCCAGAGGCTCCATGGCCGATAAAGTTATAAAGGACTGAGGTAGGTAAAACTATAGAGGACACTGCCGTCGCAAAGAGGCTTGCAAGGCTCCTTTAGCAAGGGGCTATAAAATCATCGACGTGAGCGACCTCTGCTACAACCGCAGAATGCAAACTGAGCGTGGTGGGTGAGACGAGACGCTGGCCACGCATTCGGGATGACGGGGGTTCGAATCCCCGTTCGGTCATCCAGATTTGGGGTTTCCACCGTTTCCCCAAAACACTTCAGGCGAATGCCGGGATGGTTCCATCAAACGGCCATGGCCGAATTCCTTCCTGTTCCTTGATCGACGTCGATGAGACGTAAAGCCATAAACAGAAAACAAGGAACAATAAAAATGCAGAATGCAAGGAACTTAGTTCCGTTCAGTGGTCCCCGGTTCGTCCATACCTCTTCTTCTATTCGCCGCTACGGCCTCCTGATGTGGTAGTGGGAGCATTATTTGCCTTGAATATTGCGAAGGTGCGAAAATATCTGTGAACGATAATTCTCTTAATGTGTGGTAAACCCTATATGCATAACATACGAGAACAACAGACGCCTTATATAAGCACTGTACAATTTCTACCAAACAATCGGGTTTGTATGCGCAGAGTCACTATCCTCCCACACGACAGATCTCTAACATAGATACATTACAGCTTCTTCTAAACAACAGCCTCCGCCCCTTGGCAGCATGGAAGAGAGACTACTCGTCTCTTTAGTAGGGCCTACTTCTAACTTATTAACTATTCAGAGTATATGTTTAGGGAGGCGTTGAGTGATGTGGAGATGGGAGTGCTGTTGAATGGAAACTGGATAAAAAACATTCACTACACAGATGTCACCGTCATTTTTGCAGACAGTCAGGAAAGTTTACAATATCTTAAAAGCAGCAACAAATACGGACTTGACATTAATATAAATGAGACAAAAGTAATGGTAATTGGCAAAAACAATAACTCCCAATGCCATATTATGATTAACCAGAAGACCATTGAATGTGTATCAAGGTATAAGTATCTTGGCACCACAGTAAATAACCAATGGGATCCATCTGATGAAGTAAAGTCACGTATTTGTAAAGCCAGGGCTACTTTTAATAATATGAATAACCTTTTTAAAAGTCGTAATTTATCGATTACCACGAAGATGAGACTCCTGCGCTGCTATGTGTTTTCTGTCCTGTATGGCGTTGAATCGTGGACAATAACAGAAACTATCAGTAAAAGGTTAGAAGCTTTTGAAATGTGGCTATATCGAAGAATGATGAGAATACCATGGATAGACCACTCCACAAAAGCTGAAGTGTCCGCGAAATGAAAAAAGATATGGAAACATTGACCATTGTAAAAACAAGAAAGCTTCAGTACCTTGGCCACATCATGAGAAATATGGTAGTAGCCGTTATGAACTCCTGCAGTCTATTCTCCAGGGGAAAATACCAGGAAAAGGATGTGCTGGTAGAAGAAGAATTTCTTGGTTAAAAATTCTGAGAACATGGACCTCCAAGAGAACTACGGAGTTAATCCGAGCATCAACCAGCAGAGATAAGATAGTCAAGATGGTTGCCGACATCCGGAACGGATAGGGACCAGAAGAAGAAGAATCCCCCCGGAATCGACTCTGCTTCCATTGGTTCAGAAGTCCTGCTAAATATCTTTTTGGTGCCACGTAACTCAGTGACAGCCTCACATACACAGTGTATACCCATTATCAAGGCTGTCAACTTGACGCAATGACTATCAAACTTCCTCATTCTGCAAAACAAAGTAACCAGGATGGTTCCCAAAACTCTTACTAACAGAAAGCCTGTTATTTTGGCTACTGATCGATATTCTCAATAAAGTAAAAGTTAATAATTTCAATGACAGGTTTCAACTGCAACAAAATGTTCAACATTTACTTATAATTTTACACCTCGTCGACATCATTAGAGGCGGTAAAGAACTGAAGACAGAGAAAAGGAAGGAATTTGGCTATGGCCTTTTGAAGGAACCTTCTTGGCATTCGCCTGGTGTGATTTCGAGAAACCATGGAAAATCGAATCTGGATGGTCAGATGGGGATTCGAAATTGAGTCCTCCAGAATATGAAGCCAGAGCGTTACCGCTCACCCACCATGCTCGGTAAAATCAGCTTAATCTGTTTATTAAATACGACATAAAATGTACTTATCAGATTTTCCTCTCCAGCTGTAGGCGGCAAAGGATGCTTTGCACCAATACTAATTTCTGTTCTGTGCTTCTAATCGCTGAGGACACTAGCGAAGCAACAGTGCAATATGGTATTAATAGGTCACCCTATTTCAATGGTTTATCTGGTGTCGTTGTCACTTAAATAAGTTCGTGTACAAATAATTTGACAGCATTCTTAAATCAAAACGAAGAGACTGCGAAAATACTTTAAGAATTTATTACTACATTTGATTGTTTGTGGGATAAGCTAAGACTTGTGCGTGGATATTTTAGTGTAGATTTTGTATGCATGGATAAAATCTATTGATTAACCAATGAGCTGAAAACAAGAAATTATAGTCTGTTTGTTTGTCTAGCAAATTCAGTAAAGTTTATGTATATTTAAATATGTGAACTTCAGTCTGATGTTACTTTCAGAAAGTTTAGGCTCAACGAAACTGTATCACGTTATAAACTATACGTAACTCCATCATTTGGTGATTCGGTGATACTAACTAAAGTAAAATAGCTATTACATTGTAGAAGTTGTAGACGCTGTCATTATATTTGTGTATTAATTGTTGACTGACTTAATGTTTATGCCATTAGCGGACAGTGCAAGCAACAAAGACTTTATGATCTAGTCAACGCACTTGTTATTTTTAGAATATTAATGGTACGGTTTTCCATACGCTATTACGCCATTTACAATTAAACTTGAGTGCATTTAATTATTAGTTTTCTACGAATTTTCTCATGCGTCATTACCAGTTTCACTTCTCTCTGTCCGCTAAGACCATCTGCTCTTGGAAAGACACGATGGATGGCGTTAAGATGGCGCTGTAAGTATTGATTAATAATCTGATTTAATATTATGATCTCTCGGCAAGTAATATCGGGTGGTGGTAAATACCTTAGATTCAAAATCAGATCTTAAGCTTTGAAACAACGAAAATCCTGTCTAAATATGTTCAGTAGGTTTTGCTCAATGGCAGGAAAACACAAACATTCTAAAAATTATTGACCATCATACAGTCGAACCCAAAAATTATTCAAATGTAAAGACACAGCAGTGGTACAGATCTATAGTAGTATGGACTGGAAGTGGGCATGTTGAGTGACCTCGTTACGGAGTGCGCGATTATTTACGTGCACTCGAATGTTCTCGAAAACAATGAGCACCGCCAGCTATTCAGAACGCAGCCTTTCACCGAAACCTCTCGAATGATCACAACTACTGAAGGTCAATACAAACAAATTCGGATCTTTAACATATATTACAACAATCAATAAATTACGAATATTGATTATGTAATATCTTTATCATCATCATCATCATCATCCGAGGCTGTGCTTAGTTTTGGAAGCAAGCTTCATCCACTACCGGCTTTATCATTAAAATGTACGCTAACTATGTGTATATATGTGTGTTTAGATTGTTCATTACAGTATAATTGTAATTGAATTGTGTAAATGTCTTGTAGCATCATATGCAAGATAAATAAAATTGTCATTAGGACGGGAGAGGACTGGTGACAAAGAATGGAAAGAATTCAGTCATGGCCTTCTGAAGGAACCATCCAGGTTTTCACCTGGAGTGACTGGGGAAACCATGAAAAACTGATATCTGGATGGCCGGACGATGATTCGAACTCACGTATTCCCGAAGGTGAGCCCAGAGCGTCACCGTTCACCCACCACCCACGCTCCGACTGTTCAGCTTATTTACTATTGGAAATCTTTCTACTGCTCGGTTTCTATATAAAATAACTGCCTCAGCTCCCAGCTTGGTAGCATTGGGAGACTTGGTCATGCTATCTTTTCAATTCGTTTACAATATTTCCTTTCCCTTGAGACTGTAATTATTTCTTCCGATGCTCTCCTATATCTCACTTACTGTTCACTGTTATTTCAGTTTTTAACGTAGGATTAAAAGATTCAATCGTGACCTTATTATTCAACACTTTTTATCGTATCATGTCTTATTTTATCGGCAAAGATCTTAAGTATTTGTAGGTATCTATCACATAACATTCATCACACAGAAAAATGGGAATTGTGATTGTTTGGTGTAATTTAAGAATTCAACCATAGTTCACAGCTTGGTGACATGCCAATATAAAAATTTTCTCGCCTTTTAAATCATTTTTTTTTATTGTGTGTTTGAATAATTTTACAATACTTTTACCCTCTTAAACATTCACTTTCTGTGGTAGAAATGCCTATTTTGTTATACATCTCAAGCCGTGTTTGAAGGCAGTTTCGTATTTTTATTCTGGCTACTAATCGATGCAAGCCATTACATTTTTTGTTACTCTCTACATATTTTTATTACGATTCTCAGCTACTCACATAGAACGGCATTCAACCTGCACATTTATAAATCTTTTGCTTAGGGAATTGATGTTGCTTTGAACAAAAATACGAAATACGTATGGCGTGAAGTGTATTTTATTTAGCTGCAAGACGGAGAAACTGTATTAATAATACATAATGATAACAGCCATGTAAGAAATGTTTGTGTTTCATCTATTATGATTTTTAACTATTTCAAAGTGAAGTAGCTTAAAACAAAAGTTCTAGGAACCAATCCGGAACTTTTCATTTCTCTTCAGCATGTGGGGGTCTACGTTATCAAATGTTAAGCACTGCATGATTTATTGTTAGAGATATGTAGAAAACATGTTTGTCCTTAACAGAATAATGAACTGCTTGTCGAAGACACAACAAACTGCAGAGACTTCGAGATTATTTATTGCAAAGATTACATACTATGTTAGCAAATATTTGGTAAGAATCTGAGAGATATTATATATATATATATATATATATATCCTTTCTTTGACTTATTTCATTTAAAAAAACAATGCAATAAGTACAATAAAAAAAAAATGAAAGATTGATCGGGAGCGATGTAGTTTCAGGTTTTATACGCTGTGTAAACCACGTTAATTCAATGCTAAAACATTTTCATCTAAAGTGTATGTAGCGTTGTTATAATAAAGAATAGAACTAACCCCTGCATAGGTGCTTAGCTTAAAGCTAAGGCCGATATGTCTTTCAGACACACTGTTGTAGTGGTCAGCATTACCGTCTAGACGCTTTACCTGTTGAGGAAGTTTCTCCTCGGTATTCAGTTTTCAAGGGATTTTGTTCATCATATTCAGCGTTCATGAGAGAAAAAGGTCTGTTTGAAGTTACCTCGTCGAATTCGCAGGCAATGGTTCCACCTGAGGAAGCCTTTATTCCTCCTAGGACTTGGGTTCTCCATTGCTTCTGTAGCGGCAGGTCCTGTCCCTACTTTGGAGTGTTGTGCCCTGCGCGGCCCCCGTGACGTCATCATCTCGTTAGGAGCTCAGGCGACACGCGCGCCCTTGGCCCTCTGCGCCCTTGGCAGCTGCCCCGACCTCAATACCTGCCGACCCACCAGAGGGACAGGTGACTGACTACTTTTAATTCGTGTGGGCTTGGACCTCGAGGCAAATTGCCAGTAGTGGGTGGACCTACTGTTTAAACAAACAGTGATTGACACGTTAACTGCGTGCGTTCTTTTATTTTATACCATATGCATTTCGCTCCATTTTCCGAAGCATCTTCAGTGGTTATCTGAGTGGCGTTGGTACATTCCGTTGGCTACATTTAATTATGAAAACAATGTTGAGTTAATTACGGTCACAGGCAGATCAAACTAGATGAAACATTTTTTATGTAGGTGTATACAAAAATTTTAGTGGAAACGCTCGTAAAAGAAATAGAAAATGGAAAAAAGAATATATTCACTATGGCGGCGTCATCTTGGTTTTCTGGTGGCATCACTCTTTTATTCAAATTTCCTGTTCATCTCCTATTTATTAGCTATTATTTTAGTTTTTGATTCATGAGGTTCATGATCTACCTATTCTTTAGAGCCGAGAAAGGATTTGAAGGGGAGAACAATGGTAGGGAACGAGAAGAAGATTAGACGTTGTCTTCTGAACAAACCGTTACGAAATTTGCTGCAGTGATTTCGGGAAACCATGGAAATTTGAAATACCTGTCGCTATAGCCATTTTTCGTAAACGTCCAAGTTGACTCTGAGATTTTCTACAAATTCCTCTAGAAAAATTCTCCTGTAGCAAGCAGAACACCAGAACGAATATTATTACAAACTTTATTCCATTAAGAATGGAGATAGCAGCATTCATATACCTGTCTTGTCCTTACACAGTGTTAACTGATCTTCCGTCCATAGTCCTGAATACAGCTTTTAAGTGGTTTTTCGCAGTCATCAAGCCGAATGTTGGGACCGTTCACAATCTCCGTTTCATAATATACACATTTCACAAACAAAACAATACACTCATCACAGGTTGACATAATTGAACTTTTCACTGACAGATGACAACACTTCACTTTGCCCCTTAGTACCTCTTAAAAACCTGCAGAAATTACCAAATGCTTTGTTTCAGCAATGGTATGCGTTCGTAAAATCACAGTTACAAATGTGACCATACCAAAGATGAGTAAAGGTCACCGAAGGCAGGCGACCCAAAAATGTTAGGAAAATGTGGTGAGGAAGAAGAAGACTTCATAACAAACTAGATAAATGGAAGTAACAACAATTGAATTTTGGTATTATAGGTGGAAGCGAACCTTACTTTATGCGCCAAGTAACTTCATTCACAATTTGAAAACAGTAATTTCGTTTGTTGTTGGAGTTGTGATGTTTGTAGCAGTCACTTCTTTGTTAGCAGTCGAATGAAGTATCGGAAATCACCATTGAAATAAAAGTGAGCCATCGCTGGCCACTGCCATCCATCCTGTGAACAAACGAAGAAAGTTAATAAATTAATGTTGTCTAATCAACCTGTAGAAGACCCCAGCCCTTATTCCGCTTTTGCAAAGTGCTATAAAGAGTACAGCTGAGTGGAAGAGTCGTAGATTTTACTGACACGCGTTAATTCAAATTCTGCTGACTTCTACAAAATCCATAAACGGGAGAAGAATGGAGTGAGAGTGTTAATGCTTTCTTTATTAACGTAGCGCCTAAGAATGATTCCACAGTTGTCACAAATATCATCCTGTTACGGCAATTGTACGTCTGTCGTGGAATAACGTATATATGTCCTTTACACCTGTAATCAGAGTGGTCTGGTGGCTCTGTTGTTAAGGTGTGTGACTGGGAATCTAAAGGTCCCACTTCAAATCCCTGTCTCGGCGAGGATTTTCAAAGGCCCATGACCCGACCTTCAACTCTGGCGCAGCTTCTTGTGTAATGTAAAATACGCCAGAACGCTTCCGTGGTTCAGATTCCACTTTAAACTGTAGGTCCCCTGTACCCTGTATGACTATTGGGTTAGGTTAAGGTGGTTACGACAGGGGCAGAATGCGCAGGCAATAGAAACCTTGTCACCATGTCCTACCTCTAATAACATTACTTTTGAGTGTCCCTTTTATGAATCAAAAATTAAGGTGGTGTTTTGTTTTTAAAGTCACGTGTATGTTATATTCACTTCAGAGAAAGCGTTCCTGACAGTAAAATTCCAAACCTTCCCGTCACAGAAAAACACTTTTTAAACTAGCATTAATATACATAAATGAAATTCAGGTGGCGAAATCATATTTCACCTCTGAGCCTTACCCGCCGTGGAAGCTTGCCAAACAGCTTAGCTATCTGGATGAATTTTGTATGAATTTGGCTCACCTTAACGCAATGCCCTTGGAACGGCAAGCAAATATCTGCATCTCTGGTATGTGGAACCAGACCAACCTGTTCGAAGAGGCATGCATGCCATAGTGTACCGGCGGTGGCATATTTGGAATGCCTCAATCAAGATGCACGCAACATGCGGCTGGCGCGAAGCGCTCAGCTGAAATTTCATCCTGACGTTAGCGGCTCCTAGCTGGCCGGCACCTACACTTGTTAGCCACTGAGTATTGGCTTTCATAGGCGTGGCGGAGGGCATCACCCGCCTACATGTTGCTATTTAGTTGCGGTCTAGCATAAAAAGTGTCTGAAACTAGTTGTTCAATTAAGGTTTCATAACATGAGATTCAGAGAAGAGGTTAAAAGTGATTAGTTTAACACGAAAGTGGTTCGAAATTTTTCAGCACTCACCACAGTTATATTATTGTGCTGTGACAATAATAGTCTGGGGTAGATTCACAATTAGTCATTGTCTTCTTCAGTAGTTTTCATTTTCCTCACACACTTTACCGGGACATGAAATTATGAAGATATGGCCTGTTGGATCGGTGGTCAAGGAGTCTGGTTGGGGATCAAAAGATCTCCGGTTCGAATCCCTGTGTCGGCAGAGATTGTCACAGGCCTTTAACCCGACCTTCACCTCTGGCACAACTTGATGATTTTTTTTAAGTACACCGGAAAGCTTTCGCGGTTCTGACTCCACGATAAACAATAGGTCCCCTTTATCCGGTATGGGTTAGGTTAGGTTAGGAAAGGAGGAAAGGAACTGGCTACTCTACCACCAATAATAAGTTAGGTATACTGCCTTCTGGACGGTCCAACCCAACCTTGGGGTTGAATGCCACCCTTAGGAGCGTCCATTAATTACGTGAGCTCGAAAGTGGGGGAGGGTAGGAGGGTACTGCAAAATCTCACCAAATCTCATTTAAAGGGAGGGGGTAAATAAAATTCGAAGTTAAATTTTTGCATCGTTTTTCTCTTCTTATTTCAAAGAAAAAATGTAGCACATGGTAGACGTCAGTGTTAACGCTTATGTACTTAGTGATATGAAGCAAAATACATGAACATACAAATGGAGAGTGGGGGGGAGGGGGGAGAGTCCCACCACATCAAATCTCAACAAGGAGAAGGGTAGGGTCCAATTCCAGAAAAATCACTTCACCTAATTAATTAACACTCCCTCACCTTTTTTTTTTATAAATCATGAAATAACAATCGATTAAATAGATAATTTACTTAAACATGAATTGGTGTAATGTCCACTGAATAGCAGTTTACCCCCTCCCTCAACCCCCACTCCCTCCCCAACACAACCTCGCATTTCCCGAATGAAACAATTTTTCTTTATTAAGTGTGCTCATTACTAAATAATGGTAATGCAGACAACATTGCTAAATTAATAACGATACCCTGCTGCTTCATCTTGCTCCAAGCTCATTACCACACAAGATTAAACAGAGAAGTAAGTGGAAAAGGATTCCCCGTTAGCAGAATATAAAAAGGAAGAGAGAATTTTATATGAGTTTATCGTAATTATGGAATGTCACAGTAATGCTGCACGCCAATTACCCTGAGCTAGAAGGTAATATGTCTCCAATGTTAATAAACCATATAGATTAACATACCACTGTCAACCTGACTGCTATTGTCATTGGCAGAATATTCAGATGATTTAGTGTGTTTTAATAAAACAGGAATTCTGAAAGTACGTCGTTAATATCAGCATGAGACAGATTGATCTACGTGTAAAGTGAAGATCAGCGCATGATTCATAGTAAGCAGAAGAATGTGATCTAGCATGAGATCTTTTAATATCAACGACTTTTTGAACATATTATAAGAAAAATCCAAGTCAACACTTAAGAAATAAGCATATACAAGACTAAGTAATTGTCAGAACTTTAAAAAAAAAATAAGTGACGCATTATATGTTGAAGAAATACATCCACAAACGGGCTAAAACATCCCTACTTATTATTTGCTGGAATCTACTTTGTCATTTTATGACCGATAGCCTCTAGCCTCTGGCAACCACTCATTTCATTTCAATGAATAGCGAGAATGATATGTTTTGCAATCGTTATGAAAGTTCGCAATCCGAAAACAATAAACGACTATGAAACTTCTAATAGCTCTATTGGAATATTTTCTGCTAATCTTTGTCTTCCTGCAAGTGTGTATGGCTGATTTCAGCAGCCATAGTATTCAGTGAAAATACTGATTGAATACCCAGTCTGAATAAAGTCTAAAAAAAATGGCCAAAGATAAAAATCATACATTTCACATTCAAGGAATAAAAAAAAGTACACATTCAAATCTGGGAGATGTGACTCAAAACCCCTGACTTATGTCGTATTTCATGCAACTGTTATTCGCAAAGCTCTCAAATTTCCCCGAGAAACACGCGGTCCATTCACTACAGAAGTTAGTACTCAGATACCTGTTGTTAGAGATAAAGTTCTCTGAAGCCATGGCAACAAAATAAGACGAATCTTGGCATGCATCGATGTTTTTTTACGAATTTTTGAAGGCGGTAGTAGGAACTGCCAACAAGTATATGCTTGGAAACGTGGGGAAGAATTTTATAATAAAAAAACGTGATAAGCTCCACTGAGAACTGACTAAGTGACGTAGAGAATGAACGTCTCATACTTTACATGACAGCAGACTAACAGAATTTTCCACGATTCTGTTTACTATGACAATCTCCATCTATTTATGGAGACGTTGAAATTATTAATCAGCATTTGAGAAAATACAAAGCACAGAAGAAACAAACATTTTTGTTCCACCTAATAAACTAAATTTCTTATTCAGCGGCATTCTGCTGCCTTTAACGCAAATTCTCTATATGACAACACTATTCAACAAAACTTTAAATAAATGTGATACTAAACTAGGAACAAGTAATAGGATTCAACTTAAACTCAGCGTGATTTGGATGCTATTTTCGATTGGTGCCGTAAATGGCAGCTTACACTTAATTGCAAAAAGTGCAAGGCAATGCGGATAAGTAACAAGAAGAATCAGTTTGTTCACGAGTACAAAATAAACAATTCACCTGTTGACACGGTTGATTCCGTGAAGTATCTGGGGGTGATAGTACAAAGCAACATGAAATGGGACATGCACTTAACTTCCGTCGTAGGCAAGGCTAATTCTAAATTACGATTCATAGGTCGTATTTTGGGGAATTGTAATGCTCAAACAAAGGAGATAGCGTATAAAACACTAGTGCGTCCGCATCTGGATTACTGTTGTGGGGTTTGGGATCAGTATCGCAAGGTTCTGATTGACTCAGTTGAGAGGGTGCAGAGGAGAGCCGCTAGATTCGTGACTTGTTGTTACAGCCCTTATGAAAGCGTCAAAGAATTGATACATAGATTGGGCTGGGATAGTTTGGAAGAAAGACGACGTAGCTTCCGTTCGAATTTATTGGAGAATATACGAAAAAATTTAAATTTCGAGTGCAATGAAATACTTCTTCCGCCAACCTATTTAGGTCGCAATGACCGGAGGGATAAGATTAGAGAAATAAGATGCTGTACTGATACTTATATGTATTCCTTCTTTCCTCGCACTATTCGGGATTGGAATGGGCGGGTTTAGGATTGGTGCTTAGCACCCTCTGCCACCCACAATGTTTGTGATTTGCAGAGTATGAATGTAGATGTAGAAACTACAAGAGCAGATTCTGCCTTGTCTCCAAGTATTGCAGATCTGGGATTACTGTATTCCACAGATGGATATTGGCCCTGTCTGGTTGAGCAGTCCACATATTAAGAACACTGAAATAGTCTTGAACTACAACGTAGAAATCATATGTAGTTTACCCCTCTTTACTGATTACCTACTCTAAATTGCGTAAATATTTCGGATTCAAGAATTTTATGCTACAGAATAATAATAAAAAAAATTTGCAGAATCGTCTTCTCCCATCCCATTATGATGTAGCTTTTTCGTTTGTGGAATGTGTATTTTATGAGATGAGACCGACCCTGCATTCGCGTTGATGACAGTGGAAAACCGCCTGAAAATTTCAGTCAGGACGACCGGTACGTTGAGTCCTAGGCTCGTGCCCAGTGTGTGGCGCCTCAACACACTGAGCCAAGATGGCGGCTATGAAACTCAACTGACCTTATAACATCGTCTCCACAATGACACAAATACATGTATCAAGGGTTTTTTTTTTAAAATTTAAATAGAATAGTGCTATTTGTTACAATCTTACATCCAACTTGTCATACACTTTAAATCTGTTTAATGACGCCAGTTATAAAATAAGAACTACATTAGACATCCCAGGATGTGTTCATCAGAATCCTGATTAATAGAAATACAAAACAGTACACGCATAACTTTTCCATCCAGTTACGAATAACTGCGTAATCTGAATCTAAAAGAACGACACAGAAGACCACAGAGTTACATCTCCCTGAAGCGCGATACGCTTTTCCTGCTTGACGTCCCGGGTCCGATGTGATCTTCTGGCCGGTTCGACGAACGTCCCGGAAGACACGGCTCGGGAAGCCCGATCAATATTCACCGGTGACACCCGGACAGTGTGTGGGAGCCCGCTGTCGCGGATATGCTCACGGTCCGTGCAGCTATTCGTTTATTACGACCGGCCTAAAAACGTAATCCGAGGCGGGTTTTATCGCCGTTCCGGCCGGTTGACGCCGAGCACGCAGAACTGGTTTGATTCCCAGCGAGCACCAATCACGCAGGCAGCCACGATCCGTCTTGTCCGAATCCAGCTGCATGCGGAACGCACGTCACAAGAAAAATGTTTCGCGCGTGTACAGACAGTAGTAACTCCTCTTCAAAATTAGTTAAACCTAAGTAGCATGAACTTCCGTGTTTGTGTGTGACTTTGCTGGCTAGGCTCCATTAGATTTTGATGTCTGGGTATTCTTTCTGTACGTGTACTGAGGCACTTGGACTCCTGACATCGTGTGCAGGGTCGCTACCCCCTGGGCCACTGATTGCAGTCATGCTAATCCCTCTTCTCCGTGCTGCAGTTCCTCCGGTCAGCAAGGTCCATCCACGACACTTCAACCCACGCTCCGATTAAACAGGCGGACTCTTCTTCTTCTTCAGTCCAACCCCCCATCCCCCCAGTCTTCAAATCATCCAGGATTTACTGGTATCGTATGAATCTTTCACAGTTGAAAGCTGGTGACCGTCAAATAAGGATCTACACCATTGGTTCTCAACGGGGGCGGTACCGGTGGGAGTTAAAGAGATGTTTTGGGGTGTTTCTGAGCCAAGAAATATTTTAGGGCGTTTAGTACCAACCGTCGACCCCTGCTTTCCAGTATTATAACGGGCTTTAAGGGCTGCAAGAAAAAAAAATTAATTGCATTTCAATGATCCCATGTAGCAAAAAGAGAAGATTTAGCGCAGTCGGCAGTGTACTAGCTAAGAAAATATAAGGTTGTCAATAGTGGAACGCAGTGATTTAAGGTTACTGACGACAAATAAGACACCAAATATCGAAAAATTAATATCATTACAATAAGCTTAGGCCTTTAAGTAACATATTTTTCTCGTAAAATGTATTTGTTGATCAAACTGTGAACGATACACCAACATTGTTAATATCTTTTAATAAACTAATTTTAGAAATCTTTCCTTGTGTATATATTCTACACTTCACCTAAGAGGGGCGCAATCGTATCAATTTTCCAAAAATTAGATTAAAAAGCCAAAACGTTTGGAGCAATATGGTAAGGATTATTTATGATAATAAGGAGAGTCGGTGTGTAACGGGCAGTCTGTGGATTGGGGCTTAAAATAGGAGTTTTAGTATATTCGGTGAAGAATATTACAAGTCGCTCATAGCCTGTGCGCAAGCGAGCGAAATGCTTACTTACATGCTGCGTAAGAACTGCAGATTTGCAAGTTCAGGAGTCAAGGGCTGCTGCTATGCGTAGCGCTCGCACTGGCATGGACATTGCACGTGAACAATGTTCACTCACCTCACTAAAACACATAAAAACCCTGTCGCCATTTTGAATCAGTCTGTTCTGCCAGCGACCATGTAAAAGGTAAGATGTGTGCCTTGTCTGTGTGCCTGTAGCCTTGTCTCACTTAGTTAGTTATTGGGTAGACAAAGGATGTTAGATAAATTATTCAGTCTGTGTAACTAAACCAGTTGTTTGTAATAATGTTGCAATGCTTCTTGAGAATCTATTTGTTAACGTTGGGTTATATTCTGGATCGCTATCTAATCATTGTCATTCGTGTATTAATTCAGTAAACCCGTGTTTCCGTTATATTCTATGAAGAAGCTAGTCATTTGTTTAGTTAGATCAAGTTGGTAACATTGTAGCCAAGCGTGCGTGACGATTCCTTTCAGCATAACTTTAGATAGATCTTCGGATACTTGTACGGTTAGGTTTTTATAATTAAAGCACTTGTTTAAGTTACCCATTGTGTCGTCTAAGTCATTTACAGTCGTTAGGTTAAAACCCAAGTTATTTCAGATAGTTGTGTGGAAGAGCTTGTGATATATTCGGCAAGGTAAGAACTCTTATAAATACATCACTACTATAACAAAGATCGCCGTGGTGTCAAATATCCTTTCCTGTCAAATAACATCTTAATGCCCACGTAGTACAATCTGTTATAATCTTGAAGATAGCCTAAAACCCCTAAGATCAGTTCTAGGAAACCCAACAAAATCAGACTATGTCGTCCACGAAGTGGACTGCGCGGCCATATTAACCCCCTTTTTCTATTACAGATGTGTTCTTTTCTGAAAAGGGGGTGGTGAGTAATTTTTTTCCGAAAAGGGTGTTGTAGGCCAAAAAGATGTTGGAAACCTACGTTCTACACCATTTGCCTGTACCATTTTCTATATTCTGCTTCCAGGGATCTTAAAGCTATTGTCATGGATGTTTTCTGCCCAATCTGTGCTAGCCATTGCATTATACGTAGTCTTTGACTTCCCTGGATTATTATTATTACTTCTTATGTCACAAGGACACGCAGTAGTAATTATATTGAAATACAATAGGCGAAATGAGACGTTGCTGTAGTACAGATTGATGTCGAGATATTGCAGCCATTCGATTGCTCTGCGGTTGCTTCATGAAGCTGCTGGATCGTGCCACTGAATCTCCCAAGAAAGCATTCCATGGTGACGTTGTAGACAGTTTGCTGGTGGTTTCCACAGTCACAAGAAGGATTCTCACTATTATTCCCTGTTTAAAAATACCGTGTATTATAATTTTTGGAAAATAGTATGTCCAAAGAACTGTATGATTCAGCGGTAGAAAATAGAACATAGCTGCGTTTTCAGATTTAGCAGACTTTTTGCTGATAGCTTTCGGTATTAACTCATGTCTTTTCGGATCCATTAAGAGACCTCGCTCACTGTTCTCTCTTCTGTCAATTTTGCTTAATCGTTCGAATCGAGTAATTTGCGATCAATTTCGTATTCATCAGATATCAGTCTATACAGGACAACAGCATTAATCAAGTCAAGAGATCTCGATTCTGCATTAAATAAAAAGCCTTCCGTCGTAACTGAAAGCGCCATCATTTATCACAACCATATGTCAAACATGCGTGCATGAAGCTTACAGATTAAACAGGTAAAAGTGATTCGTAATATTTCATCCATGAGGCGTAGATTAAAGGATATGTTTATCGCCACTAAACATCAATCTGTTGCATGGATTTGTTTCACTAGAGGAGTATAAACACGTCAGAATGTAAACGATGATTCTTGTTACTGTCAAAATATGACGCTCCATTTTCTTTTTTTCCTCTTGTTTTAACGCATTAAATAGCTATTTTTTGCATTCAGGTAATCATGTTGTTGTGATGAATTTATATCTCATTTTCCAAATTTTAAAATTTATATTATCATTTGCTGTATAAACGTTAATAGCGTTACGAGACTCTTGTTAAAATTGTGCGTGGCCATTGTATCCAAACTGTTAGCATCGTCTCAATATTATACAGTCAGGTAAGCATTATTCAGCTTCAAATGTTCACAGTCACTACACAAAAAGTGAGGAATTCTATCAAGTTGTAACTTTTTCTAACAAACCATACTGTTCTCGTTGGTGCGAAACCCAAACTTCCCAACACTTTAATTTTTTTTGTCTAGTGATTTAAGATCTAGGTAAGTAGGTGAAAGAAACTAACCTATTAGAAACGAAGTATTGAATGCTGTAAGACAGGAAAGTATTGTAGAGTGTAAATAGATTTTTTAGGACAATTTAAGTACTAATGGAACCTGCAGAGGTTTTAAAAGTGATTAACCCCATCGTGAGCTAGGATTTTTGCCACACTATTAAGCAATAAATCTCGATTGTTGAGTTGTCATCAAACACTTGATTCCGTTTTGGTGACTCGCGTTCTCGAGTAGTGCCTCTGATGGCGGTAATTTCGCGTGTCTGTCATGAGTCCCGCAGGAAGCTCTGGGCTACTGTCGAGATGCCGACATCTCTAGTTACGGCGCAGCTACTGGAATTTCAGCCGCCAGGTGGCAGGCACGGCGTTCTGCGGGGAACTCGCCCAGAGTCTGCGGACATGCAACACCTCCAGATACGGTCAATCCCAACGGTAACTTACTTCACTTTTTGAGAATTTAAAAAAAAAAAACCTTGATGGATGAGACCACACACCAAAAGTCTGTTTTACAAGTTACGCAGCAGATACACGTGTTTTTACCTGGATACGTCATTTATTGCAGCACTATACAAGATAATGCCCCTGAACAAGTTAAGATTCAAACCTCCATTCATGTAAAACGTGTGGCTGATCTGCTGCAGGAAGATCCCTTTTTATAAGAGTCGGAAGCTGAAATCAAATTTGCACGATATGCCTCGGGTTCAAACTCCGCTTCGATTATTCAGATTTGGTTTCCCATGGTTTCCGGAAACCACTACAGAGAATGCCGGTCAGTTTCTTCAAAAGATCATCGACGACTTTTTCTTCCCTTTTCCTTATCCTCAACCCACTACCAAACTGTAACTACATCGACGTCAACGAACCGTAGTCCTAAACTACGTAAAATGTCAAATTTCTTCAAATCAGTTTGAAAAATTTTGTTTCCTTTTCCATAAGGTATGAGGGGGAATAACTTCGTTCTGCATCTATTTAACAATTGCGATGAAGGTTATCTAGCAATATTTGAATATGGCACAATGCAGGCCGACCTTGTAATTCATTCTGGGATGCGGCATATACAGGGTAATTATAAATGATTAAAGCGATTTTATAAATTAGCTGTATCTATATTATTTGACATATTGTTACAAAGCTTTACGGTGATATAGAAACTTTTGACACATTACAAGTGTTCTATATGTGTTCCCCTACTGATTCTGCAGATATCAAGTCGATAGTTAATGTTTCGTCACACTCCGTGCAGCATGTCCTGTACAATCTGTTGAGAAACACTGCTGATGCCAGCTCGCAGTTCTGGTAGCTTTGTTGGTAGAGGATGCTTAAGCATTGAAACTTTCACATAGGAAAAAAATAAAAAGATAAAATGCATGGCGTTAGGTTGAAAGAGCGTGGAAACAATGATAGGAATTGTTGATCATCATTTCCACCACGACCGTTCCGTCGGTTTCTCAATCTCCTCGTTCATGAATATGCTGATTAAAGTGCGGAGTGGCAGTAAACCTTTTTGGATTTTTTATATGGCTTTAAGGTTTTGTGATAGTGTGTCAAACAATGAAGCTACAGTAAATTTGTGAAGTCCCTTCATTCATTTATATTAATCCTGTATATCGTCACTGTATTTCGTAATATGCACCGCATTATTGAGAGGGGAAGTTAACGCAGATAAAGCTAACCTAATTATTGCCGTACAAACAAATCAAGTAAAAGAAATTCTGTGTTAGAAAAGCACGGATGCTGTAAGCTGCGAAGCCGTGTAAATCGTTAGTAAACTATGTGAACTGCCTCGCGTCACTGGTAGCTCTGACCTTAAGGACTCGTCGTGGCGAATGAGCAACCAGCCAGAACAGCGCGCTGTACACCGTGCCATTGACCAGGCTCAAGACAGGAAACAGGGCTCAGTTGGCTTTTTATGTCCCTTTTGCTCACGACAGGGGTCGACTGCAGGTCGAAGTGTTCCAGAGATAATGATGGTAATCGAAACGAGATCCTATTGGACCAGGTTGCGGCCTTGGAGCCGGTTGCCCGTGCGACACGGCCCTTCCCTTTGTTAATGGACTGTGTCCAGCCAACAACCACAGTGCACTGCTATTAAAGACATTCGGTGATTTCAGGTGTCTACGAAATCGGCGAGGCTTATACATCATTTCAAATGAGCCAAATCTAAATATTTTAGCAGTCTAATAGCACACCACTTCTTGGCTAGCGTCGACCACAGGTGGAAATGCCTACAGCGGACACGCGTGCAACTAACGCTGAAAAATCACGAAACATTAACACAGAAAATATATTAAAATTATTATTCACTTTGCCTTTAACTAAATTGGAAGTATTTACTGAATGATTCTAAAACGAAATATTAATCTTTGATCCAAACGTGCCAATCGAGTCACTAAAATGACCAGTCAGAAGATTTTGAATTTACTACCTTGTAGCACAGCAAAGTGTAGTCGCTCAACTGGTTTCAAATGGGTACATTGTCAAGCTACTGCATTAACCACTATTTCACTCCAAAACTAAATCACAAGTAAGGCAAAAGACAAAAACCGAGCACGATGGATGAGTGGTTAACGTTCTGGCCTCGCATTAGGGAGGACGCCGGTTCGAATCCCCGTCCAGGCATCCAGATTTGGGTTTTCCATGGTTTCCCCAGATCACTCCAGGCGAGTGCCTGGATGCTTCCTTCTAAAGGTCTAAAGGTTCCTTGTCCCAAGTCCTTTCCCGCCTCTAGTGACGTCGACGAAGTGTAAAGCCTTAACAAAAAAATAAACAGGAATAAAAATCCCAGAAATAATCTTCATGCAGACAAAATAGAACGTTTTGTTAGAAATTCTAAAGCGTGGTAGTCCTTTTTTTATTTTAATCGTGACCAAATTGTTTGGTGTAATTGAGGGACGTGCACTGCATATAACGATGTTGGCATTTTTTCCTCATACTTGTTGGATTACTACTGTTCAGTTGCCTGGCGGCTCAGTGGTTAAGGCGTCTGATAGGAGATCAAATGTCTCCGGTTCGAATCACGGTCTTGGCTGGTATTTTCAAATGCCCTTAATCAAACATTCATCTCTGCACAGTTTTCTGTATAATATGACGTGCACAAGACCTCTTCCATGGTTCTGACCCAGGTTTATTTGTAGGTCCTTATAGCCGGTAGGATTACCGGTTTAGGTTAGCTAGCCGCGAAAGGTTGATTATGATTATAAGCTGGAGAAAGAATTGCTTGTTGAAGACTTGGAATGTGAATATCTTGGCGTAACATTTCATAACAAACCCTACACATTGGAGAGGCAGTAGTGAAGATTTCAAAATCCCTCACTTATTGGAGAGAGTGATGAGGGGATGTACCAGAGAAGGAACAGAACTTGGTACAAATTTGGTCAGATCATTGCTTGAAAATGGTGGTGTAGTAACCCACATTTTGCGTATGAAATACAGGAGCTACACCTGGGTGAAAAGAAGAACTGCTGGATTTGTCTCTGAAAATTACTACAAAACACAATTAGTATCTGATATGATAAAGGAGCTGGAATGGGATTCATTTGAAGATGGGAGGAGGATTAAGAGAGTCTTGAGAGTGTATAAGGCGTGTATTGCTGACGGCACGTGGAAAGGTATTCGTGGAAGAATTAGGAGAGGTAGACTGGAAAAAATGACCATGACCACAAGCTGGCATTCGATTTCAGGCACAAAGGTGTGGGAAAATTTTCTTTCGCAGGCAAGGGACTAAAGAATTATAATAAATTATCAACAGAGATGATGAATAATTTACTAAGAATGCTGAAAGAATTTAATGTTGAAATTTGTAGAGGGTATAAGTAAGCTGGTACAGAAAAGAGGAAAAATATGCAGGAAAATAGTAACGATAGCGCGCGCTCCATCGCAATTAAATTAAATAAATTAAAAAGTCAAAGTGAAAGAAACACCGACATTTAATGGGAACTTAAACGAATATTTGATTTTAAGAATTATTGTTTTGTGTTTCGTTTAATGAGAAAGTATTTTCGGAGTATTGAAATCTGTAGCTTAAAATCTTACATGATCTACTAAATTTTTTTCCCGAACGGAAAATAATCATAAATTTTTTGTTCAAGAACTGGATATTACGCACTTGGAACCTTTGTTATTACTAGGAGTACTACAGCCTGTGCTGTGTATGACAGCAGGAGACCGCACCCTGCGGGAAGTAATGAAGGGCGGGGCCTGGCCCGGCGGCAGCTATCTTAATGAGTTCCCCACACCTCCCTATCCATTAACCGCCTTGTCGCTTAAACACACCTTCTCTCTTGTTTGCAGGTGAGATGAAGCATCACTCCCGGCACCAGCTTCGAGGTTCCATCCCACAGTCTCCAGCCCTGCATACTCACGTGAGACAGCAGCTTAGTGCGCTCTTGCCTCTACACTTTATTCAATACCGACAGCTTTCAGGCATTAGCCGTAAATGGTAAGGAAATTAATAACACAACTTTCGCCAGCTCGATGATCTCCGCTTTAAAAATGATTGAGACTACTAGCTGTTAGGGAGCGTCCATAAACCACGTAGCTCCATTTTGGCCTCTTGTAAACCCCCTACCCTTCCCCCACACGTATCCAGACGTGGCTTTTGTCTGCACCTCCCTCCTCCCCCCCCCCTTCCCCCACGTAATAGCACGTAGCTTTTTTCCCTATTGAATCCAGAAGACATTTTGTACTGTTTTCTCTTTTCAGACTATCGTAAATTACATATCGAGATAATTAAATGACGGAAATAAATATTTACATGCTGTTGAGTGTTCTGTAACTCATTATAACTGTGACAAATAATATGAATTTAACGCTACGTCGTCTGACTCGGAATCCCCCCCCCCCCCCCACGTAACTCAACGTAGCTTTCCAGCCAACCCCTCCCTCCCTACACCGAGCAACGTAGTTTATGGATGATCCCTTACCTGAGACTTATAATTTTATTGTAAGAATTGAATATAGAAAGCTATAAGTTACATACAAGTGTCTCAGGAAACACGGAGGAGTCGTGATAATGTGACAGGAAAGCCATCACGATACCGTTCTGCCATTGAACCTGTCTCATAAAGAGAACCAATTTGTAAAAAGTTTAAATATGGAAGCAAACTAAGGGTGGGGAGGTGACCGTGCGAGATTACCTATTTCAGTTCCTACTGCAGATTTTTGTTTGTGGTTTGAAATTATGTCACTTTCTGGAGACGTCTTATGTCAGTACTGCATTGTGCACAACGTTTTTGGTTTTTCTCTTGTTTGCTAAGGTATACAAACTTTGGGGGTTGTACACCCGTGAGTCTGCTTGAATCCATGGGAACAACACGTCTTTTCTAAGTGACTCCCTGCTGCTTTCAACGTCTATGTTGGTAGTCATCGCATGCGGCGCACATTCACACCTTTATTATATTACTAGCTGACCCGAAGACGTTGTCCTACCCAGATTTCAAAAAATTTGTCGGTGTTTCGATTTGTGGATTTGTGAAAAGCTACTGAAAATATGTAAAAATGAGAAAAAAAACGTATTTCTGAGTGATAATTGTATTTATTAAAGATTGTGTCCATGGATATTCACTTTGAGGAGGAGTATATTCAGAAGTATGCCAGTGGGAAATTTTATATACTGATGAATTTCATCTGCAGTACACTGCTGAAAAACAGGAAATGTGTGATGTACCTGGAATGTGATCGGCTTGGAACAACGCAGTTTTGATCCAAAATTTAAATTACAATTTAATCAAATAAAAATTTCATGTTAACCAAATGATTTATTTTCTTCCATTAAATTTGAAATCTCAATGAATTTCAATGTGTTTTATTTACATTTCGATTTTAATTTAGGCTGGAATGCGTTTTTCCGGATTTTTCTACAAATCTTAAACTTTTTTTTCAATAGAAAAGATTCAAATGAGTTATTTCCATCCCAGGAAAAAAAAATACATATCCATTGTTTGAGTTATGGTCTTCAGATGATCGACAAATCCCATACGAAAAAGCTCTTTCAGTTTATCCTGAATTTTCACGGCAAGTTTTTCAATTCCTTTTATCTAAAAACCTTATTCGTATTATTACAAACATTTTTTTAGAAAAATAGCCAAAACAGTACATTTAAAAAAAGCACTTTCAGTTTTTCCGAATTTTCCGGACAACTTTTCCCGTTTTTCTTTCTCTGAAAACCTCATTCGGACTATTACGAACATTTTTTAAAAAATATCTAAATTAGTTCAAAGAAACAAGCAATTTCACTTTTTCTGAATTTTTTAATTTTCCGGGAAACTTTTCCAAACACCTTATTCGGACTAATAAGAACATTAAAAACTATTATTATTTCTAGCCAGATCGGTCCAGCCGTTATCAACTGATGCGGTTACGAACGAACAGCATTGAGATTTTATTTTTATGGATAAGTCGTATCTTTTCATGAAATTTATGAATAAACCACACATACATTGATTGCGAGAGAAACAAAACCGGAGTTATTGTTATAAAATTGTATAGACTTACACACGCTACTCGTCTGTCTGGAGTCGTTCGGATAGTTTTCAAAATTTCATGACGTAATACGTTATTTAACCAAAAAAAATATTGCATGTCCTTCCTAAATCTTGTCAAATTTCATCAAGATCGGTTAACTGTTTAATTGTGAAAACGTAACAAACAGAGAGAGCGAGACAGAGTTACTATCACATTTGTAATACGAGTAGCGTAGATGTTTCACGACGATTTAGTACACTACTTGCTAAGAGGTTTATCTGGCTACAATTATTATTACTACTCCACGATTCACTGAAAGTGTGTAGCGGATGGTGCATTGCACCTATCCAAGAGGGTAATAGTTTGGATGGGATTTACGGGATATGGCAGGATTCGCCCATGGGCTATTGTGAGCAACCATCCCAGCATTCGCATGGAGTGATCCGGGAAAATCATGGAAAACCCAGATCAGGATGGCCGGAGAGCTTTATCGAAAGCTACTCCTGTCGGGTTTACTCGCCCGGTAAATCCTTTCTATTCCATTCCCTAATCGCCCGTGGAAAAAATGAATACAGAAAAGAATCGGTTCTGGCCCTGATTTCTCTTATCTTATTTTCGCGGTCATTTCGAGATATGAATGTTGCTGGTAGCAATATTTGTTTGCTGTCATTCCGAAATATGTCAGTCGTCAATTTTTCAATTAGCTTCCGTCGAAAGCAACGCCTTCGTTGTTCCAGGTCTTCCCAACCTAACTCCTTCAACATCGCACTTACGCATTCCCTCCAACTACATATACCTGTCACGAATCGGGCGGCTGTTCTTTGGACCTTATCTAATGCCTCCATTAACCCCTTTTGATGGGCACCTCATACAGAACAACAATATTCTAAGTGAGGACGCTCTAGTGACTTATATGCAATTGGAGTGCATTGTTTTAAATTACGACCTAGAAATCGAAGCATACGATTTTCTTTCCCAATTAAATCCTCGATACGCTCATTCCACGACAAATTATTACGAATTGTTACCCCTGTTATCCCATATATAGGGCGATTCCGTAGTAATTATCAAATTTTCAGGGGCGAGGGAGAAGGGAAAATGTATTACTTTGCAATAAGAATTTTCCGGTCGCGAAACGACTGAGTTGCAAGTTATAAGCCAATAGATAACTTGCTGATCTTTATTTGTGGATGTAATGATTTCATTTTTCTATAAAACTTTCAAAGGCTGAGAATAAGTTTGCAACATTTGTTCAAAATGGACTCCGCCATTTTCGATACAGGTACGACAAAGTCATACTAAGTTCTGTCGTACCCGATGGCGCAACTGCGGAGTAGTTCTGGCGATGTCACAGGCAGCGAGAATTCTCGCCTGGATATCCTCTTCAGTATCTGAGCATGTCTCATACAAAAGACCTTTCACCTGACCGCTCAATAAAGAATCAAGTACAATTACATCAGCTGAACTAGCTATTTTTCAGGGAACGTACAAAAGTATTCAGATGTACAATATGAAAATTGATCTGGTAATCCATTATGTTGAATCCACTTTTAAACCCAGACTTGTGTAATACATCAACACTGACAATGATAAGTGATAAAGTTTGAAACTGATACCCCCATGAGGTACTCTTGAATGGTGGTTGGGTTGCATTTTATGGGTTGCTTTTCCTTATGTTATATCGTCTGTATCCTAAGAAACACAGTTTGGCTTAAACTTCCTAACCACGATCCCTTATCTCCTCTCTACGTTTCTGAAACAGCCAGTATAAGTGGCAAATTTATCAGCAACTTCATCACGAGCAACAGCTTCGAAGTTATGTGAGGCGGTAGTATTTATCATCAAGATTGCCAAAGACGATAATTTACTAGGCACACTTACTGTATATTGTCCTTATATCACTGTCCATTTCCCATGTCTGCACTCTATTTTTTATACGAAGTAACGTCTTCTCGTTATGGTTTCGCCATTATTTTCTGTCTATGAAAGGAAGTTTCTTTACTATTCCTTTGCTTCTGAATAGAGTGGTGTTTTTCCACCATCACTATCTATGATACGATGAGGTCGATAGATTTCTCATTTTTCCTGAACGCGGTTAAATGTGAAGCGACTCTAAAATTCATGGAATACTTAGCACTGGTCGACTGGAGTTTGAAGTGAGGTCACTGAACAAAGCTTATTTCTAAAGACGCTGGAGTCTGAATAGAACTCAGTAAACTAAAAGGCGTAGGCCTCCAAACTGAGAAGACGAATACACTACCGTCAGAGAATAACCCAACACTGTCCTCCCTAATGAAGAATGATATCTATCCAATCTGGGCTTATGACCATAAGAGGCTTCTTTGGGACTTACGCCTCATAGACTTCGAGGGATTAAAGGAGAGAAAGGAATGGGGGCAAAAAATGGGAAGGAATTCTGAAACAATGGAAAACTCAAATCTGGATGGCTGGAAGGGGTTCAAACCCGCGTTCTCTCTGGTACCTGGCCCCAGCGCTTACCACTCATACAACAGGCTTGGTCCGTAAGAGTCCTAAGCTTGGCTGCTGATGGTGAAGTCTAAGTGAGTGACATGAATTTTATTACTATCTCTTCTGTTATAAGGGGCCATCCACAAATTACGTCACACGAATTTCATGATTTTTGGACCCCTCCCTCCCCCCATGTCAGAGGTTGTCACATTTGTGGGACTCCCCCTCCCCTGGTGTAACGTCACATATTTTGCAATTTTAAATTTATAAGTTAACAGCACTTCCAAAATGATTTATGTATTTCTAGTTAAAAAATCATATCAACAATAAATCAAATATTTAAGAAAATATAAAAAAAAACATTTTTTTTTTTTTGCTGTCGTCAGTCTTTAGACTGGTTTGATGCAATCCTCCATCCCTTCCTATCCTGTGCTAACCTCTTCATTTCTACATACCCCCTACAACCCACGTCCTCAATTACCTGCTTCATATATTCTAATCTCTGTCTTCCTACAGTTCTTACCTTCGACTGTTCCCTCCACTAACAAATTAACCAATCCAGCATGTCTCAAAATATGACCTACCAGCCTGTCTCTTCGTCCTGTAAGCTTCTTCCATAAACTTCTTCCTCACCCATCATTTCCAAAACTCGTTCATTTCTTGTCTGTCCATCTAATTTTCAGCATTCTTCTGTAGCACCACATTTCAAATGCTTCAAGTTTCTTTCTTTCCGGTATTCCTAAAGTCCATGTTTCGCTACCGTAAAGTGCTGTGCTCCACACATAGAGTTTTAAGAAGTTCTTTCTAATTCCTAGATCAATATTTGAAACTAAAAGGTTTCTCTTTTTCATGAAGGCTCTTTTTGCAAGTGCTATTCTGCTTTTAACATCATTCCTGCTTCGGCCATCGGTTGTAATTTTGCTTCCCAAGTAACAGAACTCTTCAAAAAACATAAAAAATCGAATTAATGATACAAAATTGAGTCATCATGTGTCCATGGATTTTTAGCCCATTCCTTGATACTGTTTATTATTGGCATAATAGTCTCTTCATTCTTGATTTCGATAGTGTTGGGAACATTTGATGTGTTAACATCATCTTCAACTTCCGCCACGAGCCAAAAAGTGATACAAATTATGCATGTGATGTCACAAAGTTTATGACACGTCCCCCCCGTCCCCATTGTCACACGATGTCAGACTTTGTTAACCCCCCCCCCCTGTCAAGGTGTGACGTAATTTATGGATGGCCCCTAACGTAAGTGAAACAAGTATTTTTATATGGAGATGGTATTTCTATCACTGTTCGCTTAGGTGACCACTGGAAACTTCCTGGAAACAGTAACTGAAATGTACTGCAATATCTCCGCATGGTTTTGACTTAGCTCGGTCTTGCCTTCCAGAGTAGTTTCTGTGCGGAAGCTGTGTTGCTGGTGAGCGTTGACCTCGGTGCCATTGCACTGGTCCTCGTGATCCGGAGGTCTCACACGACGACTGCTAATAGCAGATTCGCCCGCGGATGTGATGCGATGCGTGACTGGGCACACAGCGCCGTTCGTTATGACCGCTGTGCGGGCCATATCTCACGTGCAGGGCGCGATGCTATCTTCACGATGCTCGCGGTGCGTCCTGTCATACGGAGATGGACGATCAGATTAGCCATCTGCTGCACTCACGACCGCAGTCTGACCTCGCATCCGGTCACTCATGCCGCTATCCTGACTGATCGCGTCAGACGCCGTTCTCATTATCCAGGCCTAAACCAGCTAACTGCCTGCGGTCTAAACACGGTCAACCAAACACACAATTTTTTTACTATATAACAATCCCACTTAGTAAATTCCGAGTTTAAACGTACAATTAACATCATTTTGCGAATTGACAGTTGGTATATCTGGGGAATAACTAATTGTTTTAATTTTGATTCAAGTTTTATTCTCGGCTTGATATCTTCGTCAACGTGCAGATCTGGAATTCGTGAGGAAGTGGGTTGGATTCGGAATGTAACCAAACTTTTTTTGATTTTGGTTTCTCAAATCAGCCATTGACGGAATGGTTTCTTCATGAACGTCGTGGACATTTCTTTCTCTTCCCTGCCTATGATATCCTCTTTGGGGGCGTCCATAAATTACGTGAGGTAAAATAGGGGGAGGAGGGTGGGGTCCGGTGAAATCTCACCAAGAGGGAGGGGGGTCGACAGAAATCTCACGTGACGTTTTGGACATTTTAGCGGGGTATTTCGTTGAAAAGTGGGGGAGTATTTAAAAAAAAAAGGTCTCAAAAATTTTCGAGGGCGACGGGGAGGGGGGGATATCACGGACCACATCTCACCAGAGGGGGGGAGGGGGTCCGGGAATCCGGAAAAACACCTCACGTAATTTATGGGTGCCCCCTATGCTCTTAAGACCTTGTCGTATTGAGACATATGGCCTTTGGATAGAGTACAAAAAACTTGTAGCATTATCTGAAGATAATACCTTTATTTCCATTGTTTCGCATACCGTATGTCTGTTCTTATAACTAAACAAATCGTGATGGTGTGGGTGACAGTTCATATTCCGCCGAATAACTGTAATCCTGGCTTCGAGTTTTACTCGTCTCTCGGTAATGTTCGAAAATTATGGGACAGTTGGTAGACAATGTCGTGAACAAACAATTTGCGTCGCTCTTTCATCCTAATGGCCAAGCATGGGATGGTAACCGTTCCTCTCAGCCCTAGGGTTACTTGTGCCGTCTGCCAAGCCTTTCCGATCTGCAGAACAACTTAAGCGTGCTACGAATATACTGAATTGTGAAGCAACGCGTATCTATATGTTTTAATACGGAATTTAAAATGGAGGAAATAGGCGGTACTCCATATTTTTGGTCAGACTGCGGAACTTTACAGGGAATAAATTTGGACACAGATGTATGCTCGGGCTTCCCTAAATAATGACTCCACGGGACGACAAACGGGTCACTCGCCCAGCCAAGAGCATTCTGCGTATATTTTTGTTTGTTCGACTAGAGACCTCCTGAAACAACGAGCGTGACCCTCGTAAGGAGGCATACGTCAATACCTGACGCAATAATCATATCTAATTATAGAGGTTATTTTTCGTTCACTGCACCGTCAACCATTTTTTGTTCGCTGTAGGATTTAATGAGACTTAGTCGCTTTATCAAAGAGGTTACTTACTACGTATTTGTTCAAACACGAGGAACTAATGGCGTTATATTGTTCAAAACAAGGCACCTTAAAAGTTTTGGATACTGACCATACAAATCATCTAAAAAGTAACTGTTAAGTATTATCTATACACAACAAATGTTTCGTAACAATCTCAGACAGATGAGTTAAGTTCTGATGAAATATTTTTTCAGTAAATGACATAACTTACGTAATACAGCTGTGTTCAGAGATAATAATATTAGGAATAAATGTAGTACAGAAGGATCTACCAAAAATAGTCGATGTTGGAGCTAGCCATCTATTTGATACTAGTGTGTGACCAATTTCTTTTATTCAGTTACTAACGGCTTCAATTGGTTTTATCGTACAAGCCCATAGTATGTTAACATTATTGTGGAGCTTGTACGTGGATGGAAAACATTCTGCTTTTGCAGCAAATGAGAATGTTTTGCTGCAGTCTAAAATACCAATGTGCCAGGTAATGGTAATCGCAAATGACACAATATGAAAATCATTTGAACATTAACACAGCTTTTGATGTAGACCTATTCCTCCATTTCCCCAACCATCCAGTCTTCAGCGGTGATTAACGGAAGTTTTATATTTAAGGGGATTTGGCTACTCATTCACAATATTTTCCCCCCATCGTTCCGGCCATCTATAGTCCAAGTGCCATTGGTCCCTGTTGTACCCAGGAGGGCAGTATGAACCATGAGAGGTGGAAGAGTGTTTTGATTTTTCAAGGATTATAATGGCGATATTGGATGGATGGGTATTAGTGGAAATATTAGGAACTGTAGATGGAAGGGAAGATGGCCATGATAATCAGCTGGCACTTGAATTCAGGCGAAAGGGATTTGGAAAATCTTCTCTTGTAGATAGGCACTGGAGTAAATTTACTAAAGGAAATAATGGGTATTGTATGAAAATACCAAAAACACTGAGGGGGCTTAAAGTTGTAATTACTTCTTAAAGGACAGGGATGGGTGGGTGGTGGAAAATCATGACATGGGAAGAAGAGGGGGGGGGGATGGTGTAGGCACATTTCTTCGGAGGGTCTGTCCTCCATCGCAATTGAAATTAAATTAAGAAATTG
>JARYHS010011408.1:114241688-114419813 GCA_031002005.1 Vandiemenella viatica | reverse complement strand
GGGGGACGAGTCATTAAGGATTGGACCTGGCAATATCTATTTTTTTTAAGTATCTACTTTTTAAATTACAATTAAACATGTAGTACGTAATGATAACAACTTTTATAATTAAAGTGATATTTATTACTACTGTTCAAAATAAAATACCGTTCATTAATAAATATACTTGTATCTACTTATTCCCACATTGTTATATTACCGTTTGGTGACTGATTTCGATATTGTGCTAAATATTCGCACTGGTCAGCTACTATAAAGAATTATTGGTTTAAAGATATAAAAGTTCGTTGCTCTAACCAAAGAGAAACTTAAGTAAGATCAGCAGGCTTACTGGTATCTGCAACTTCTACCTGATGATGTTAAAGCCGTTTCCGAAATACCAACTACAGGAATTGCTTCTTTTTTTTTTAATGTACAATCTCGTTTTTGCAGGCATCTATTTAGATAGACTTCAAAAGCAAAACATTATCTAAATATGAAATATCATCCAAATCGTTACAGCCATTTCCGAGAAATATATATATATATATATATATATATATATACTTAAACAATACAGACAAAACTCTTCCAACAGACTGTGAGTTGGACAGTCAGTAAAAACAGTGAGTCCCTTTACTATGAGCTATGATGAACTCGGGGGCAGCTGGTGTCACCACCCCAGTGGCAGCACAAGTCGCGACCAGAGAAGTATTGGATCAACGCTACCCTGTACAGCGGGGATGCGATTTATGGTGTTAGTTGAAATGTCGTATGTATGCGTCCTCGATAAGAGAAAGTGAACTATTTATGTCGGTTTTTCACGAGAGGTGAAGCCGTGTTCTTTGGGAACACATTGCATGCAGCCCGTACTTCCTACGTAATTTATACGGTACGCAACGAACCGACTACATGTGGGGGCATTAACCACGACAAATTATTCTTGTTGATGACTCTTTCACAAAATAAAACATACTTGCGCATACAACCTCATTGAGTAAATTACGCTTCTGATTGCTTTCTTCAGACAACTTTCAATGTTACTAATTTTCAGATCTTGCCTGCTCCCAAACGCAGGCATACAAATGTGTATGTATGTGTATTAACTAGGATTGTTACTTCTTTCTCAATTGCTTACTACAATCAGCCAGCTCTCAAAACAATCATTGTTGTTAATTTAAATAGTCATTTATGATCAAGTTTATTCCTTATAATAGGAGAGTGTAATAAGTGGCTGTATATTTTGAGCATGTATTTCGTTCCAGTAGAAGATTCTGTATAAAATATTATATTAATGTAATTTCCTTCACAAAGTTCAGCAGTTGTCAGTTACACCTCGATGTACTTGTTTTTGTTCAACTCTGTATATGCGGAATCTGTCTGACAGATACTCATTGTAATTGTAAAAATTTCATTGTATATAAAACATGTTGACTAATGATGAAAACATAAGCGAGCTCTGTGGTTAAGACATGTGCGCTAGTGCTGTCTTGATGGGCCTATGGTGTTTCTCGAATATCAGGGTGGTGGAGTGTTTCGATTATGATTGGTTGGTCGTATTAGTGTATTCATTTATTAATTCTTTCCTCTGTGCTAAATAGAAGAAACATTTGCGTGATTATTAATTTTTATTGTATTTCAGCGTTTGTTGTTCAGGTGGTGATTGTGGTCCAATATGTTCTCAGCGAATTGATTTTTGTATTTTCCGAGCCTGCCATGTGTTGTATTCCAATTAATATGCGATTTCTAACTGTTAGCGCAGTGTCTATGTGTAGTCTGACTCTCCTGGTTGGTTGCTTCATTGAATCCTGATAGCTGGTAGTCGTCAGTCTTAATACCGGTGTTTGCTGTTGTGTTTATCTTGAATGCTAGGTATACGCCTTGATTCTTGAAAACGTTGCGTCTTGTATATGTTTTACTATGAAACACATTATGTACCGTAGCGTTATTTTAATTTGGCTGAAGTTATTAGAATGTTTTGTGAGGCAGTATTTTTTTTTGTTGAGCTGATCTAGGAGTTGTTCTGAACATTCCTTTCTGAAGTACGTGTGTCTGTGTTTTATTCTTGGTGTAATTTGCCATGAGTAGTGGTATTGTTGTTAAGCTATTTAATATGGTGTTGAGTCATACTTGCTGGAAGTTTTGAACGTGGTGTCTTACGGTGTCAGTATTTGCGGCTTTTCTGTAGTTGCATCTGCACGTCTGTTTACAGGAATTTCTAGTTATCGTTTCATAAAGAAAGTTCTTTGTTTTTATTGTGATATCTCTGTTTTTTCTACAATGTGATTTACTTCACTATTTAAGTCTGACCTGATATGCTTTCGTCAATCTGGAAGATGTCTACATAAATATGGAGAATTTTATGAAGTCCACGAAAGTATTACCCAGACTGAGTGAAATTCCGTAACCAATGGAGCAGTTCATCATTTTGGATGTAATATTTATTTAAATCGAAATAGTTTTGTGATTTAAGCAAGTTTAGTATCTCTGTCTCCTCGATGGGTGCGTTTACAATTTTGACAGGTGTTATGATGTCTTTCTATATGACATTGATAGTCTGACCTTAAGGTCAAAAACAAATTTAGTATGTCAAAAAAAGGAAATGCTGCCGAATTGGTATTGTTTTCATATAGTGCATGGAATGTTCTTGCTTTTTTGGTGGATACTGAGGAAAACATTTGTTTGCTTAGATAGTAAGTTGGTGCACTGTTGAGTATAGCTACAGGCGTTCATGAATTTTATCTTTCCTCGTCAGTTCGAAAAACATGCAAGTATTTTGTATGAACCATTACTGTTGATACTCTGATAATGAAAGATATGATCGAAACATTATTACAGAAATCGTTGACAGTGTTTGATCTTAAGTTAATGGATTTTTCAATATATACTTGTGGTTTTATGACTATTATATTTTCTGAACTTTATAGTTACAAGTGTACTTTTCTTGTTTTTTGTTTTTGTGAGCGTTGCAAGGTTCTCTTTGATTAACTGAATGATGGCAGACCGTTGAGGACCACATGTGGTCCCAATAAAGTCCTTTCGCATGGTTGCGCTACCACCTCGCTTCAAGATGCAATAGTATAACTTTGACTAATAATTCAAGGTAATAGGCTTTGTCCGGTACAACTACAACCAACGAATACGATAATGACTGCAATTTATTAGCACACTGATCAATTATTACACTGTTTTCTCACTCATTAAATCAAATATACAAAAATATTGCCACTCCACGCAAAAATTTAACTACTCTCATCACGCGCCATTACAATTCCAACATTGCCGCCATTACAATCTAATACCTTTCTCCGCCAATACAACTCCAGCGGTCTACATCTCTCTTACAGTACTACCAACCTCTAAAAATAGAATATAACAAAAATACTTCAAATTACCGGATTCTGTTTAAACATTCTACTTTACTGTGAAGCCTTTCTATTATTACATATATACATAATTATTTATGGCATTATAATCCAATGTCTGGTGAGTGTGATATAACAGTGTTCTTTCTTTATTTTCTCTATGTTATAGTAGATGGTGTTGACGTAATGTGTTGCTTGTGCAAGTCTATGAGATCACCTTGATAAATAAAGGGTTAAGTTGGACACTGGTGTACTTTGAGTTTAATTCTTTTATAGCTGTGTCTGTGAGTTTTGTGATAATAGATGAAGCTACCCGTACATTTCTACTGGTGACAGTGTGTAATCGTCCTCTGCGTGTTCTGCTGGCGACCCCAGTGAGTGTGGCGAAGGTCGCGTCGTGCTGGCCCGTCCGGTCCGCCGGTCCCGTTAGGGCCGCCCACAGTGTCACTCTCTCTCGTCAGGTGACCTCCGTGTCACTGACCACAATAGCGACAGCCGTTATTGTGTACTCGTCAACAAACAACCTGTAGCACGCGATTCCCCGCGACTTTCTTATCCCGCTTTCTCCAAATCTCTATTGTTATTTAACATGTGTTCAAAATACACTTTGCGTAATCAGGAATTACATTAATGTGTACAGATAAACATACCGAGGCGATGTACAAGCGGTGACGCTCTGGCCTCGCATTCGGAAGGACTGCGTTCGAATTTATTGGAGAATATGCGAAAAAATTTAAATTTCGAGTGGAATGAAATACTTTTTCCGCCAACCTATTTAGGTCGCAATGACCGGAGGGATAAGATTAGAGAAATAAGATGCCGTACTGATGATTTTATGTATTCCTTCTTCCCTCGCGCTATTCGGGATTGGAATGCGCGCGTTTAGGATTGGTGCTTAGCACTCTCTGCCACCCACAATGTTTGTGATTTGTAGAGTATGGATGTAGATGTAGCCGTGAGTTCGACTCCCTGTCCCGCCATCCAGATTTCGGCTTTCAGGTTTTCCTGAAATCACTACAGGCTAATGCCGGAAGGGTTATTTCAAAATGCTTTGGCTGAACTCCTACCCCTTTCTTAACCCCAGTCTTTTACCGCCTCCAGGGGAGCGTCCATAAACCACGTGGCTGCCCTCCTGTGAACCCCCCCTTCCCCCACGTAACCCGACATGGCTTTTCTCTCTACCTCCCCCCCCCCCCCCCTCCGCGTACCACGTAGCTTTATTTTCCCCTATTAATTCCATAAGACATTTTGTACTGTTTTCTCCTGTCAGACTATTGTAAATTACATATGGAGATAATTAAATGATGGAAAGAAATATTTACATGCTGTTGTGCGTTCTGTACCTCATTTTAACTGTGGCAAATAATACGAATAAAAAGCTACTTGGCCTGACTCGGATCTCTTCCCCCACCCCTCTCCCCCCACGTAGACCAACCAAGCTTTTCAGCCATTACAGCCATTAGAGATATTGATTCTGAATACATTAAATTGACTGTTAGGTTGCCTTCCCATCACCTTTGTGGTCCCATAGCTGTTACTCTTCTGTAACGTGTCAAACGGTCTGCAGCTCGGCACTTAAGACACTCTGTTTTCACCTAACAATAGAGTGAATAGCTAAATCTACCATTACTTGTTCTGTTTCTATTTAGACCGTTCACTAATGCAAAATCTTCGTGGGAAGCATAAGCGTCGTTTAGTGGACGCAGTGCGATTTAATTGTTTTCTCTATGTTTTTGAAGCGGGGTTCTTGCAGAGCCTTTGCAGTTCCCGGAGTCTATCATACAGCAGCTTACATTAGCGATGTCGACATTTGTTGGCAGCTGGGGACCTAACCAGTCCTGGCATTCCGAAGGAGGATGTTACGAGTCCACGCAGGCCGTCATCATTCCGGTTTTCCATAGTTTCCAAAAATCATTCCAGGTGAATGCAGAGATGGTTTCTTAAAAATTCCGTGACCGAATTCCTTCTCGTTGCATGTATCCTTCGTCTCCCGGCCTCGAAGCTGATAAGCCGTAAATCACTGATAAAGGACAGTATAGCCATCTCTCACGTTTTGTACTCTCTAATAAGAGCATTTTTCGTGGGAGATTTCTTCTCAGTTAACAAAATTTTTGTCGCTGACCATAACTGTAGGATCGTGTTATATTAGCGAATGGGTATGCCAGGATGACTGACACGTGGGTTCTATGGGGATATCCATACAATGTCCTATGACTTGCGCAGACTTTCTTCATATATCTGCTCTTGGATTCTTGCTCTTCGGACCTATCCTCTTCTTCTCTTGTACTGCCAAATAATCATGAGCATCGAGGGTAACTTGTATCTAGGAGAGGGAGCGGACAGCTACGAGTTACTTGAAATGAAACAATATTTCTGGAAACTTCATTTAATCTTTACTGAATCGTAAATCATCTACAGTCGATGTTCTACAAGATAGGTATTCCGTAACCCGTGATACTGGTCCTAGGGATGAAACTTAGCCCTACAGTTTAGAACTAACAGAGAAGTCTAAGGTTGGTGCAGCGACTATCTACCTCCGAGGCCTAGTTGTTAACTTGTTTCTCGTCAGTGAAGAAGTGAGACTGATCAATGTATTCTAGCTTGCTGGAAAAGTATTGGCTTGCGCGTTGAGCACTGCACGTGTAGCTTGCAACCCGAACTGTCGATCGGCAGAAACTCGAACAACAGTACGTGCTTACTCGACGTCTGGCTGCAGTGAAACTTATCAAACTTACACGATTTCGATACGAAAATATTACACTAAATGACGTCCCGTCACATTTTTAAGATATTAATTTGGTGCTACACAATTTGTGTCCAAGATTTAGTAGATGCTCATCATTTAAGTAGCCTAATAAAATTGTTAGTATTTTTTAGTAAAGTATGCGGAAAGAATGTATATTTATTATGGTTCACTTTACAGCGTAATGTTCTTATACTAAAGTGTTTTAAGTAACAGGTTATCGCAGATGTAAAGATACATGTAAGATTCGCTCTTGCAACTTTGTTTCATGCAGATATCCCGAAGTCACATCAGCTATGACTAACAGAATTTGATAGGTCGTTTTAAAATCTGGGCTTCATGGTCGACTACGGTAGTACAAACACGTATTTGCAGTACATTGTTTCTGAAGTTTACTTCCTGTTTCACAGTTTGAACCGTGTTATTAAGAAACAACATTATTTTTTTCCCCTTACAGTCGAACGTTAGAGCTCGATAACGTTATTTCTTCTTTCCTCCTTGCACCTGTTCCAGAAAACTTAGGCTGCTGGCTGAACGATAACCTCGGACCGGCACTGGAGAGGACGTGGGTTCAAATTCCTGTCCGACCATCCAGATCTTGGTTTTCTACACGGCATGGCTTCTTTAAACGGTAACACCCCAAGCCCTTCTCGTCCATTGCGCTCAGGCCTTTTGTTGCCTTTAATTACCTCGGCGTCGACTGAGCGTAAAGCCATAGGCATAAGCTTGTTCCAGAAAGATGGCGATGCAATGCTCTGTCCTTACATCTCTCGTATGGAGCTTATTGTAGCTTTTCTTCTCTATTAGCATCGCATAGTTCCGTCTCTGCCTTCAATGTGATTATCTTTTTGTTTCCTAGCAAGGCTGGCGAGTGAGTCCGTAAACTTCTACCCTTACATTAGGAACGACGCATGTTTGCTCGCCCTTACGGCCACATTCACATTTCGGTTTTACACGTTTTCTCCAACGTGAACGTCGAGATATTTCCTTCAGAAGATCATGTTGATTTGCTTCTTGTTCGCTGCCCACAATCCTATCCTGCGTTTCTAATTAACTTTTCTTCGATGAAGGTACTGCTGTTACTGCAATCTTTTCAACTCATCAAAGATGGCTAATGTGACTCAACTGATTTAAATGTCCATACATCAAAAAATTGACAGGTAATTCCTGTTATTAAGCTGATGAGCAATCGCACCTCGGGAGTATTAACGAACAGTACGCCCATAAAAATGCGTTTGCGTCCGTGGTGTGGTTTCGTCGGCCTTCGACTACAGTAGATGAAGCTATACGAGAGTGCGTACTGCGGCTGGCTATTGTCTCGGCTCCGCGCCCGACAGTAATTTGGTGCGGTCGGATCTGGCGGTCGTTAAGAGCCGAGGTAATGGTCACTACACGTGCTTCGGGAAATTGAATCAGCGTTTTTAAAGCCGCGTAACTGGCGGCCGGTTAACCCCGCCGCTCTAAATCACGCCTGATCGTTAGCTTTAAGTGCAGCCGACTAGGAATGCGACGAGTCTGGGAGCTTAGACTTTTTCTACAGATCCACAGTATCCCGTCGTTGGTCGAAAACTCACTAGACACAAGAAAAACGATTCCATCGCCGGAGGCTCGATGGTGGATAAAGTTATAAAGGACTGCGACAGGTAAAACTATAGAGGACGCTGAAGTCACAAAGAGACTTGCAAGGCTCCTTTAGCAAGGGGCCATAAGAACATCGCCGTGTGCGACTTCTGCTACAACCGCAGAATGCAAACTGAGCGTGGTGGGTGAGAGGAGACGCTCTGGCCTCGCATTCGGGATGACCGGGGTTCGAATCCCCGTCCGGTCATCCAGATTTGGGTTTTCCATGGTTTTCCCAAAACCCTTGAGGCGAATGCTGAGATGGTTCCATCAAACGGCCATGGCCGAATTCCTTCTTGTTCCTTGATCGACGTCGATGAAACGTAAAGCCATAAACAGAAAACAAGGAAGAATAAAACTTAGTTCCGTTCAGTTGTCCACGGTTCGTCCATACTTCTCCTTCTATTCGCCGCTACGGCATCCTGATGTGTTAGTGGGAGCATCCTTTGCATTGAATATTGCGAAAGTGCGAAAACATCTGTGAACAATGATACCTCAATAATTCTCTTAATGTGTGGTAAACGTTATATGTATAACATACGAGGACAACAGACGTCTTATATAAACACTGTACAATTTCTACCAAATAATATGGTTTGTATGCGAATGCGCAGAGTCACTATCCTCCCACACGACAGACCTCTAACATCCACACATTACAGTTTCTTCTAAACAACAGCCTCCGCTCCTTCGCAGCTCGTCTCTTTAGCAGTGCCTACTCGTAGCTTATTGGCAGACGTTGTCCTCCCGGAATCGACTCTGCTTCGATTGGTTCAGAAGTCCTGCTAAATATCTTTTTGTGTCAACGTAGTTTAATGACAGCCCCACATATACAATGCATACCCACTATCAAGACTGTCTACTTGACGCAACCACCAGTATCAAACTTCCTCATTCTGCACATCAAAGTAACTAGGATGGTTCCCAAAACTCTTACTAACAGAAAGCCTGTTGTTTTGGCCACTGAGCGATATTCTCAATAAAGTAAAAGTTAATAATTTCAATGACAACTTTCAACTGCAACAAAATGCTCAACATTTTTCTTATAATTTTACACCTCGTCGACATCATTAGAGGCGGGAAAGAACTGAAGACAGAGAAAGGTAAGGAATTTGGGTATGGCATTTTGAAGGAACCTTCTTGGCATTCGCCCGGTGTGATTTTGAGAAACCATGGAAAACCGATTATGGATGGTCAGAAGGGGATTCGAAATTGAGTCCTCCAGAATATGAACCCACCATACTCGGTAAAATCAACTTAATTTGTTTATTAAATATGACATAAAATGTACATATCAGATATTCCTCTATAGCTGCAGGCGGAAAAGGATGCTTTGCACCAGCAATAATTTCTGACGACACTAGTGAAGCAACAGTGCATTATGGTATCAATAGGCCACCCTATTTCAATGATTTATCTGGTGTCGTTGTCACTTAAATAAGTTCGTGGACAAAGTATTTCACAGCATTCGTAAATCAAAACGAAGAGACAGTGAAAATACTTCAAGAATTTATTACGACATTTGATTCTTTGTGGTGTAAGCTAAGACTTGCGCGTGGATATTTTAGTGTAGATTTTGTACGCATGGGTAAAATCTATTGATTAACTAATGAACTGAAAACAAGAAACTATAGTCTGTTTGTTTGTCTAGCAAATTCAGTAAAGTTTATGTATATTTAAATATGAACTTCAGTCTGATGTTACTTTCAGAAAGTTTGGGCTCAACGAAACTGTATCACGGTATAAAATACATGTGGCTCCATTATCTAGTGATTCGGTGACACTAACTAAAGTAAAATAGCTATTATATTGTAGAAGTTGTAGACGCTGTCATTATATTTGTGTATTAATTGCTGAATGACTTAATGTTTATGCCATTAGCGGACAGTGTAAGCAACAGAGACTTTATGATCTTGTCATCGCACTTGTTATTTTTAGAATATTAATGGTACGTTTTACCATACGGTATTACGCTATTTACAATTAAACTTGAGTTCATTTAATTATTAGTTTTCTACGAATTTTCACATGCGTCATTGCCAGTTTCGCTTCACTCTCTCCACTAAGGTCATCTGCTCATGGAAAGACACGATAGATGGCGTTAAGATAGCGCTGTATGTATTTGATTAATAATTGTCGCGATCTGTTTTAATATTGTGATCTTTCGGAAAGTTATATGGGGTAGTGATAAATACTTCAGATTCAAAATCAGATCTTAAGCTTTTAAACAACGAAAATCCTGTCTAAATCTGTTCAGTAGGTTTTGCGCAATGGCAGAAAACACAAACATTCTAAAAACTATTGTTTTGACTTCAGGGACCATCATACAGTCGAACCCAAAAATTATTCAGATGTAAAGACACAGCAGTGGTACAGATCTATAGTAGTATGGACAGGAAGTGGGCCTGTTGAGTGACCTCGTTACGGAGTGCGCGATTATTTACGTGCAATCGAATGTTCTCGAAAACAATGAGCACCGCCAGCTATTCAGAACGCAACCTTTCACCGGTACCTCTCGAATGATCACAACTACTGAAGGTCAATACAAACAAATTCGGATCTTTAACATATATTACAACAATGAATAAATTACGAATATTGATTATTGTAATATCTTTATCATCATCATCATCCGAGGCTGTGCTTAGTTTTGGAAGCATGCTTCATCCACTACCGGCTTTATCATTAAAACGTACGCTAACTTTGTGTATATATGTGTGTTTAGATTGTTCATTACAGTATAATTGTAATTGAATTGTGTAAATGTCTTGTAGCATCATATGCAAAATAAATAAAATTGTCATTAGGACGGGAGAGGACTGGTGACAAAGAATGGAAAGAATTCAGCCATGGCCTTCTGAAGGAACCATCCCGGTTTTCACCCGGAGTGACTGGGGAAACCATGAAAAACTGAAATCTGGATGGCCGGACGATGATTCGAACTCACGTATTCCCGAAGGTGAGCCCAGACCGTCACCGTTCACCCACCACCCACGGTCCGACTGTTCAGCTTATTCACTATTGGAAATCTTTCTACTGCTCGGTTTCTATATAAAATAACTGCCTCAGCTCTCAGCTTGGTAGCACTTTGCGGCCCATTGAGAGACTTGGTCATGCTATCTTTTCAATTCGTTTACAATATTTCCTTTCCCTTGAGATTGTAATTATTTATTCCGATGCGCTACTATATCTCACTTACTGTTCACTGTTATTTCAGTTTTTACCGTAGGATTAAAAGATTCAATCGTGACCTTATTATTCACACTTTTATCGTATCATGTATTATTTTATCGGCAAAGATAGTAAGTATTTGTAGGTATCTATCACATAAATTCATCACTCAGAAAAATAGGAACTGTGATTGTTTAGTGTAATTTGAGACTTCAACCATAGTTCACAGCTTGGTGACATGCTACTATGAAAATTTTCTCATCTTTGTTTTAAATCATTATTTATTGTGTGTTTGAATAAGTTAACAAAACTTTTACTCTCTTAAACATTCACTTCCTGTTGTATAAATGCCTATTTTGTTATATACCTCACTCGTGGTTGAAGTCAGTTTCTTATTTTATTCATGACATCTTCTGCTGGCTAGTAACCGATGCAAGCCATTGTTTGGTACTTGTCTGTAACAAGCAACTTTTGTTACTCTCTACATATTTTTATTATGATTCTCAGCTACTCACATAGAACGGCATTGCTGTTGCCTTGAACAAAAATACGAAATACGTATGGCGTGAAGTGTATTTTTTATATATATATATATATCCTTTCTTTGACTTAATTCATTTAAAAAAACAATGCAATAAGTACAATAAAAAAATGAATGAAAGATTGATCGGGAGCGATTTAGTTTCAGGTTTTATACGATGTGTAAACCACGTTAGTTCAATGCAAAAACATTTTCATCTAAAGTGTATGTAGCGTTCTTATAATAAAGAATAGAAATAACCCTGTATAGGTGCTTAGCTTGAAGCTAAGGCCCACTGTTGTAGTGGTCAGCTTTACCATCTAGTCGCTTTACCTGTCGAGGAAGTTTCTCCTCCGTATTCAGTTTTCAACAACCTACGTTGTTCATGGAATTTTGTTAATTATATTCAGTGTTCATGAGAGAAAAAGGTCTGTTTGAAGTTACCTCGTCGAATCCGCAGGCAATGGTTCCACCAGGGGAAGCCTTTATTCCTCCTAGGACTTGGGTTCTCCATTGCTTCTGCTAATCGCACTCCATGTGTAGCGGCAGGTCCTGTCCCTACTTTGGAGTGTTGTGCCCTGAGCGGCCCCCGTGACGTCATCATCTCGTTAGGAGCTCAGGCGACACGCGCGCCCTTGGCCCTCTGCGCCCTTGGCAGCTGCCCCGACCTCAATACCTGCCGACCCACCAGAGGGACAGGTGACTGACTACTTTTAATTCGTGTGGGCTTGGACCTGGAGACAGGTTGCCAATAGTGGGAGGACCTCCTGTTTAAACAGACAGTGACTGACACGTTGACTGCTTGCGTTCTTTTATTTTATACCATATGCATTTCGCTCCATTTTCCGAAGCATCTTCAGTGGTTATCAGAGTCGCGTTGGTGCATTCCGTTGGCTACATTTAATTATGAAAACAATGTTGAGTTATTTAAGGTCACAGGTAGATCAAACTAGATGAAACGTTTTTATGTAGGTGTATACAAGAATTTTAGTGAAAACGCGTAAAAGAAATAGAAAATGAGAAAAAAAAGAATATATTCGCTATGGCGGCGTCATCTTGGTTTTCTGGTGGCATCCCTCTTTTATTCAAATTGCGCCATTTCCTGTTCATCTCTTATTTATTAGCTATTTTTTAGTTTTTGATTCATGAGGTTCATGATCTGCCTTTTCTTTAGAGCCGAGAAAGGATTTGAAGGAGAGAACAATGGTAGGGAACGAGAAGAAGATTAGACGTTGTCTTCTGAACAAACCGTTACGAAATTTGCTGCAGTGATTTCGGGAAACCACGGAAATTTGAAATACCTGTCGCTATAGCCATTTTTCGTAAACGTGTAAGTTGACTCTGAGATTTTCTACAAATTCCTCTAGAAAAATTCTCCTGTAGCAAGCAGAACACCAGAACGAATATTATTACAAACTTTATTCCCTTAAGAATGGAGATAGTAGCATTCATATACCTGTCTTGTCCTTACACAGTGTTAACTGATCTTCCGTCCATAGTCAGACAATAAATTCAGTAAAAAATGTGGATATTGTGGTATTAGCTGCGAAGAGAATACATGTGGCACAGCTCATACCAGAGTAGTCCCACCAGTGTGGCTTAGTACGCTGAGGCGCGGCGCACTGGACCGGGGAGACACAACGGGCCGGGCACGAGTCCACGGCCCGCTTTCCCGCCGTCCTGAATACAGCTTTTAAGTGGTTTTCCGCAGTCATCAAGCCGAATGTTGGGACTGTTCACAATCTCCGTTTCATAATATACACATTTCACATACAAAACAATACACTCATCACAGGTTGACATAATTGAACTTTTCATTGACAGATGACAACACTTCACTTTGCCCCTTAGTACCTCTTAAAAACCTTCAGAAAGTACCAAATGCTTTGTTTCAGCAATGGTATGCGTTCGTAAACCCACAGCTACAAATGTGACCATACCAAAGATGAGTAAAACTCACCGAGGGCACCAGACCCAAAAATGTTAGGAAAATGTGGCGAGGAAGAAGAAGACTTCATAACAAACTAGATAAATGGAAGTAACAATATTTGAATTTTGGTATTATAAGTCGAAGCGAACCTTACTTTATGCGCCTAGTAATTCCATTCACAAACTGAAAACAGTAATTTCGTTTGTTGTTGGAGTTGTGATGTTTGTAGCAGTCACTTCTTTGTTAGTAGTCGAATGAAGTATCGGAAATGACATTGAAATAAAAGTGAGCCATCGCTGGACACTGCCATCCATCCTGTGAACAAACAAAGAAAGTTAATAAATGAATGTTGTATAATCAACCTGTAGAAGACCCCAGCCCTTATTCCACTTTTGCAAAGTGCTATAAGTGTAAAGCTGAGCGGAAGAGTTGTAGATTTTACTGACACGCGTTAATTCAAATTCTGCTGACTCCTCCAAAATCCATAAACGCGGGAAGAATGGAGTGAGAGTGTTAATGCTTTCTTTATTAACGTAGCGCCTAAGAATGATTCCACAGTTGTCACAAGTATCATCCTGTTACGGCAATTGTACGTCTGTCGTAGAATAACGTATATATGTCCTTTACACCTGTAATCAGAGTGGTCTGGTGCTCAGTTGTTAAGGTGTCTGTCTGGGAATCTAAAGGTCCCAGTTCAAATCCCTGTCTCCGCGAGGATTTTCAAAGGGCCTTGATCCGACCTTCACCTCTGGCGCAGCTTCTTGTGTAATGTCAAATACGCCAGAACGCTTCCGTAGTTCAGATTCCACTTTAAATTGTAGGTCCCCTGTACCCGGTATGACTATCGGGTTACATAAGGTGGTTACGACAGGGGCAGAATGCGCAGCCAATAGAAACCCTGTCACCATGTCCTTATATATACCTCTAATAACATTACTTTTGAGTGTCCCTTTTATGAATCAAAAATTAAGGTGGTTTTTTGTTTTTAAAGTCACGTGTAGGTTTTATTTACTTCAGAGAAAGCGTTCCTGACAGTAAAATTCCAAACCTACCCGTCACAGAAAAAAACTTTTTAAGCTCGCATTAGTTTACATAAATGAAATTCAGGTGGCGAAATCATATTTCACCTCTGAGCGTTACCCGCCGTGGAAGCTTGCCAAACAGCTTAGCTATCTCGATGAATTTTGTATGAATTTGGCTCACCTTAACGCAATGCCCTTGGAACGGCAAGCAAATATCTGCATCTCTGGTATGTGGAACCAGACCAACCTGTTGGTAGAGGCATGCATGCCATAGTGTACCGGCGGTGGCATATTTGGAATGCCTCAATCAAGATGCACGCAACATGCGGCTGGCGCGAAGCGCTCAGCTGAAATTTCATCCTGACGTTAGCAGCTCCTAGCTGGCCGGCAACCCGCCCGGCACCTCCACTTGTTAGCCACTGAGTATTGGCTTTCATAGGCGTGGCGGAGAGCATCATCCGCCTACATGTTGCTATTTAGTTGCGGTCTCGCATAAAAAGTGTCTGGAACCAGTTGTTCAATTAAGGTTTCATAACATGCGATTCAGTGAAGAGGTTAAAAGTGATTAGTTTAACACGAAAGTGATTCGCAATTTTTCAGCAGTCACCACAGTTATATTATTGTGCTGTGACAATAATAGTCTGGGGTAGATTCACAATTAGTCATTGTCTTCTTCAGTAGTTTTCATTTTCCTCACAGACTTTACCGGGACATGAAATTATGAAGATATGGCCTGTTGGATCGGTGGTCAAGGACTCTGGTTGGGGATCAAAAGATCTCCGGTTCGAATCCCTGTGTCGGCAGAGATTGTCACAGGCCTTTAACCCGACCTTCACCTCTGGCACAACTTGATGTTTTTTTGAAGTACACCGGAAAGCTTTCGTGGTTCTAACTCCACGATAAATAATAGGTCCCCTTTATCCAGTATGGGTTAGGTTAGGTTAGGAAAGGAGGAAAGGAACTGGCTACTCTACCACCAATAATAAGTTAGGTATACTGCCTTCTGGAGGGTCCAACCAAACTTTGGGTTGAATGCCACCCTTAGGGAGCGTCCATTAATTACGTGAGCTCGAAAGTGGGGGAGGGTAGGAGGGTACTGCAAAATCTCATTTAAAGGGAGGGAGTAAATAAAAATCGAAGTTAAATTTTTCATCGTTTCTTCTCTTCTTATTTCATGTAAAAAAATGTAGCACATGGTAGACGTCAGTGTTAACGTTTAGGTATTTAGTGATAAGAAGCAAATTACATGAAAATACCAAATAAATTTAATTATTTAAAAATTAAAATTATAAGTTAAATCTCCCTGATGGAGAGTGGGGGGGGGGGGGGAGGAGTCCCACCACATCAAATCTTAACAAGGAGAAGGGTAGGGTTCAAATTCAGAAAAACACCTCACCTAATTAATTGTCACTCCCTTACCTTTTTTTATAAATCATGAAATAACAATCGATTAAGTAGATAACTTACTTAAACATGAATTGGTGTAATGTCCACTGAATAGCAGTTTACCCCCTCCATCAACCCCCACTCCCTCCCCGACACAATCTCCCACTTCCCGAATAAAACAATTTTTCTTTATTAAGTGTGTTCAATACTAAATAATGGTGATGCAGACAACATTACAAAATTAATAACGATACGCTGTTGCTTCTTCTTGCTACAAGCTCATTACCATGCAGGATTAAACAGAGAAGTAAGTGGAAAAGGATTCCCCGTTAGCAGAATATAAAAAGGAAGAGATAATTTTATATGAGTTTTTCGTACTTATGGAATGTCACAGTAATGCTGCACGCCAATTACCCTGAGCTAGAAGGTAATATGTCTCCAATGTTAATAAGCCATATAGATTAACATACCACTGTCCACCTGACTGCTATTGTCATTGGCGGAATATTCAAATGATTTAGTGTGTTTTAATAAAACAGGAATTCTGAAAGTACGTCGTTAATATCAGCATGAGACAGATTGCTCTACGTGGATCTAGACGCGTACCTGGGCTTCCCTTTGTAAACTGAAGATCAGTGCATGATTCACAGTAAGCAGAAGAATGTGATCCAGCATGAGACCTTTTAATATCTACGACTTTTTGAACATATTATGAGAAAACTCCAAGTCAACATTAAAGAAAAAAGCATATACAAGACTGAGTAACTGTCCGAACTTAAAAAAGAAAATAAGTGACGCATTATATGTTGAAGAAATACATCCACAAACGGGCTAAAACATCCCTACTTATTGTTTGCTGGGATCTACTTTGTCATGTATACCGTAATTTATGACCGATAGCCTCTAGCCTCTGGCAACCACTCATTTCATTTCAATGAATCGCGAGAATGATATGTTTTGCAGTCGTTATGAAAGTTCGCAATCCGAAAACAATAAACGACTATGAAACTTCTAATAGCTCTATTGGAATATTTTCTGCTAATCTATGTCTTCCTGCAAGTGTGTATGGCTGATTTCGGCAGCCATAGTATTCAGTGAAAATGTTGAATGAATACCCAGTCTGAATAAAGTCTAAAAAAAATGGCCAAAGATAAAAATCATACATTTCACATTCAAGCAATAAAAAAAAGTATACATTCAAATCTGGGATATGTGACTCAAAACCCCTGACTTATGTCGTATTTCATGCAACTGTTATTCGCAAAGCTCTCAAATTTCCCCGAGAAACACACCGTCCATTCACTACAGAAGTTAGTACTCAAATATCTGCTGTTAGAGATAGAGTTCTCTGAAGCCATGGCAGCAAAATAAGACGAATCTTGGCATGCATCGATGTTTTTTTACGATTTTCTGAAGGCGTTAGTAGGAACTGCCAGCAAACATATGCTTGGAAACGTGGGGAAGAATTTTATAATAAAAAAACGTGATAAGCTCCACTGAGAACTGACTAAGTGACGTAGAGAATGAACGTCTCATACTTTACATAACAGTAGACTAATAGAATTTTCTACGAATCTGTTTACTATGACAATCTCCCTCTATTAATGGAGACGTTGAAATTATTAATCAGCATTTGAGAAAATGATGTCTATCACAAAACACAGAAGAAACAAACATTTTTGTTCCACCTAATAAACTAAATTTCTTATTCAGCGGCATTCCGCTGCCTTACGACGCAAATTCTCTATATGACAACACTATTCAACAAAACTTTAAATAAATGTGATACTAAACTAGGAACAAGTAATAGGATTCAACTTAAACTACAAGATCAGATTCTGCCTTCTCTCCAAGTATTGCAGATCTGGGATTAATGTATTCCACTGTATTGGCCCTGTCTGGTTGAACAGTCCACATATTAAGAACACTGAAATAGTCTTGAACTACAACGTAGAAATCATATGTAGTGAAATTAAACTTACCCCTCTTTACTGGTTACCTACTCTATAAAATTGCGTAAATGTTTCGAATTCAAGAATTTTAGGCTGCAGAATAATAATTAAAAAAAATTGCAGAATCGTCTTCTCCCATCCCATTATGATGTAGCTTTTTCGTTTGTGGAATGTGTATTTTATGAGATGAGACCGACCCTGCATTCGCGTTGATGACAGTGGAAAACCGCCTGAAAACTTCAGTCAGGACGGCCGGTACGGTGAGTCCTAGGCTCGTGCCCAGCGTGTGGCGCCTCAACACACTGAGCCACAATGGCGGCTATGAAACTCAACTGACCTTATAACATCGTCTCCACAATGACACAAATACATGAATCAAGGGTTTTTTTTTTTAATTTAGTGCTATTTGTTACAATCTTACATCCAACTTGTCATACACTTTAAATCTGTTTACTGATGCCAGTTATAAAATAAGAACTACATTAGACATCCCACGATGTGTTCATTAGAATCCTGATTAATACAAATACAAAACAGTACACGCATAACTTTTCCATCCAGTTACGAGTAACTGCGTAATCTGAATCTAAAAGAATGTCACAAAAGACTACAGAGTTACATCTTCCCTGAAGCGCGATACGCTTTTCCTGCTTGACGTCCCGGGTCCGATGTGATCTTATGGCCGGTTCGACGAACGTCCCGGAAGACACGGCTCGGGAAGCCCGATCAATATTCACCGGTGACACCCGGACTGTGTGTGGGAGCCCGCTGTCGCGGATATGCTCACGGTCCGTGTAGCTATTCGTTTATTACGACCGGCCTAAAAACGTAATCCGAGGCGGGTTTTATCGCCGTTCCGGCCGGTTGACGCCGAGCACGCAGAACTGGTTTGATTCCCAGCGAGCACGAATCACGCAGGCAGCCACGATCCGTCTTGTCCGAATCCAGCTGCATGCGGGACGCACGTCACAACAAAAATGTTTCGTGCGTGTACAGACAGTAGTAACTCCTCTTCAAAATTACTTAAACCTAAGTAGCATGAACTTCCGTGTTTGAGTGTGACTTTGCTGGCTAGGCTCCATTAGATTTTGATGTCTGGGTATTCTTTCTGTGCGTGTACTGAGGCACTTGGACTCCTGACATCGTGTGCAGGGTCGCTACCCCCTGGGCCACTGATTGCAGTCATGCTAATCCCTCTCCTGGGTGCGGCAGTTTCTCCGCTCAGCAAGGTCCATCCACGCTGCTTCAACCATCGCTCCGATTAAATAGGCGGACTCTTCTTCAGTCCAACCCCCTCCCCCATCCCGACTTTGAGACCCAGTCTTCAAATCAGCCATGATCTACTGGTACCGTATGAATCTTTCACAGTTGAAAGCTTGTGACCGTCAAATAAGGATCAACTCCATTGGTTCTCAACGGGGGTGGTACCGGTGGGAGTTAAAGAGATGTTATGGGGTGTTTCTGAGCCAAGAAATATTTTTAGGGCGTTTAGTACCAACCGTCGACCCCTGCTTTCCAGTATTATAACGGGCTTTAAGGGCTGCAAGAAAAAAAAATTTAATTGCATTTCAATGATTCCATGTAGCAAAAAGAGAAGATTTAGCGCAGTCGGCAGTGTACTAGCTAAGAAAATATAAGGTTGTCAATAGTGGAACGCAGTGATTTAAGGTTACTGACGACAAATAAGACACCAAATATCGAAAAATTAATATCATTACAATAAGCTTAGGCCTTTAAGTAACATATTTTTCTCGTAAAATGTATTTGTTGATCAAACTGTGAACGATACACCAACATTGTTAATATCGTTTAATAAACTAATTTTAGAAATCTTTCCTTGTTTATATATTGTACAGTTCACCTAAGAGGGGCGCAATCGTATCAATTTTCCAAACATTAGATTAGAAAGCCAAAAATTTTGGAACATTATGGGTTGGATTATTTATTATAATAAGGAGAGTCGGTGTGTAACGGGCAGTCTGTCGATTGGGGCTTAAAATAGTAGTTTTAGTTTATTCGGTGAAGAATATTACAAGTCGCTCATAGCCTGTGCGCAAGCGAGCGAAATGCTTACATGCTGCGTAAGAACTACAGATTTGCAAGTTCAGGAGTCAAAGGCTACTGCCGTGCGTAGCGCTTGCACAGGCATTAACATTGCACGTGAACAATGTTCACTCACCTCACTAGACACATAAAAACCCTGTCGCCATTTTGAATCAGTCTATTCTGCCAGCGGCCATGTAAGAGGTAAGATGTGTGCCTTGTCTGTGTGCCTGTAGCTTTGTCTCACTTAGTTAGTTATTGGGTAGACAAAGGATGTTAGATAAATTATTCAGTCTGTGTAACTTAAACCAGTTGTTTGTAATAATGTTGCAATTCTTCGTGAGAATCTATTTGTTAACGTTGGGTTATATTCGGGATCGTTATCTAATCATTGTCATTCGTGTTTTAATTCAGTAAACCCATGTTTCCGTTATACTCTATGAAGAAGCTAGTCATTTGTTTAGTAAGATCAAGTTGGTAACATTGTAGCCAAGAGTGCGTGACGATTCCTTTCAGCATAACTTTAGATAGATCTTCGGATACTTGTACGGTTAGGTTTTTATAATTAAAGCACTTGTTTAAGTTACCCATTGTGTCGTCTAAGTCATTTACAGTCGTTAGGTTAAAACCCAAGTTATTTCAGATAGTTGTGTGGAAGAGCTTGTGATATATTCGGCAAGGTAAGAACTCTTATAAATACATCACTACGTAAAGCAGTTCGGGATCCCTGCTATAACAAAGATCGCCGTGGTGTCAAATATCCTTTCCTGTCAAATAACATCTTAATGCCCACGTAGTACAATCTGTTATAATCTTGAAGATAGCCTAAAACCCCTAAGATCAGTTCTAGGAAACCCAACAAAATCAGACTATGTCGTCCACGAAGTGGACTGCGCGGCCATATTAACCCCCTTTTTCTATTACAGATGTGTTCTTTTCTGAAAAGGGGGTGGTGAGTAATTTTTTTCCGAAAAGGGTGTTGTAGGCCAAAAAGATGTTGGAAACCTACGTTCTACACCATTTGCCTGTACCATTTTCTATATTCTGCTTCCAGGGATCTTAAAGCTATTGTCATGGATGTTTTCTGCCCAATCTGTGCTAGCCATTGCATTATACGTAGTCTTTGACTTCCCTGAATTATTATTATTACTTCTTATGTCACAAGGACACGCAGTAGTAATTATACTGAATTACAATAGGCGAAATGAGACATTGCTGTAGTACAGATTGATGTCGAGATATTGCAGCCATTCGATTGCTCTGCGGTTGCTTCATGAAGCCGCTGCATCGTTCCACTGAATCTCCCAAGAAAGCATTCCATGGTGACGTTGTAGACAGTTTGCTGGTGGTTTCCACAGTCACAAGAAGGATTCTCACTATTATTCCCTGTTTAAAAATACCGTGTATTATAATTTTTGGAAAATAGTATCTCCAAAGAACTGTATGATTCAGTGGTAGTAAATAGAACATAGCTTCGTTTTTAGATTTAGCAGACTTTTTGCTGATAGCTTTCGGTATTTACTTATGTCTTTTCGGATCCATTAAGAGACATTGCTCACTGTTCTCTCTTCTGTCAATTTTGCTCAATCGTTCGAATCGAGTAATTTGCGATCAATTTCGTATTCATCAGATATCAGTCTATACAGGACAACAGCATTAATCAAGTCAAGAGATCTCGATTCTGCATTAAATAAAAAGCCTTCCGTCGTAACTGAAAGCGCCATCATTAATCACAACCATATGTCAAACATGCGTGCATGAAACTTACAGATTAAACAGGTAAAAAGTGATTCGTAATATTTCATCCATGAGGCGTAGATGAAAGGATATGTTTATCGCCACTAAACATCAATCTGTTGCATGGATTTGTTTCACTAGAGGAGTATAAACACGTCAGAATGTAAACGATGATTCTTGTTACTGTCAAAATATGACGCTCCATTTTCTTTTTTTCCTCTTGTTTTTAACGCGTTAAAATAGCTATTTTTGTATTCAGGTAATCATTTTGTTGTGATGAATTTATATCTCATTTTCCAAATTTTAAAATTTATGTTCTCATTTGCTGTATAAACGTTAATAGCGTTACGAGACTCTTGTTAAAATTGTGCGTGGCCATTGTATCCAAACTGTTAGCATCGTCTCAATACTATACAGTCAGGAAAGCATTATTCAGCTTCAAATGTTCACAGTCACTAAACAAAAAGTGATTAATTCTATGAAGTTGTAACTTTTTCTAACACACCATACTGTTCTCGTTGGTGCGAAACCCAAACTTCCCAACACTTTAATATTTTTTTGTCTAGTGATTTAAGATCTAGGTAAGTAGGTGAAAGAAACTAACCTACTAAAAACGAAGTATTGAATGCTGTGAGACAGGAAAGTATTGTAGAGGGTAAATAGATTTTTTGGGGACAATTTAAGTACTAATGGAACCTGCAGACGTTTTAAAAGCGATTAACCCCATCGTGAGCTAGGATTTTTGCCACACTATTAAGCAATAAATCTCGATTGTTGAGTTGTCATCAAACACTTGATTCCGTTTTGGTGACTAGCGTTCTCGAGTAGTGCCTCTGGTGGCGGTAATTTCGCGTGTCTCTCATGAGTCCCGCAGGAAGCTCTGGGCTACTGTTCAGTGCGAGCGGTCGAGATCGTACATCTCTAGTTACGGCGCAGCTACTGGAATTTCAGTCGCCAGGTGGCAGGCACGGCGTTCTGCGGGGAACTCGCCCAGAGTCTGCGGACATGCAACACCTCCAGATACGGTCAATCCCAACGGTAACTTACTTCACTTTTTGATAATTAAAAAAAAATCTTGATGGATGAGGCCACAAACCAAAAGTCTGTTTTACAAGTTACGCAGCAGATACACGTGTTTTTACCTGGATACGTCATTTATTGCAGCACTATACAAGATAATTCCTCTGAACAAGTTAAGATTCAAACCTCCATACATGTAAAACGCGTGGCTGATCTGCTGCAGGAAGATCCCTTTTTATAAGAGTAGGAAGCCGAAATAAAATTTGCACGATATGCCTCGGGTTCAAACTCCGCTTCGACCATCCAGATTTGGTTTCCCATGGTTTCCGGAAACCACCACAGAGAATGCCGGTCAGTTTCTTCAAAAGATCATCGACGACTTCCTCCCTTTTCCTTATCCTCAACCCACTACCAAACTGTAACTACATCGATGTCAACGAACCGTATAGTCCTAAACTAGGTATAATGTCAAATTTCTTCAAATCAGTTTGAAAAATTTTGTTTCTTTTTCCATAAGGTATGAGGGGGAATAACTTTGTTCTACATCTATTTAACACTTGCGTTGAAGGTTATCAAGCAATATTTGAATATGGCAATGCAGGCCGACCTTGTAATTCATTCTGGGATGCGGCATATACAAGGTTATTATAAATGATTGAAGCGATTTTACAAATTAACTGTATCTATATTATTTGACATATTGTCACAAAGCTGTACGGTGATATAGAAACTTTTGACAGATTACAAATGTCCTATGTGTGTTCCCCTATTGGTCCTGCAGATATCAAGTCGATAGTTAATGTTTCGTCACATTCGGTGCAGCATGTCCTTTACAATCTGTTGAGAAGCAATGTTGATGCCAGCTCGCAGTTCTCGTAAGTTTGTTGGTAGAGGAGGTTTAAGCACTGAAACTTTCACATAGGAAAAAAAAAAAAATTAATAAAAAAAAAATGCATGGCGTTAGGTTGAAAGAGAGTGGAAACGATGATAGGAGTTGTTGTTCATCTCCTCATTCATGAATATGGTGATTAAAGTGTGGAGCGGCAGTAAACCTTTTTGGTTTTTTTATATGACTTTAAGGTTTTGTGATAGTGTGTCAAACAACGAAGCTAAAGTAAATTTGTGAAGTAGCTTCATTTATTTATAATAACCCTGTATATCTTCACTGTATTTCGTAATATGCATCGGATTATTGAGAAGGGAAGTTAGACGCAGATGATATTAACCCAATTATTGCCATATAAACAAATCAAGTAAAAGAAATTCTGTGTTAGAAAAGCACGGATGCTGTGAGCTGCGAAGCCGTGTAAATCGTTAGTAAGCTATGTGAACTGCCTCGCGTCACTGGTAGCTCTGACCTTAAGGACTCGTCGTGGCGAATGAGCAACCAGCCAGAACAGCGCGCTGTACAGCGTGCCATTGACCAGGCTCAAGACAGGAAACAGAGCTCAGTCGGCTTTTTATGTCCCTTTTGCTCACGGCAGGGGTCGACTGCAGGTCGAAGTGTTTCAGAGATAATGATGGTAATCGAAACGATATCCTATTGGACCAGGTTGCGGCCTTGGAGCCGGTTCCCCGTGCGACACGGCCCTTCCCTTTGTTAATGGACTGTGTCCAGCCAACAACCACAGTGCACTGCTATTAAAGACATTCGGTGATTTCAGGTGTCTACGAAATCGGTGAGGCTTATACATCATTTCAAATGAGATAAATCTAAATATTTTAGCAGTCTAATAGCACACCACTTCCTGGCTAACGTCGAACACAGGTGGAAATGCCTACAGCGGACACGCGTGCAGCTAACGCTGAAAAATCACCAAACAATAACACAAAAATATATTAAAATTATTATTCACTTTGCCTTTAACTAAGTTGGAAGTATTTACTGAATGATTCTAAAACGACATATTAATCTTTGATTCAAACATACCAATTGTGTCACTGAAATGACGAGTCAGAAGATTTTGAATTTACTACGTTGTAGCACAGCAAAGTGTAGTCGCTAAACTGGTTTCAAATGGGTACATTGTCAAGCTACTGCATTAACTACTATTTCACTCCAAAACTAAATCACAAGTAAGGCAAAAGACAAAAACCGAGCACGATGGATGAGTGGTTAACGTTCTGGCCTCGCATTAGGGAGGACGCCGGTTCGAATCCCCGTCCAGGCATCCAGATTTGGGTTTTCCATGGTTTCCCCAGATCACTCCAGGCGAGTGCCTGGATGCTTCCTTCTAAAGGTCATGGAAGAATTCCTTCTCGTTCCTTGTCCCAAGTCCTTTCCCGCCTCTAGTGACGTCGACGAAGTGTAAAGCCTTAACAAAAAAATAAACAGGAATAAAAATCCCAGAAATAATCCTCATGTAGACAAAATTTGTTAGAAATTCTAAAGCGTGGTAGTCCTTTTTTTATTTTAATCGTGACCAAATTTTTGGTGTAATTGAGGGACGTACACTGCATATAACGATGTTGGCATTTTTTCCTGATACTTGTTGGGTTACTACTGTTCAGATGCCTGGCGGCTCAGTGGTTAAGGCGTCCGATAGGAGATCAAATGTCTCCGGTTCGAATCACGGTCTCGGCTGGTATTTTTAAATGACCTTAATCAAACATTAATCTCTGCACAGTTTTCTGCATAATATGAAGTGCACAAGAACGCTTCCGTGATTCTGATTCCAGGTTTAGTTGTAGGTCCCTACAGCCGGTAGGATTACCGGTTTAGGTTAGCTAGCCACGAAAGGTTGATTATGATTATAAGCTGGAGAAAGAATTGCTTGTTGAAGACTTGAAATGTGAATATCTTGGCGTAACATTTCATAACAAACTGTACACATTGGAGAGGCAGTAGTGAAGATTTCAAAATCCTTTACTTATTGGAGAGAGTGATGAGGGGCTGTACCAGAGAAGGAACAGAACTTGGTACAAATTTGGTCAGACCATTGCTCGAAAATGGTGGTGTAGTATGGGGCCCACATTTTGCGTATGAAATACAGGAGCTGCACCTGGATGAAAAGAAGAACTGCTGGATTTGTCTTTGTAAATTACTACAAAACACAATTAGTATCTGATATGATAAAGGAGCTGGAATGGGATTCATTGGAAGATGGGAGGAGGATTAAGAGAGTCTTGGGAGTGTATAAGGCGTGTATTGCTGACGGTACATGGAAGGTATTCGTGGAAGAATTAGGAGAGGTAGACTGGAAAAGATGACCATGACCACAAGCTGGTATTCGATTTCAGGCACAAGGGTGTGGGAAAAATTTCTTTCGCAGGCAACGGACTAAGGAATTAGAATAAATTATCAACAGAGATGATGAATAATTTACTAAAATGCTGAAAGAATTTTAAGTTGAAATTTGTAGAGAGCATAAGTAAGAGGGTACAGAAAAGAGGAAAAATATGCAGGAAAATAGTAACGGGAGCGTGCACTCCATCGCAGTTAAATTAAATAAATTAAAAAGTTAAAGTGAAAGAAACACCAACGACATTTAATGGAATCTTAAACGAAAATTTGATTTTAAGAATTATTGTTTTGTGTTTCGTTTACTGAGGAAGTATTTTCGGAGTATTGAAATCTATAGCTTAAAATCTTACATGATCTACTAAATTTTTTTCCCAAACGGAAAATAATCATAAATTTTTTGTTCAAGGACTGGATATTATGCACTTGGAACCTTTGTTATTACTAGGAGCCTGTGCTGTGTATGACAGCAGGAGACCGCACCCTGCGGGAAGTAATGAAGGGCGGGACCTGGCCTGGCGGCAGCTATCTTAATGAGTTCCCCACACCTCCCTACCCATTAACCGCCTTGTCGCTTAAACACACCTTCTCTCTTGTTTGCAGGTGAGATGAAGCATGACTCCCGGCACCAGCTTCGAGGTTCCATCCCACAGTCTCCAGCCCTGCATACTCACGTGAGACAGCAGCTTAGTGCGCTACTGCCTCTACACTTTACTTAATACCGACAGCTTTCAGGCATTAGCCGTAAATGGTAAGGAAATTAATAACACAACTTTCACCAGCTCGATGGTCTCCGCTTTAAAAATGATTGAGACTACTAGCTGTTAGGGAGCGTCCATAAACCACGTAGCTCCATTTTGGCCTCTTGTAACCCCCCTCCCTCCCCACGTATCCAGACGTGGCTTTTGTCTGCACCTCCCTCCTCCCCCCTCCTCCCCCCTCCCCCATCCCCCCACGTAATAGCACGTAGATTTTTTCCCTATTGATTCCAGAAGAAATTTTGTACTGTTTTCTCTTGTCAGACTATCGTAAATTACATATGGAGATAATTAAGTGACGGAAATAAATATTTACATGCTGTTGAGTATTCTGTAACTCATTATAACTGTGACAAATAATATGAGTTTAACGCTACGTCGTCAGGCTCGGAATTCCCCCCCCCCCCACGTAACTCAACGTAGCTTTCCAGCCAACCCCTCCCTCCCTACACCGAGCCACGAAGTTTATGGATGATCCCTTACCTGATACTTCGTGCGAGTCAACTTATAATTTTATTCTTAGAATTGAATATAGAAAGCTATAAGTTACATACAAGTGTCTCAGGAAACACGGAGGAGTCGTGATAATGTGACAGCAAAGCCGTCACGATACCGTTCTGCCAGTGAACCTGTCTCATAAAGAGAACCAATTTGTAAAAAGTTTAAATATAGAAGCAAACTAAGGGTGGGGAGTTTACCGTGCGAGATTACCTATTTCAGTTTCTCCTGCAGATTTTTGTTTGTGGTTTGACATTATGTCACTTTCTGGAGACATCTGCATTGTGCACACTGCGTTGTGCACAACGTTTTTGGTTTTGCCATTGTTTGCTAAGGTATATAAACTTTGGGGGTTGGACACCCGTGAACCTGCTTCATTACATGGGAACAACACGTCTTTTCTAAGGGGACATCCATAAATTACGTGAGGTGAAATAGGGGAGGGGGGGGTCCGGCGAAATCTCACCAGATCTCACCAAGGGGGAGGGGGGGGTCTACGGAAATCTCGCGTAAGATTTTGCGAAAAATTTGGGGACAGTAGAGCAAAAAAAAAAAAAAAAAAAGGTCTTAAATTTGCAGCAAAGTCGATTTTAGGAGGGTATTTCGTAAAAAAGTTAAGGTGTGACCTAAAAGAAAAGTTGCCAGGGCGATTTCTAGGGGGGGTTCTCACGGACCAGATCTCACCAGAGGGGGGGGGGGGTCCGGCCAGATCTCACAAAATCTCACCAGGGGGGAGGGGGGGGTCCAGAAATCCGGAAAAACACCTCACGTAATTTATGGATGCCCCCTAAGTGAATCCTTCCTGCTTTCAACTATATTGATAGTCATCGCATGCAGCGCACATGCACATCTTTATCATATTACTGGCTGACCCGAAAGACGTCATCCTGTCCATATTTCAATAAATTTGTCTGTGATCGTTTTGTGGATTTGTGAAAAGCTATTGAAAATATGTAAACGAAATAAAAATGAGATAAAAAATGATGAAATACGTTATTTAACCCATGTCCTTCCTAATGATACACAGTATTGCCTTGTAAAATTTTATCAAGATCGGTTAAGCCGTTTAGTTGTGAAAACGTAACATACGAAGAGACAGAGTTACTATCGCATTTGTAATACGAGTAACGTAGATGTTTCATGACTTTTTAGTGCCTATACTGCTCGCTGACAGACTCATCTGGCTACAATCACTTGTTACTTCATATATGAGGCGATTCCGTAGTAATTATCGAATTTTCAGGTGCGAGGGGGAAGAGAAAATGTATTAGTTTGTCATAAGAATTTCCCGGTCGCGAAACGACTGAGTTGCAAGTTATAAGCCAATCTTTTTAGAGATATATATGACTGTGGATTTAGATAACTTGCTGATCTTTGTTTGTAGATGTAATGATTTCATTTTTCTGTAAAACTTTCAAATGCTGAGAACAAGTTTGCAACAGTTGTTCAAAATTGAGTCTGCCATTTTAGATACAGGTACGACAACGTCGAACTAAGTTCCGTCGTACCCGATGGAGCAACTGTGGAGTAGTTCTGGCGATGTCACAGGCGACAGTAATTCTTGCCTGGATATCCTCTTCAGTATCTGAGCATGTCTCATACAAAAGACCTATCACCTGACCGCACAATAAATAAAGACTCAAGTAGAATCACATCAGCTGAACTAGCTTATTTTCAGGGAACGTACAAAAGTGTTCAGATGCACAATATGAAAAGTGATCTGCTGAACATTATGTTGAACCCACTTTTAAACACAGACTTGTGTAGTACATCAGCACTGATAATGATAAGTGGTGCTCATAAAGTTTGAAACTCATACCTCCATGAGGTACTCTTCAATGGTGGTTGGGTTGCTTTTCCTCATGTTATATCGTCTGCATCCTAAGAAACACAGTTTGACTTACAACTTCCGAACCACGATCCCTTACTTCCTCTCTACGTTTCTGACGTCAGTACTGAATCAGCCAGTATAAGTGGGAAATTTATTAGCAAACGTCATCACGTTCAACGACTTGGAAGTTATGTGAGGCAGTAATATTTATCATGAAAATTGCCAAAGACGAAAGTTTACTAGGCACACTTATATTGTCTTTATATCACTGTCCGTTTCCCATGTCTGACTATTTTTTATAAGACGTAGTCTTCTCCTTATGGTTTCGCCATTACTTTCTGACTATGAAAGGAAGTTTCTTTACTATTCCTTTGCTTCTGAAGTGAGTAATGATTTTCCACCATTACTATCTGTGATACGGTGAGGTCGATAGACCGAGCGTGGCGGTGTAACGGTTAGCGTTCTCGCCTCGCATTCGGGAGGACGGCGGTTTGAATCCCCGTCCGGGCATCCAGATTTGGGTTTTCCATAGTTTTCCAAATCACTCCAGGCAAATGCCGGGATGCTTCCTTCAAAAAGGCCATGGCCGAATTCCTTCCCATTCCTTGCCCCCATCCTTGCCCCCCATCCTTTCCCGTCTCTAAAGGCCTCGCTGTTGAGAGACGTAAAGCAGTTAAAAAAAAGAAGCGATAGGTTTCTAATTTTTCCTGAACACGGTTAAATGAGAAGCGATTCTAAAAGTCATGGAATACTTAGCGCTGGTCGACTGGAGTTTGAAGTGAGGTCACTGAACAAAGCCTATTTCTAAAGACGCTGGAGTTTGAATAGAACTCAGTAAACTAAAAGGCGTAGGCCTCCATACTGAGAAGACAAAAACACAACGATGGTAGATGGCACTACCGTCAGAGAATAACCCAACAATGTCGTCCCTAATGCAGAATGATATCTGTCCAATCTGGGCTTATGACCATAAGAGGCTTCTTTGGGACTTACGCCTCATCGACTTCGAGGTATTAAAGGAGAGAAAGGAATGGGGGCAAAAAATGGGAAGGAATTCTGAAACAATGGAAAACCAAATGTGGATGGCTGGAAGGGGTTCGAACCCGCGTTCTCTCTGGTACCGGGCCCAAGCGCTTACCACTCATACAACAGGCTTGGTCCGTAAGAGTCCTAAGCTTGAAGTCTAAGTGAGTGACATGAATTTTATTACTATCTCTTGTGTTATTAGGGGCCATCCACAAATTACGTCACACGAATTTCATGAGTTTTGGACCCCTCCCTCCCCCCATGTCACAGGTTGTCACATTTGTGGGATCCCACCCTCCCCTGGTGTGACGTCACATATTTTGCAATTTTAAATTTATAAATTAAAACAGCACTTCCAAAATGATTTATGTATTTATAGTTAAAAAATCATATCAACAATAAATCAAATATTTAAGAAAATATAAAAAAACATAAAAAATCGAATTAATGATACAAAATTGAGTCATCATGTGTCCATGGATTTTTAGCCCATTCCTTGATACTGGCATAATAGTCTCTTCATTCTTGATTTCGATAGTGTTGGGAACATTTGATGTGTCAACATCATCTTCAACTTCCGCCACGAGCCAAAAAGTGATACAAATTATGCATGTGATGTAACAAAGTTTATGACACGTCCCCCCCGTCCCCATTGTCACACGATGTCAGACTTTGTTAACCCCCCCCCCCCTGTCAAGGTGTGACGTAATTTATGGATGGCCCCTAACGTAAGTGAAGCAAGTATTTTTATATGGAGATGGTTTTTCTATCACTGTTCGCTTAGGTGACCACTGGAAACTTCCTGGAAACAGTAACTGAAATGTACTGCAATATCTCCGCATGGTTTTGACTTAGCTCGAGTAGTTTCTGTGCGGAAGGTGTGTTGCTGGTGAGCGTTGACCTCGGAGCCATTGCACTGGTCCTCGTGATCCGGAGGTCTCACACGACGACTGCTAATAGCAGATTCGCCCGCGGATGTGATGCGATGCGTGACTGGGCACACAGCGCCGTTCGTTATGACCGCTGTGCGGGCCATATCTCACGTGCAGGGCGCGATGCTATCTTCACGATGCTCGCGGTGCGTCCTGTCATACGGAGATGGACGATCAGATTAGCCATCTGCTTCACTCACGACCGCAGTCTGACCTCGCATCCGGTCACTCCTGCCGCTATCGTGACTGATCGCGTCAGACGCCGTTCTCACTATCCCAGTTTAAACCAGCTAACTGCATTTATATTATATAGCAATACTCCTTTGGAAATTCCTCTCCGTGCCGAGTTAAAACGTATAATTATCATCTTTTTGCGAATTGACAGGTGGTATATCTGGGGAATAACTAATTGTTTTAATTTTGATTCAAGTTTTATTCTCGGCTTGATATCTTCGTCAACGTGCAGATCTGGAATTCGTGAGGAAGTGGGTTGGATTCGGAGTGTAACCAAACTTTTTTTTATGGTTTCTCAAATCAGCCATTGACGGGATGGTTTCTTCATGAACGTCATGGACGATTTCTTTCTCTTCCCGGCCTATGATATCCTCTTTGGGGGCGTCCATAAATTACGTGAGGTAAAATGGGGGGGGGGGGAGAGGTCCGGCGAAAAAACAGCAAGGGGGAGGGGGGATCAACGGAAATCTCACGTGACGTTTTTGAAATTTTACGTGGGTATTTCGTCGAAAAGTGGGGGTGTATTTTTAAAAAAGGGTCCCAAAAAGTTTCGAGGGCGATGGAGAGGGGTGGGGGGGGGTCTCACGGACCACATCTCATCAGAGGGGGCGGGGAGGAGGGGGTCCGGGAATCCGGAAAAAACACCTCACGTAATTTATGGATGCCCCCTTTGCTCTTAAGACCTTGTCGTATTGAGACGTATGGCCTTTGGATAGAGTACAAAAAACTTGTAGCATTATCTGAAGATTGCTTGGTTTCTCGTTGTTCATACCTTTATTTCCATTGTTTCGCATACCGTATGTCTGTTCTTACAGCTAATGAAATCATGATGGTGTGGGTGACAGTTCATATTCCGCCGAGTAACTGTAATCCTGGCTTCGAGTTTTACTCACCTCTCGCTAATGTTGTTTGCAAATTATGGGACGGTTGGTAGATAATGAGGTGAACAAACAATTTGCGTTGCTAACTCTTTCATCCTAATGACCAAGCATGGGATGGTAACCGTTCCTCTCAGCCCTGGGGTTACTCGTGCCGTCTGCCAAGCCTTTCAGATCTGTAGAACAACTTAAGCGTGCTACGAATATGCTGTGTTATGACGCAACGCGTATCTATATGTTTTAATATGGAATTTAAAATAAAGGAAATAGGTGGCACTTCATATGTTTGGTCAGACTTCGGAACTTGACAGGTAATAAATGTAGCCAGAGATGTATGTTCGGACTTCCCTAAATAATGACCCGACAGGACGACAAAACCGGGCCAACCGCCCAGCCAACAGGATTCTTCGTATGTTTTTGTTTGTTTGACAAGAGACACCGGATGTACCTCCTAAAACAACGAGAGTGACCCTCCTAAGGATCCTGTGGATACGTCAATACGTGATGCAATACTCATATCTAATTATAGAGATTATTTTTCGTTCTCTGCACTGTCAACCATTTTTTGCTCGCTGTAGGATTTAATGAGACTTATTAGCTTTACTAGAGGGTTTACTTACTACGTATTTGTACAAATACGAGGAACTAATGGCGTTATATTGTTAAAAAAAAAAGGCACCTTAGAAGTTTTGGATACTGACCATACAAATCATCTAAAAAGTAACTGTTAAGTATTATCTATACAGAACAAATGTTTCGTAACAATCTCAGACAGATGAGTTAAGTTCTGATCAAATATTTTTTCAGTAAATGACATAACTTACGTATTACAGCTGTGTTCAGAGATAATAATATTAGGAATAAATGTAGTAGAGAAGCATCTACCCAGAATAGCCGATGTAGAAGCTAGCTATATATTTCATACTAGTATATCACCAATTTGTTTTATTTAGTTACCAACGGCTTCAATAGGTTTTATCGTACAAACCGATAGTATGTTAACATTATTGTGGAGCTTGTATGTGGATGGAAAAGATTCTTCTTATGCGTTAATTATCATTGCAGCAAATGAAAATGTTTGCTGCAGTCTAAAATACCAATTTGCCCAGTAAAGGTAATCGCAGCTGATACAATATGAAAATCGTTTGAACATTAACAAAACTTTTGATGTAGACCTATTCCTCCATTTTCCCAACCATCAAATCTTCAGCGGTGATTAACGGAAGTTTTATATTTAACGGGATTTGGTTACTCATTCACAATATTTTCGCCCCATCGTTCCTGCCAGCTATGGTCCAACTGCCACTGGTCTCTGTTGTACGCAGGAGGCCAGTATGAACCATGAGAAGTGGAAGAGGGTGTTTGGGTTTTCCAAGGCTTATGATGCCGATATTGGATGGATGGGTATTAGTGGAAATATTAGGAATTGTAGATGGAAGGGAAGATGGCCATGATCATCAGCTGGCACTTGAATTCAGGCGAAAGGGATTTGGAAAATTTTCTCTTGTAGACAGGCACTGTAGTAAATTACTAAAGGAAATAATGGGCATTGTACCAAAAACACTGAGGGAGCTTAAAGTTGCAATTACTTCTTAAAGGACAGGGATGGGTGGGTGGTGGAAAATCATGACTTGGGAAGAAGAGGGGGTGGGGATGGTGTAGGCACATTTGTTCGGAGGGTCTGTCCTCCATCGCAATTGAAATTAAATTAAGAAATTGTGTCTTGTTATACTCGGCGTATTTAAGCTAGTGGGATGAAAGTCTATGTTTCCCTGTGGCTGCGAAAAGTGTAACTTTTCGTGTTCTGTTTGATAATAGTAATTTTTTGTGTGAAATGTGTGATTTATGAGGCCGAGATTGAGGATTTGTCCAAGCATTCACCTAAATCATTGCGGAAAACCTTTTAAAAACGGTAATCACGGCGGCAGATAGGTGGGGGCCGCGAATCGAACCATCCGGCGCTTCAACGCACTGAGCCACTCTGGCGGGTACACAGTCACGATATATTATCGTTCCTGTCAATGTATTTGTTTGATTATCTATTTACAATATTTCGGAAGCTTATTTAAATGATGGAATGGCCACAGCAGTTGATTTTTGTTGTTTAGGATTTAAGGCGTATCGACACCGTGATTACTAACATTGCAAGGGGCATCCACAAATTACGTGAGATGTTTCCGGACCCCCCCCCCCCTTCCCTGCTGGGACTTCGTGAGATCTCGTCCGACCCCCGACCCCCCCCCCTCCCCCCATCTGGTGAGATCTGGTCCGTGAGACCACCCCTAGAAGTCGCCCTCGCAACTTTTTGAGTCCTTTCTTTTTTCTTTTCGTTTTTTTTTTTTTTTTTTTTTTTTTTTTTTTTTTTTTTTTTTTTTAAAAAAAAGGGTCTCACCCACACTTTTTGACTTTTCGATGAATTTTTACACCTTTTTTTATATCTACAGTCCAACAAAAATTTCAGGAACCTCACGTGAGATTTCCCTTGACCCCCCCCCCTCCCCCTTGGTGAGATATCGCTGGCCGCCCCCTCCCCCTATTTCACCTCACGTAATTTATGGACGCCCCCTAACAGTCATTTTAAAACTCCATTAACTTAACAGACTATACTTGGTCCACAGCTCGAAGTTTGGTTGGACCCTTCCCTCCGTGACGAAAGTTTAATGAACCACAAAACGTCCTGTCGTAGCTCGTATGAACAAACCAAAGACCTTAAAAATTCCTGGCACCACTGGTATTCAAATCACACACCTTTAATTTTGAAGTTTATAACAGTTGATTAAGAACACCAATGCGGTAGAGCGGAATCAGACTCGCAGCATATTCGACGTCCGCAGTGGTTGTGTAGCTTAGGGGAAGCCCCTGCAGTCGCTACTCGAGGCTGCTAGCGGGGCGCCTGGAGCACTCCGGCGAGGCGGGTAATGTGTGTGGCGCCAGGGAGTCGGCACGTGGCCGCACGTGGCCTGGCCTCGCCGTCCCGTCGCTCCGAGTCTGTAATCGCATGCGCATTGTGTGCGCGCCAGTACCGCGCCTCTCTTAGTTAAGCGCTCATTGTCCGCAGTCTGTACTCTCAGCTGTCTCTGAACTGACGGCAGATGTGAATCAACTGCAGTACTCAGCCATTGTTATAGTTTGCAGAATTAATTCCGATTGCATTTCAAGGAAGACTGTTCCAAACTTAAATTTCTTATTTTCTACTTGATTTGGATCAGGGAAGAGCGACAGTAGAGCAACAGATACTCACTGGTCTGGTTCTGTGCCAATACTAACATATGATTGTCAAGCACGAGTGATACAATAGAGAGAAAAGAATTCAGAGGTCTGGTGGCTAAGGCATCTGACTGGAAATTGAAATGCTACCGGTTCGAAACTCTGACTGGGCGGGGATTTTCAAAGGCCTTTAAACCCAATCTTAACTTATAGCCGAGCTTGCTGTGTGTATGAAGTAGGTTTCCATAGTTCGAATTCCTTTTTTTTTTTTTGGGTGGGCTTTACGCCTCGTCGACAGCTAGGTCATTAGAGGCGGAGTTCGGATTCCATTTAAACTGAAGGTCCCGTATACACGCATTACCAGGATAAATTAAGATGGTTGAGATAAGGGAGTAAAGTGCACCCAGTAAAAACCCTGTCTCCAGATCATTACGACGACACGAGCCATCAGAAGAATTTAGCCCACAGCGTTGAAGTTCCAAACAAGTTGGATTAAAGCTGATTATGATTATAGGTGGGGAAGGAATGTAAATATCTTGGCATAACATTTGATAAGAAACTCATCTGGGCAGGCCGCATTGAACAGGTGGTAAGAAAAGGTCACAAAATCCTTCATATCAGTTTATAGTAAATTCACGCATTAGTACAGCGAAAGTTCCTTATATGCTGAAGATACGTTCCTTAGACAAGCCGCGAATACAAAAACCATGAATACGGAATCGTAATTTGTATAGGATTATAGGGAATACGTTACAAGTTTACAGAACAATATTGATGTTACGGAGTGATTGTCGCACTTGGGACTTATTAAACTAATTTTCGGTTGCTTTAAGTTCTCTATCCGAATGTTCACTGTAATGTTCATTAAGATATGCATAAAAATATTTAACTTTTGCGTGAATAACAGCGCCACTTACCAGCATTCTCTTCTGATTGCTGTCATCGATCGCAGCTTCGAGTTTATAATCGCTGGGTCAAGAACAGTTTTTGCTGAAAGTAAGGTTTTTCTTCTGTCAACGACTTGCCCGTGTCCGGGACGGGAGTAGGCGATTTCCTTCTGTACTGTTTACCCCTGTAACGTCTGGAAAGGTCAACTGCGGCGGTTTCCCGTTGTTTTCCCTAGTGCCATAGTGTTCGTAATTGATTAGTGTGGATGGATGTGATAGGATATGTGTTCAGTGTAGAGTGTTGTTTTTGCTGTGGATGAGAGATGAAATAAAGACCGAACGTGGTGGGTGAACGGTTAACGCTCTGGTCTCCCATTCGGGAGCACGCGGGTTCGAATTCCCGTCCGGGCATCCAGACTTTGGTTTTCCATGGTTTCCCCAAATCACTTAATGTGAATGTCGGGATGCTTCCTTCAAAAGGCCATGTCCGAATTCCTTCCCGTTCCTTGTCCCCAGTCCTATCCAGCCTCTAATGACCTCGACGTCGACGAGGCGTAAAGTCATAAGCAAAAAAATGGAATAAAGTAAAGGGTGATACCCGGTGCCAACACATTCAGGTCTACTCTTCCGAAAGACTCAGGGGAGCAGCCAAGTTTAACGCTCGCATCTGACGTAGAATCACCACCAGCCCTGTCGAATGCCCTCACCACATACGCACTGTTGAGAGGTTTGGCATTTAACCAGGACTCTGTTGCACGATCTCTCCTGGTGATGACACTTTCTTCCACAGCTGGTACTCGAACCCTCGTCAGCTCCGGACAGCAGCACGGTGCCACAACCAACTCAGCCAACACGGCGGGCTTCTACTGGGGTCAAGCACAGAATTCGTTGTTTCCTGATTTGCTGATTGACCGTACAGTAAAATCATTGATATTAAAAGAAACGACTTACCAAGGGGAAAACGGTCAAGCGTTTATATTTTTAAAGTGGAAATATAATCTTCTTACAATTTTTTTTTCTAGTCGATATAACAAATAGTGAATAAAACGACTAGAATACATGCTATAAAATACTGTATTGTGACGAATGCCGAAATTGAGGTAAGAAACCAAAATAGCAGCACGAGTTTTTTTTGGTAGGGTATTTATTGGGCCCTGAACGTTGCGTGTAACTCGGCGCCTTTAGTAAAAGAACAATTGAAAACGCATTAAGGTCGCTATAACTTAAAGGTTATGGTATTCCGTTCTGATAGCTACTAAATAAATAGGCATTCAATTGTTAAAATTACAATAACGCTAGTTTAGGATCCGCAAATAATGAAATTTTCAGCCGCAAATACAGAAAGTTGTCACAATTTTAACCGCCAGTAATGAAAACTTGAATAGCGAAACCGTGAATTAAAAAGCTTTAACTTTAAAAACACTCTTTTTTCTGTCATCAATCTCTCAAATGGTCTTATCCAATAAACCATTTCTTCATCCCCGCATACTCCTTACAAGCTACGTCCTCAGTTTTTTGTTCTGTATATTCTAATCTCTGTCTTCCTCTACGGTTCTTACCTTCGGCTGTTCCCTCACTAGCAAATTAATCAATCCTTCTTGTCTTAAAATGTGTCTGTTCTTAAGACTCTTCCACAAACTTCTTCTATCACCCATCATTTTCAAAATACATTCATTTCGTTCATTATATAACGACTTAATTTCATGCATCCTTCTAAAGTACGAAATTTCAAATGCTTCAATTATCTGGCATTTCTAAAGTCCACGTTTCGCTAAAGGTATCTGTGTTAAATTGTATGTTTTTCTGGGTTGATTAACTTGCAGCCTACAAGCAATAAAGAAATGTATGGCGCTGGAAATAGTAGCCATTGTGTGCGGTCCTTCCCGTTTCTACAAGAAACTGCAAGACAGAGGAAGGTATTTATTGCATCGTACATGTTGTTTGTTTTGGAGGAATTATTAAGAAACTGGAGTTTTTGCAGGGTTCATTGAACTAAAATGCGATTATTGTTTGAATGAGGAAGAAGATAGCAACCACTTTGACAGATTATTGAGCGACCGGCGATCTCATTGAAATGAAGTAAGTGTATGTGGCAGTCCTAATTGATCATTAAGTATTTTATTTTTTTTAAATATTATTATAATAATTACTCCGCGATTCACCAAAAGTGGGTGCTGGACGATGCGTTGTACCTATACTAATGCATAATCGTTTATACATCGGAAGGACTATGCTGTACGGGATATGACACGACGCGCCCATGCGCTAGTTTGGGGATCCATCCTGGCATTCGCTTGGAGCGATATGGGAAAACCATGCAGAATCCAAATCGGGAAGCACGGAGCGATTTATCGAGGTCTACTTCTGTCGGATTCTAAGTTTACTCGCTCGAAAAATCCTTCCTATTCCATTTACAAATCGCTCGTGAAAAAAAAAAAAAAAAATCAATATAGGAAAGAATCGTTTCTGGCCTTGATTTTTCTTATTTTCTAGGTCAATCCTAGATATGAATGTTGCTAGTAGTAGTAGTAGATGTTTGTTGTCATGCTGAAATAAGTACGTTGTGAATTTTTTTTTTTTTTAACAGATGTATTTTAAAGAAGCAAGTGGACGTATTTATTTATTTGTCTGTGTGTTTGTTTGTTTATGTGTGTGTGTTTGTGTGTGTTTGTGTGTGTATGTGTGTGTGTGTGTGTGTGTGTGAGAGAGAGAGAGAGAGAGAGAGAGAGAGAGGGAGAGAGAGAAGGAGATAAGTTCGCGTTCGGTTTGTAAGTCTAGATTTTTTCTTTTGATTGTAGGACTTTCAGATTTTTCAGTTTTCGTCTGTTCCCAGTTGAAGACAGATTAATCAGACGAGATAGCTACTAAGAAACTGGCAATTAAATTGCCCATAATGGTAATTATTTCACTCCTGCTTCATGGTAACGTGTTTAAAAAATGCATCACGGACGCCCACAGGCAGTGTATTAGACCATGAACTAAATGATCGCAATCGCTTCAATCAGGATTGCCGTACCAACACTAAACCGTCGTATTTTTTGATAGCTCGTAAGGCGTATGATATTGTTTGTTCGAAGACACTGAAAGGTAGATGATGTTGCGCAAGGAATGGAAATGGTTTACACTATTGCCGTACAAAACTTGAAACTGACATATAGCTAAAGTGTATATCTTATGTAGTAGCCGGAGCAGTACGACTGGCGGTGTACACCCAGCCTCGACCACAGCAGCGGACCAGCAAGTGTCGCCAGCAAAAACCAGATCCTCGCGTCCGCACTCAGTGTCCCGTCGACATTTCCGAGACCTACAGCGCGGCGTAACGACGTAACCGGTAATTTATCGCCGTTCCGTGACGTAGGCTGACGTTCATAGCAGCTCCACGCGAACTGTCTCCCCGGATGCGGCTTCGACACATTTTATGGGAGAGTTTTTTTTGTAAACACTTGTCTGGGAAAAAAAGATTGTTCCAGAAGTTTAAGAGTTATCTGCCAGCGTCGTTCTGATGACTGAGAATGACTGTTTTACACTTTTTCCCATCTAACGAGTTAAATTTTTTCAATGAAAATTTGATACTTGGATAACACATTGTGATGTACTAGAACAGCAACCATATTTTTTTAAAAAACTTTTAGGTAGTTGTTTTGAGGTATTTACCGTAGCCTTCTATTTGCATAGCTTCAATTTTAAGTACTTGTCACATTATGAATCTATTACAGTCAAGCCGCAGTATAATATGAAATTAATATTTAATGAATAAAGCCAGTGCAATAGTTTTTTTTGTTTGTTTATTTTAATTCCGTACGCGTTTCATCGAAGCGTCATCAGTGACGAATCTGAATTTAAATTCACACTTAGTTTACGACTTATTAAATGCTATATATATCTGCTTTTTCGTTAGTGAAATCGTCAGCTCAAACGTTTATGCTATCGCGATGCTACATCAACAGAAAATTTTATTGTCTTTGCTTTTTACTTGGTAAGTTTCATTTTTAACGCTTCTTCTAATGCTTTACTGGATAACTTCTGTTTTTGTGACAAATAAATAGCGCGAGTGTACTAAGTCTCTGATGCTTATCACCAAATTTGGAACATTCAAACAAACAGCGTACAATGGTTGTTCAAGAACATCATGCAGCATTAAAAATGAACGGTCTAATAGCTCAATGGTTAAGGCGTCTGAATGAAGATCGAAAGGTACTCGGGTCGAATCCCTGTCTGGGCGGGGATTCTTTACCCGACCTTCACCTCTGGTATAGCTTGCTGTTTAATGTGAAGTACGTCAGAACGCTTCCGTGGTTCGGATTCCACGTTAAAGTGTAGGTCCCCTGTATCCGACAGGATTGCCGGGTTAGGTTAAGGTGGCAATGACAGGGGCGAATCGCGCAGCCAATAGACACCTGTCAACAGGTAGTAACGACCACACGGTATTATTACTATATATCATTAAAAATAACAGAAGCGGCTCAAGGTGAGTCTACCCTGTCCCCACTCCGCTGCCCTCACCCCTTCGCCTACATGGACACAGCGGTCAGTTCGGAGAGGTAGGAATAAAGGGATGGTGAGGTGAAGAGAGGCGCGATGACCTTGAGTGACCAGTTCAGAGTGAACAGGTATAGCCTCCCCTGTAATGGGAGTGAGCTGACCCAACACCGTCTCAATACGCGACCTCGGCGTACAGAGGCAGACGCATTGTGGGGCCGGGACACGTCTGCAGGTTTATTAATGTGGTTCTGCTTTTTGTGGGGCGGGAGTCTGGCTGGTTGACACTGTGCCCTGCTTCCAGAGCGACGGGCACAGACAATGGACGAGATTATCCGGCGACCGGTCACAGGTGTCCGACACACCGGCCGCGGGCACTCACTGAGAGGATTAACAGGGGAATGCGACCATGAGGGGGATCCTCTGCTATGTTTGTGACAGCTGCTACCAGGACAGCCAGCATGAGCAATAAACACGCTCTCCATCGGCGAGGTCGTATTTGGACGTGTCGCGTTCTCAGATATTGTTTTTCTTTCGACATCTACCCAAATCATCTGACATGAATAATTTATGAAAAAAAAATTGGTTCTATTTTTGTTTCGGACACCAGAAATAGCTGCGCCTCCTTAACTGATTAATTTAATAACGAAACTCTACTTTTTGATGTTGGTTTTATTAGCTGACACTTGATAATAAGATTGAGTAACGGTTGCTTCAGTTTAGTTATTCGACTTTAATCTCTTTTACATATAATTTTTACTTTATTCACAGTTAATGCATTTAGGATTACATCGATTCGTCGAATGACAGCCCAATTCTTCAGCCATAGTATATAAGGATGTTTCCTTCTTTAAAGAAAGTAACGCTTTTCTTCAAAAACTATTATTCACTCTCGCGATTAAGATTAACACATTGTTCTTCCAAAATCGATGTATGAAATGTCTTAACTTAAGAACTGGTTAGTCTGAGTACGAAATTATATTGAAGCACTGACAAGACTGTAGAGCAAGTCTCATGACAACTGTTGGTCTTCTTAAATTTTACCATGAGGACGTATCCTGGTTCTGGTTTCCATCTCAACCACTCACTGATATCACATTTTAGTAATTTTATGAAGTGGGAACAGGAAAAAATCAGATTCAAGTTATATTAAGGATATATTCCAGCATTAAACCGAGGTAATGCTGGTTTGTGACTGCTTGATGTTGTTTCTGATCGTGATAAATTATTCTCACGATCGGCAGTTACTGTGGCTGTTACGAAGTCTTTTTTATTATGCTGTACTCTATTCTGGTCATCTCCGCTGAATTTAAGAAGCCAGTAACAACCAAATCATCATATCCAAAGGGGTGCTGGGATATTGTCGTCATATGCTAATTAAATAAATCCCATAACTACAGTATATGATACGGCCAAAATTTATTGTTTTAGTTCCAGTAAATGAATGGTTTAAATCTTATTAAAACTGACATAAAACTGATTAAGTGAATACATCGATAAAAAATTAATCAAAATGCAAATTATGAGTCCGCAAGTAATTTATCAGCAGTAAGTAATTTATCAGCTGTCACGAACTCAGTGGTGATTACGCTAGAATGAACTGTGGTGATAGTTCATTTACCGTGTAAGGAGGCAGGGAGCGATAAATTGTTGCAGATCGCATGCGTCTAGTTGTGGAGATGGTTGCTGCACGTCATCAGTCTTGACGCGCTTCCCGGAGTTCTTCTGGGATCAGGCGCCTAACATAAACGTCTGGAATTTGTTCATTTATAACCGTTCGCGACGCACAGTTGAAATCCACTACACGTAACTAAACTAAAAGTCTTGTTGTGTAATTCTGCTCTCTGACGTCACCTCACTTTGTTATTTCGTGTGCACCCAGGATAGATGAACAACGTTAGTTTCCACAAAACTTTAGCGATCAATCAACTGTTAGGTTGGATTATTTTATGCGTTTATCGCCCATTCATTCACAGTTCTAGCCACACTGACAGTCTGTCGGTATCTGTACCGTTTCTCGCTCCTCTATCCACCTGTTCTTTTGTCCACTCAGGGTTAAAAGGTGGCGTACCTCTGTGTCTGAAGGAATGTGGGCGTTTTCCCCGAAATTGTTGCCAAACCGCAATATCTACACGCGCGCAGAATGTTAAATTCACACACATTATTTGTTAATCTACCCATCGTTAGTATTGTTGAATTAGCTGTTGTTACCGGTGAGTAGGTACACACGGTCTTAGAATTTTATTGCATAAACTGACTGCGAGAGAAACAAAGGTTGAGTGGGCGATATAACATTACAGACACTCACACACGCTATCCGTCTGTCTGTCAATTGAGAAAATTTCTTGAGAAAGTATGTTACTTACCACGAAAAAAGTATCCTATTCCTTTCGTAATGATACATAGTATTTCGTTCTCAAATTTGATCGCCATCAGTTTTTACCATTTAGTCGTGAAAACGTAACAAAAAAAAAAAAAAAAAAAAAAAAAAAAAAAAAAAAAAAAAAAAAAAAAAAAAAAACCAGAGAGACAGCGTTACTTTCGCATTTATAATATTAGTGTAGATTCATATTATTTAATGTACAAATTGCAACTGTCATTCGTGTTACATTACACTGTAAATTTTGTACCAAAGGAATACGCTGATCTACCCATGAAACTTCGATTTCACCCGTCAACCGAGCGTACACTCCGATCACTAGTGATCACCGTGCACGGACAGCGTTTAGAAGGCGAACAAACGACAGCTCACAGAAAGACTGGCGAGAAGGATGTGGTTACTGAATGGGTCAGTTTATAAACAAGAGCTCCTCCGCGTTACAAATTGAATGTTGAAAGGACGGCGGGGATTTCCCGCTGCGCGCGCCCAGCGGTATTCGGAGAAGGCGCCGGGCGGTCGGTCCCTTCCCAGAACGTCTGTCAGCAGTTGACGCGTCCATAGCCGCCACCACTCCAGGCGCCATCCGATACTTGTTGGTGAGTACCATCCTCAGAGAGCAAGAAATGAGCCTGATAGGACGGCACGAAGGATCGAGTCGATGCGGATATTTTTTTTTGTTTGTAGGTCACACATCCGTCATGTATGTCTAAGCCATTAAAATTCTAAGTATTTCGTTAATTGCTATTTCCTGATGTTCAGTCCCGTCCCGGAAACCATGATAAGGTTTTGGTTGCATGAAACAAATACTCCGAAGAATCACTTTTCAGCTAGGTTTATTTTTTTTATAACATTGTACAGTACACACAGAATTGGCATTGACTCGACCAAATATACTAAGTACAACCATATAAATATTTCAGCGATTCTAACTTTCAGTGAATTTTCTGCTCAACTACCTCGTCTCTGCCGCTTGCTTATATAGAAGGTAAAGAAAGATCCAGAATAATTCAAAGAGTTCCGACCGACGTTTCTCGAATTCTAACAATACTTTAACATTTAAATCCATTTATAAATTGTTCAAAATCATTGACAATGATTAGAAAACATCTTGAAACGAAAGTTGATGTTTACATGCATTTGCACACAATATTATCAATATAAACCAGTCCAAACTGTCACAAATTGTCCTCCAATCATTGAAACTAACATCAATGCTTATAATTACAAACTTTAATTAATGTTAAATACATAATACCGTCCTTGAACACATTACATAGCATTAGTTTCTCTCCATAAAACAATGGTCATTTATATGAAAAATATACACATATTCACAACTAATCCCCCAAAATATATACAAATCCGTAATTAATAAGCTCCCAGCTTGCTAATCACAATTTCTCAATTTCCATTTCATACATGGGCTGGTCTGAGGATTGTTATAGTGGTTGCTTCAACCAGCTACAGACTAAACAAGAGGGACTTAACATTTAATTAAAACCACGTGGACGCCACTGACACCACAGCCAAATGTACTGCAATGGATGCATTAGGTATGTTCGCCTTAACCCAATATGAAATGAGTTCGGCGGTGCCAAACTGTAAATACCATTTTTAGAACTAATAATAATACCGTTTAATTATTTAACATCAAAGAACTACGTATAATAGTCACTCCAACAACTTGAATACCTGCTTTGCGGTTAGGCGTGTTACGGTTTTTTCACATACCACTACCTTTCTGGAACTCAGAGGATGGGAACTGGCCTTACAACACATCCTAGAACGCAGACAATATCCTGGCATCATCCTGCGCTAAGGCTCCACCAATAAACCTGTCATCTGCAAACATATCACCAGTTTATGTATATAACTGATAAAAAAATAGAATTTTAGAAAATTTGTTTAATTTTCTTGGACTGGTGACTAAAGTGATCATACTTTCCCACAATGGGTTACTTGACTAATTTTGGGAAAGTACTCAGTATTATAGCTGTGCGGCTACTGTAAACAAAACATATTATTTCTTAAAAAATAAACGGAAAAATTCAAAATTTTGCACTTTTATACGCTGATTTGAATTCGGGGCTAAAACGTCCCCAGCTGTCATATCTCAAACTTCTTTGGACATATCTGCCTTTGTGACGTCACATCTCTGGTTGTGCGGCTGTAAGCAAAGCGGCGGTTTGCTTATTTCGTTGATCAAATGTGATCTACAGTTCACAAGGGAAGTGTAGTGCCTCAGTGTGGAAACACATCACGTAAAAAGCAAACAAATTATTTACGTTCCACACAAGCAAGATGTGCGTAAAAAGATAATAAAACTTGCATGACGTGATGCAGCATATTTGTCTGAAAAGTCTCTAATATATTTTTGTGAAGTCTACTTTGATGTAAGTTTTTACTTAATATTTTATTATGTTTAATAAGGTATAGGGTTGATTTTTTTGTTTTGACTTAAACTTACATTTTTATCGATAAATGAATTATCACTTTCGAAGTTGAGTATGGTGTGCTCCCATGAACACAACATCTTTATAACCAATTGCAATTAGTCAGACATCATCGATATGATCTTATACACAAATTAAATGGATAAAAGTACATAATGCATCTAGGAAATTAATAATTCAAAATTTAACCGTAATTTTCGTAACGTCATTACTTTTAAGAATGCGCTGTTTAATCTTAACAATGCTGCGATTTATTTATTATTTTAAAATAAACTATAGCTAATACAAATACAGTCACATTTTGATAGGTTTAGCTGTACTGTACTTTATTATCACAATTACTATATCATCCTGTCTGAATATTGGTGTGTTGTTGGGAAAAAATGCTTGCTCTTAGTTCTGTTTCTTCTTATGTACACAGCATTTAAGCTATATTTTTAATTTAACTGCTGCCTCTGCTAATATTGGTTCCATAAAACAATATTTAACTTATAACAAGAATTCTTTCTAGGCTATATAAGTTTCTGAAATATATCCTCTAAACTAAGTCTAAAGACTAACATTCATATACAAAGCCGGGAATGATTTCATTCTTATATAAATTTTCTTAATTGTATGACAATACGTGCACTATTCAGCGTAAGACTACGATTTCAATTTTGAGTATGTTTATTTTGAGGTAAATTTTGAAATTTCGGAATTCTACTGTGTACAATGTCACTGTTTTAAGCGAAAAACTTTCCCAGCATCGTCACATCAGTTTTTGACAAATTAGAGTCGTTTACTTTGGTAAATCCAGCTTTCATAGCAAATATTATTTGTTTTATGCACTGGATTGACTTAAAACCTTCAATATACGTCACATACAGAGTGAAACTGGTGCGTGCTGGGATGTGTCACGCACTGTGATTGCCGTGACTTTTTTTGCATTTTATGAAAAATAATATATTTTTAAGTTTTATCGAGCAAACAAACTTCATTTTCGGTATCCTCACAACTTACTAAATCTTTTTCTATTACAGTGTCACAGTTTTCTTTTTAATGTCAACTACCCCATTCGAGTTGGTCAACTTTCTCTCCCCCCCTCCCTCTCCCCCACACACCACCGTTGTAATTCCCACCCTTCCTTCATTATTCATTTTAGGCTCATTCATGCGGTAGGTCTGTATGTGAACACAAATTTCCCCTCGCCATATGTCTCGTCTCTATCGTGTGTAAGTTTATTCATCGAAATCCTGCGAACTGTATTTTTTTTTTTTTTTTTTTTTTTTTTTTTTTTTTTTTTTTGTAGTCGTTATTGCACTCGTGCTTTCATATGTGGTAAGTGACGGGTTATTTTCCTTATTCTTCCGTATTTTACCATTATATACAAACACACAACATTCCTTGTTAATTTTTATATTATAATATATTTTAAGAAGCAAGTAGTTAATTGACACATTTCTACAGATTCACCAAAAAGAAAAAAATACGACACCACACGAGTGATTCTGAATAACTATATTGTCTCCATTTCTTATCACAAAGCATATTCCATTCTTTAAACCTTCTTTAGTATCCAGATTCCAAGAAGAAATACTTTCTGAAACAAAAACCCTTCGGGTTCTTTTGTATTACAGTGTTCTTCGTGTGGCAGAAACAAAACCATGATTTCGTTATGCGAAAAAGCATAAACCTGTTATTGCAATTTTTCTAAAGTAACAGTTAAATCGTGATTGTTGGAGACGAATCAATTCCAGTTTGTGTTAAATAGACCTCTGTAAAATTTCAGTTTACAGAAGGGAAAATTGTGCTGACAGAGAAAAAATCAATTAAAAATCTTCCAAGGCCTCGTTGCTTTCCAGCGGTGAGTAATAGAAAATGAAGTGTTTTCTTGGGGTGGGGGGAAGGGGGTGGTAAGCTTGTTCCACAATTGCTTTCCCAGTTACATTTGCTGGTACATAACGCATGTCTCTACTTGCACGCTTTGCCTTGTTTCTAGAGCAGCCTCCGGTGAAGAATAAGCTCTCCGGATGGATGAATTCATTCCTTTTTCTGATCACTATATTTGGTGTAATTCGTAATCCTGACTCGTATTTATTTCCAACGTTTAAATGTCATTGTAACATTGGTTGATAATAAAGATAGCTTTTACTCTCTGCACTATAAACATATTTAACATTAAGTCCTTGAGAAGCTGTACCATTCCGCTCATGTGCAACCTCATTTAGAACTTTATCGACTGCCAAGAAATATATTTCTTTAACGTGTGAAAGCGCTTGTTCGTGTTGATTGATGAAATCAAATGTAACACTTAGGGATTATAAATATAGCCTCGTACCCAGCGATGTTACGATAGCATGAGATGCTCCTGAAAGCGTGAGACCACTCAAGTTGATCACCCGGCAGTTAAATAGCGCACGTTAATATCACGATCTGCGCCTCGCATTGTGTCTCTGATTGATGACTCTTAATGTCGGGGCGCAATCGAGAGATGAGACTTTCACTGCAGCCATTTTGAATTGTGAGCTGCAGGACACCTGTTGCTGTGACCTCAGAGATACTGGCCGAGCAGCAAGAGGACAAAAAGGAGCAGCGAGCTGCCTTCCCGGAAGAAAGTAAGACAAGAGGAAGACGTGGAGAAGGAGAGAGAGGAGCGGAGAGGCTATCCGGGTTAATAATAGCCCGATAAGTGCGGCGCCACAGAGGTGAGGTGTATTTTTAGAACGGGCCGGCCTGTGGCTGTGCAGGGCCATTACCATATGAATGCCGGATGGAGCTGCTCCGCCCCTACCCCTGAGAGTTAGAGCGCTCCGCTAGGCAGGCAGCAGTCGCTTCTAATACTTGCTGTTTGTTTTACTTGCGTGTTTACCGCTAGTGTCTCACCAAATACAAAATAATGTTTGTCTACGTCGATTCGATGAATAAAACATAGTTCTTTAATTACTTCGAACCGCATTTCAAGTGTTTTGAATCACACTGCTGTACTACGACTCATAAATTTACCGCAACGTGACTCCGAATTCCGACTGTGATTTAAGCACAGTCTGTGTTTGTCAATGAGGACTAATTAACCTAGCTTGATGTAAGTATTGTTTTTATTTGTATCCAAACCTTCAAATATCGTTTTCAGTGAATCATCCAAATGTGAAAGAAATATTCAGTGAAAAATTCTTTTAGCATAAAACATTGAGGAGTAATTTCAATGGCTATCAAACAAATTTAACGTTATACTCGAGCTATGTGGCTGTTATTGTATAAAAGTGTTACTTGCAGACACGAACCAATAGATGGCCATAAACACCGTCAAATATCGGCCAAACTCCAGAACTTAACACACAGGGTGCTAATTAAAGACGCAGCTTTACATTTAGGTGGGCTGTACATTATTGGAAGAAGTATTTGAAGAAATCAATTGCAAAACGAATTTGAAATACCACAAAAATTTAAGTAAAACAATTGGTCACGACGAATTTTATGTTAGAAAAGAAAACGAGATTTTCTATAACATTTTTGACCTAGTAATGCATAATGTCCCATTCTTACTAATACATCTACAGAAAATAAAAATAATAATTTTAAAAATTCGAAATAATTAATAACAAGGAATACTTTAAATATTTGTCTTTACATAGTCAAGAGCAAATGAATAAAAATAATATTCATGACAATACCATACAGGAATATGGCCAACACCAGTGATCTGTAATACAGGAATTGACTTTCCAACAGTATTAATACAGATAACCAGAAAAATCACATTACAGCCTTTACATTCTTTCTGAGCAATCTTTAACCTAAAAATGTGCGCACAGATACGAACATTTTAAAAGTATACAGTCGAAGAAAACAGTTACTTAAATTTCAAGAATGTTACCACATCTATGAAACCAAAACACTGAAGCAAATTGTCATTAATGATTTCACCAGTTAACGAACAATACCCTCTCGAAAACACTAAATAATAACCACGACACGTAAAGTTAACATACATTCCATGACATCAAAAACAGTGTCGAAGGCGCACATTCAGAGAGATTTTTTAACACACTTGCGACTAGAATACATCAACACCAGCATGAGAAAGACAGTAATTTGCACCACTGTAGAAACGTAAACAAACTGTAATCTGTTCATGATGATATAAGAAACAATTACAATAGTGTAGGAGACTATTATATTAAAACAGTTTATTAGTTTACTAGCACCAAATGGGCTTATGATTCCAATATAAATTCAGGGTCTATATAATGAAACAAGGGCTGTTCCTGCCCAACATTGTAGTTAGAATGTATTTATATAAAAGTCAGTAATAAACATAGGGATAATGATATTAATGATACTATACTGTATATGCACAAGGGTGAAATGCATAATAATAATAATGGTATGCGCATTTGTATCAAAAGGGCGAAATGAGATTGGAAATAGCAGTTCGTGCAATAAATCTGTTAGAGGACACAATATTTTGTTAAATACAAACCTCCGAATATTCGTGAAGTAGAAATTGTAATATACGAAAACATCAATAACAATTACCACATTGTTAATCCCCACATTAATATCGATATGAATTATTTATTTTAACCTGAATTCCTCAACAATCAGTAAATGAATTACCTGTGCAATGCACAATGCCTTCAAGAAAATTAACATTTTTTTCTATGTGTCAGTTTGTATTCACTTTACTCAGAAAAATTAAGGATAATTAACGTTCTCATTGAATATTTCCACACCTGTAATTTACATTTGCTCTACTTATATAAAAATCTAGACTGCCAGCATTTAAAAGAAGGAAATTTCCTTTCAGACATTCCGGTGGTGTGTAATATATATTATATTATTTATATTGCTTATAGTTTTACTTCAAAACAATCGTTTCCATCATCTGAACTATAATTCGACCACCAGACAAGAAGGTTCAAGCCTCCGGCCCCCACAAGCCGTTAAAAATCACTATTATTTCTAAAACATTTATGAAAGTTTAAACTTTCTTCTAGTGTGCATACATGTTGGTAGAACACAAATAAAAACAAATAGCAAGATTGGGGCAAAGTACATTAAACTGCAATTCTTAAGCTTCAAAATCATTCATTTATTTTTCAACATAGTCATCGATAAGGTTAAAACATATCTATCCAAGTGTAACAAGTTTATTTTTATTCCGTAACTAAAGAATTCTTCCTACTTTTCTCTAATCCAATATTTGAAAACTGCCTTCACGTGTTCGTCCGAGGTGTAATAATTACCCTTGAGATCTCTCTTGAGTTGAGAAAAAAGAATAAAAATCGCACGGTGCAAGATCGGGGTAGTAAGGAGGGCGTAGAATCAGTTCAATCTTCAGGTTTCGCAGAGCCTCTACAGTTGCGCCGGGGTAGCCATGGTGCACAGATTTTACAGTATTCCAACCGATCAGTAATGAAGCCAACACGTTCCTGGGATGTTTTAGATATTCCAGTATGGTTTGCTATATGCTCTTCTGTGACTCATTGTCATTTTGAATCAAATAGTGAACGGGTAATACATTTTGTGCTGTATTGTGTTTGATTATTATCAGCTTCGACAAGGCAGGAATAGCTTCGTATTCGCGGAATTTGAATGAATGCAACAAAGTTTTTCTTTGTTGGTTTTCTCTAAGTGATACTGTTATCTTTTGAATAAACTATTGAATCAAGGATGACCCCCACTATGCCTTTTAACTTATCGCCAAGTGCTACTATTAACTTGTAATATTTCGGTTTCTTTCGGGAGGGGAGGGGGGAGCAAGGATAGGGTAACCTTTCTCAAACATTAATGGATGTAAGGTACAAAGTAGTCTTAGATATTTGATAAAATCCTAAAAATGTTGTCTGATACCTCATATGTTAATAGATGGATATGATGCCACATAGAAACATCAACAGTTCCTGTTTCTTAAATGCCTATCCAGGAAAGTGTTTCTGAGACTACTATGATCGTGACTGTAAGTGGACAGAATTAAGTGATTCAGACCTGCGCTTTCTACGCCAGATATGGTTAAAGTGAAACTTCTACGGCAGCATCCTCTTTCTTGCGCCAATTATACCTATTTCCTAGCTTGCAAAGACCATTGAGTTGACAAGGACTGAATATCATAAATATATCGTAATTCGCTAACCTTCCCCTGGTGAATGTAAGGAATAATAACTACTCGTATTACTAAGCAATGAGATTATTTCGCATATTTAACTCAGATTTTTTTCGGGGTATAAAGTCCGATATCTTCTCCGTGAGACGTGTTATGTTTTTTGTATTTTTTTTGTATTTTTGTTGTTGTATTTTTTCACATATAACAACAGTTTACATCTTAATTATAGAAGAGCCAAACATCGTAGATTTAAGATTTAATTATTCAAATTTTCGAAGGCACCTAACAAGCTGTTCGGTTAAATTCTTGCTGGCGAAGGCAGTATTCGAAGTATTTACTAAAGAAACAATGTTGTCTATTAAGGTTTGCCTATTTGATATTAAGATAATAGGATAAAATGCAGTAGATGGGAGTAACGGCGCGGCCGTTATATCCATAACGGTTGCCTGATCATCTGCTTTTAGAGATTAAGCTGTGGCACATTTACTCTGCTTCGTGACTTACTAACCGCTAATTTTAACACATAATCTACAGCGAACCTACAATTTAAAATGAACCAGTGAGGTCACCTGGATACTGCACTAAGCAGTGGAGGGGGTGGGTAACACGTGACTAAAACATAGTCTAAACTGCACTTCCTTTACTACACTGCAGGATTGTAGTGAGTACCAACATTTCCTGTGTAGGCTGAGCAATGTTTACCATCAGCTCACAGGCAGTAAAACTTCCGAAATCTGTTTTAAAATTAGTTACCTGAATGAAACATTGTTGTGACTTTAACCAGCCGAGGTTGATCGACACTCAAGGTTCCCATAGTTGTATTTATCGCGGTTCATCTACATTTTACAGTCGCAGAGGAGATGGAACATCAAATTTTGTATTTGCTTTATTACCAGTTATTTTCATAGGCCCTTAACTTGACCTTCACCTCTGGCACAGCTTACTGTGTATTGTGAAGCAAGCCAGAACGCATCCATGGTTGGGACAACACATTAAACTGTAGGTACCTCCCTTTACCTGGTGGAATTACCGGGTTTAGTACGGGTAGGAGGACGGGAACTGGCCGTCCTACCTCTGATACCATGCTTAGTATGGAGGGTCCAAGCAACCATCGGATTGAGGAATACGCTTAACTTATTATAATAATCCGTTACACCTAAAACAAATTATTATGGCTTTACGCCTCATCAATGTCGAGGCCATTAGAGGCAGAAAGGCACTGGAGACAAGGAACGGGAAGGAATTCGGCCACGGCCTTTTAAAGGAAGCATCCCGGCACTTGCCTGGAGTGATCTGGGGAAACTATGGAAAACAAAATCTGCATGACGGACAGGGATTCGAACCCGCGTCCTCCTGAATGCGAGGGCAAAGTCTGACCGCTCCTCCATCACGGTTGGTCGCTATACGTAAAATATTTAAAGGAGGATAAAGTGCTTATACGTCGACAATTGTGTGTAGCATTTTCTGTGGTGAGTGTCGTAGGTGCAATTCGCTAGGATTCTGTCTCCACTTTGCTGCGCCGTCTGCCTAACTTGGAGCCAAAACGATGTAGCAATCTTTTTCGTTGATGTTGTCAGTAAAATAGCTATACCTTAGGTACAGACCAGGTAGAAGACTTGGAAAAATTGCACAGCTCGCGATTCCAAGCAGTAGTCAAGTAGATCTCTATAATTTCTTACCATTTAATGAAAATAAATAGCTAAGTGGATGAAGACTCTTTCAAAATTTAACCTCTTGGATTTGTAACCCGCTGCAGTCAGCAGTTTTTACTGGCTTTACTACATTTATGTGAATATTTTATGACGTTCCGTTGTACGGATTCCACATTTAAATGAGACCCTTCAGGATGGAGGCGCAATGTAATGAAAATAAAACACTTTGAACCGTACACCTTGGAAATATCTTGGCCAAAAAACAATGCTATGCAGAATTTATTTATTAATATTAAAAATACATAATAAATGAAAAATCTTGATACAATTGATTTCTGGATTGTTTTTTAATTACTGAACATTTTTCATATCTTCTGTCAACAGTCTTCAATGGTTTTTGCTTTAAAGTATTTGGCATCTGTTTATATATAAAGATCGCCCGCCCCTTTCGCTGAGTTGGTTGCAGCACCTTGATGGTGCCCAGCGCTGACACGGGTAGTTGGTTCGAGTCCTGCTGGTGCAAGAAATTTTCATCATCATCAGGACTTGGCCCGGTAGGGTAGGAGAATTAATGGCACATATTTTCCAATCACCAGAATGTGCACCAAAGTTCTGGATTAAATCCGAACCCTCCCCATAGTGCGTGTGGAGTGAGGCTATTCGGTACTGTTGATGGGGACGTTAAGCCTGGCGGTGCCCTTGGTCTCTTTCGGAAGAGTAGGCCTTCGTCTATCTTTCCATACAGCACACCAACACTGTATACTAAACACATATACTACCACAGTCATCCACACCAAAAGTAATGCCGACCCCGGCAGCGTAGGGGTAATGTGCTTGCTTCGCGTTGCAGGGGTCGCCGGTTCGAGTCCGGCCGAGGGCATGGGTGGTTTTAATTAAGTGTTGTGTTCGTCTTGTGTCGTCCTTACAAAAGAGATAAAGCAATCACACTTGGATTAAATCTATACATTGTAAAATGAACAAACACATTCAGCTGGCTAAATGGCTACCATGGCCGAATGCCATTAAAAAAAAAAATAGTAACATACACGAACACACACTGGGAATGAAATGGAAACCACCCCATTTGATCTTCCCAAGAGAGTTCCTATGAAGGGATACATCCCCATGGTAACCACCTGAAGTGGTTGTGGCACTGTAAGAAAACATACGAATGCTACTCTCACCGTCAGTAGCTTTAGCTCAGCGATAGAATTGCAGCGATATACATCCGAAACGTAAACACAATATGAGAAAACAGTGTTATTCAGTAGGCAAGATAGTTGAGAAGAATTCGGAAAGCAAAAAAATGATCTGTAATATTACTGATAACACAAAAGCTCTCTGACTGGCAGTAGTGTGTGTATATAAATCGATAGAAAATACAAAACGGATGTAGATGCTATAGGAAAGGACCGAAATACTTTAATTAAATAGGAGAACCAGAAATGAACTGCATTTGTAGTTATCATTAATTATAAATTTTTAATTTACGAACTGAAATTTAAGATAATGATTCGCAACAACCAGATAAAAACAAATATCGTCCAATTGTTTTGTAAAAATGAAATTGCTAACAACATGTCTTACACAGATTCTTTTTAGGGGTTTTTGTCTCGTCGAAATCTAGGACTGGAGTCTAGGAATGGTAAGAAATTTGCCCACGTCCTTTTGAAGAAACTGTACCGGCATTCTTCTAGAGCTATTATGGTAACCCATGCAAATCCGAAATTTGGATGGCTGGATGGGGTTTCGAACCCACGCCCCCTGTACACCAAGCCCGAGCACCCACAGATGTAATTTTTGTCTTAAGTGCATCAATATCAGCGACAAAGGAGAGGTGCGACCACACGTTGTTGAGGTCCATCCCACGACTGTTCGGACAAAGGACCGCGATATAGTGTCTGGTCTCCAGCCGGTCCGGCCAGTCCAGTCCACATAACGGGACACTCGGTACAGGTGTCAGCACCATATCGCGAGGATCCACGTATTCAATTCGGGAAAAAATGCCGATATGAAAAGAGGTCCTTCCTGTTGACATTCCGATTCCAATTCACTTTGTTTGCCTTCTACAAGAGAAAAGTAGGGTTATCATGAAACTCGGGAAAGACAAAACATCGGTTATGTTTTATTTAAGAATCAGAAATGTTTAAATCCTTACTTTTCGTGACTACAATCACGACTTAGGTACTAAAATCACTCTCAACGTCAAATTAAAGTTGTTTACAACCGCAAAATTCCACGAAAAAAAAGTGATTATTCTTGATATTTCAATATTGTCGTAGAACTTGTTTGTGAAGCAGCTGTTGTCGAATGAGAAGCAGGAAGCAAACCATTACCTCCAAAATTATTAAAAACCTAACATTTTCTAGTTTCTTCGCATGCTTGACCCTTGTTGTACGTAATAACGCTTTCGCCTTTTGTTTTTCTTCTAGTAACATAAACGTTTGTAAATCAATGTCTCTGTAACATTTACCGTAAACTACATTCCATAATCTAGTTACGCTTGTACGCATGTATTCAGAGTGAATAAAATGGAACCACTTTCAATTTATTATAGTTTCATTTAAGCCATATAAACCTCTTAACTATCATTAATTATGATTTGATTACTAGCCGAATTAAATATCGGCTGTACAAGACGTAAGATACCTGTTGGAAACAATACCATGATTAACAGTTTATACTAAATCAGAGTTCAGATAATGCATGGCAACCACGATGCCTAATAAAAAACATCCGTGCTATATACAGGGTGATTCAAAATAACGTGGACAAAATGACATGATAGATCAGTCATACAATGAGAATCAAAAACCGCATAGGAACACAGGGTCGCAACTGCTATCCGGTGCCACTACAGGGCGTATAAAATAATACTGACACAAAGAGAAGAAACAAAACCTTTACAAATCATTTTATTGACAATTACTCACTCACATGCGACTAATGCAAGCCAAATGGTGAGCCTACAGCAGATGCATCGAGACAAACCCGGCATCTCCGTTGCATGGAACTGCGCACGTTCTCAAAGATACCATGTGTATGTCGAACACATCCGGCTGCCGCAACGATTATTCCTACCAAGTCTTCCGGCGTTCCAACAGGTGTTTCATACACAAGTCCTTTTAAAAATCCCAAAAAGAAAAAATCCAAGGGAAACAGGTCTTGTGATCGTGGTGGCTCGTATTTGTATCGCAACGCCCTCTCGTGGCTCTAGCGCCCTCTACAGGCGTTTACGACCCTCTGTTCCTACGCGATTTTTGATCTTTATTGTATGACAGATCTACCATGTCATTTTGTCCACGTTATTTTGAATCACCCTGTATAAGCCAGACTGAAACCAGCGTTTATGAGGACGTGAGACGGGGTGGTAGCTAGTACGCTGTATTGCCGCCAGTTGCTGGGCGCTGCGGAGCGTTGCAGTATTCGCTTATGGTCGTCTGTTTACGACAAGCAGCCAGTTCGACAGCGACGAATAGGCGCTAGACTGCCGACCTAATAGCCGGCGCCAAATTTGGCGAAAATTGGAGTTGGCAGTATTTATGGGACTGTCCCACAGCGGTAGAGTAACGACCCCCGTCGGAGATGCCCGCCACTTTGCGGTCGCTGAGTCGTGACTAGACAACACGTGTCCAGGGAAGGTGCATCGTGCTCATAACTCAGCCATTACGACTTATGGTGAGCGCCAGGCGAGTTGCTGATGCCTGCCTCGCAGTGTACTGAACTCTAGGCTTCATGTCGAACTCTTTCTCCCACGACTGTAGAACGCCTTTCAGAACTAGGATTAATGCCAAGCAAAAGGCATCTCTCAGGTAATTTCCGTGTAATTCAACGCATCAGACTTCGATCAACGTCTTAGGTTTTGCGCGCAAGGAACGCTATTAAATGTCCAATCCAAACACCTACTACTATCTGACCAACTTCTGAATATTTCCTCACATCTAATTATGAAGGGTAATAGTATTCTTAAAAGCAGATGTACTCCTTAACGAAACAAGAGTTTTTGAAAATAAACAAGTGTGTAATAGCAGAAATCAACCACCAACTGAGGAGATATTGCAAATACTCTGAAAATCAATGCTGAGCCTGAAACTATAACGCACACACTGAAGACTCTCCTAAATTCACCTCAAAAGTAATTAATCTTCTATTCTTCTAAAGCTGAAAACCTATGACAATAGATACAGGCAAAATTGAGACGAATTTAAGGAAAATATTCTTTTTAAATTGAAAATCACTAATCGCATTACCGCATTTTTTTAAATTTAAAATGTTCTGAAGTAGTGTACATATCAAACCATACAAGTAAACGGGTGAAATTAATGAGCTAAAGATTAAGGTTGTCAAAATTTGCCATGTAGAAGAAGACCGTCTAAATAGTCCCCGAAGTGGTGTTTGTGTCTCGCTGGTTTCTTTCAAATTCCATAGTGTGATTTTGAGGGTGGATAAATAATCTAAAATGACTGCAGAAAATATAAACCTGTTTGGTGGGTGGGAATAGTAATACATCATTTATACATACCTTGTAACTAAAGTTGTTAATACTATTGCAACATCGAAATCACCAATCGTTCCCTTTTGTATGTAAAAAGGAATACAGTCAATAGAAACATTTTCTACCCTAGCAGGTGGAAACTTCCAACGATACAATGGGCAAAATCGACAAGTTGCTTATATTAGTCTTTAAAGTAGAAAGGAGGATCAACAAATTGGAACGCTCGTATCCATAAATCTAAAACATATAATTGAATTACGATATAGCAACGACTTGACTTGCTCAAATAACAGGTTTTTTTTTTTTTTCTTGCGCTAGGTTTTTTTTTAAAGATTCCTTTCTCATAACCATGACCAATTTTTGGAGAACTATTACTCTGAAATTTTTTATTTATTTATTTTTTTTTCCTACTTGGCTACAGTTTCACACTCTAGGATTTTCATTGAACATCAGATGGTTACAATACGTTCTATTTTAGAAACAGACGTACTTAATAACAAATTGTTGGGAAGAAACCTACTAAATAAGCATCAAAATAATATTAGAATTAGTTCACTCTTCCTTTGAATATTTCCGAATAGTGACACTAGCATTATTGTTTAACTGTAAATTGTTTCCTCTCATCAAATTATAAAATTAACGTCAGCCAACATAAAGTAAAAAACATGATCAATAATATAAAATATTATAGACAGCAAAGATATCATTGTTACTATTTGGAATTCAGTTTATGCCTTACAGAAATCACCACCTACAACTCTGCTGGTATTTTACATCAATAGATACTTTTGCCTCCTACTTTCCCAGTGTTACCCGCCCAACTAAGCTTTTATCAACCGGTATATCCATATGTTTATATTGCTAACAACTTGTGTTTCTTTCTGTTCAAATTTTAGTCTGCAGTCGAACAAAAAATACACCATACGTAAACAAAAAAGTTGTTATGTTTTCACGCAAATAAAAAATGATTTGAGTTTGAGGGGTTGTAAGACACGAAAACTTTCGGAAGCAAATTACGAGCAAGTTTGCTTCAAAAAACGTGAAAACAAAAACGTTTTGGCAAAAATATCACCGAAGTATTTCGAATAGTAAGCAAATAATTGTACTTCAGAATATACTGCTGCTAATAATCAATTTTGGTAGTTACATTAAAAATTTTCATCGTTCTTAATGCTACTTTTGATCATTGTGAAGTTTAGTTGATATTTTTCAATCATGTTACTAGTCATCCATAAGTTCTATTGTTTATGATATGCCATATGCTATAAACTTGGTGCGTATCATCCTGGTTAACCAGAAGAAAGAGTCTCAAAAATTTCTTAGTTACGCACAGAAGTAGCATCGGATTTATACTCAGCACACACGAATGGAACGATAGCACGAAGTATTCACACGTTTCTGTTTATTATTTAGTTTGCTTCTGTTCCAGAATTTATAATATTCCAGCGAGTATCTTGTGGCTTAAAGAGTTTGAGACGTCATTAAAAGACTTCTTGATTACATTCTTTGCAGAATTTAGCAGTATACCATGATCATTTATCAAGGTTTATTAAGTAATTGTTTGACTGTTTTGCTTCACAAGGATAATTGTCATCATTAAATCGGCTTATTCATTACGTACATCCATAAAGTAACTGTTAATTAGTGATTTCATGTAGCAGCTAAACATACTATTACAACAATGACGATCGTTGATAGAGAAATTAAATAAATTGCTTAACAATTAACCGATACTTCGATATTTTTTGCTTGTAACTGACGCTTTTGAATCCCTTATCACGTGATACATTATTGCAATGAGCATATATTTCCCCCTTGCTGAGTAGCTTCAGTGATATTTTCAATTAATTTTTGTTTGTTTACAGATATTCTTTAACGATAAGCAGGTTAACTATCGTAATAGACATTTTAATAAATCACGTAGTTTTGCAGATGTTTAGTAATACTGTTTGCATTCACCCTCGAAAAACCTGTATCGCAGATTCGTAAAACTTTTCCCAAATTCCCCTGGAGAACATTAAATTAAAAAAGAGACATTTGAAAGTTTGAAGTTCACAAAATGTGTTTTGGTGAGGCGCACTTCATATTGAGATTAAAGTTTTGTTGTCCTTTTCCGTCGCTAACAAAACAAGAAAAGTGGTAACATTTTTCGACATTTTCACTCCAATACGCGCTGTCTTTTTGATGTTGTGACAGCTATATGCTTCACTGAATCTGAAATGAGAGTAGCTCATTGCACTTAATTCACATTCACCTGAAGCATCTTTTCAGTCTTTCTCAACATGTAAATGGTGATTATCTTGAGTGACAAATGAAAACTGTTTATGAAATGTCCATCCCTTCTTTTATCTTTTCGTGCATTACATTCAATTCTACTGAGATTCGAATATGGTGATCCTCTTCATGGGGTTCTGTGGCTCTAGTTCACTTTTGGCAACCATTAGTTATCTGCAGTTCTGTATATAAACTCTGATATTCATAAAATTGTAGGTGGCAGAGGGTGCTTTGCACTGAAGCTAAGGCAAGAGGGAAGAAAGAATTCACGTAAGAGTCAGTGCGGTACCTTATTTCTCTAATCTTGTGTCTCTGTCATGGCGACCGAAATAGGTTGGTGGACGAAGTAATTCATCGCACTCGTAAATAAAAGTGGGTTTACTCATGTTTATCAGCAAGTGTTTCTTCCTGTATTCCGACGAGACTTAAGCTTTATTTTCCATTTCGTTAATTCACTTGACTTTTCTTGATCAGCTTCTATGATAAATGACGGGGTCGCTGTTGACCTTGCCGGCTTGTCTCTGTATTGGAATTCGGCTCGCCCAGTGACCTGGTGCGGTGGTGTTTCTCCCCTGTGTGTGTGTGTGTTGGTGGCGGTGCTCTTTGTGGCTGGGACCACCCAAGCAGGGCAGTCGGGACCACCTCACGAGGCGATTTATGCGTTAAGCCGCCCACGCCCAAATGAAGTTAACAATGTTTGTACCTGCGCGTCGAGCGCAAAGAGGGCTTTATTTCATTTTCAAATATCGGCCGCCTCCTGTTTGCGCAGGGTCAGGCCCCCAGTGTATTTATTCATGTATTCCTGACGGAGAGGGCGCGGCGAGGGCAGGGCGCCAGCCGCACGTAAATATCAATTACAAGTCGGCGGCGACAGCACAGGCGCTTCCGACGAGACGCACATTTACGGAGGGATTAGTTGAAAAGTCACTTTCAGAACTGTTTCCGCTTTCAACGGCTGTGTTCACATATTACGCAGATAGAATGTATAGACCTATATGTTCAGAATTGGAGATGGAAAAGACAACGTTTTTAATATTTGCGTCAAGAGGACGTCACTTGATTTCGCACACCTGTCTACTCACAGCGGAAAGAAATATTTTCTCCTCCGCTGTCCGTAAGACCGCAAATGAATAATACCGGGAATAAATCCTGCCGTGACCTTTTGTTAAGGAACCATCCCTGTAGTCACGTGGTGTGATTTGAAAAACCATGGAAAATTGAAATTTGAATGGTCAGACGAGGAATCGAACACGCGTCCTCCTGAATGCGCGGCCTGAGCTTTACCGCTTTCCGACCACGCTTGGTGCTGATCATCGAAATGTCGGAGCGGAATCGTTGAAGAAGGTAAGATCTAAATATATTCTATGTTTCATTTGCCTCTTTGTTCCAAAAAAATCTCAACCTCAATAGCTTAGAAGCGATGTCGAACAGGAAGGAACTCCTTGTTTCGGCATGTGGAGGAACCACGAAACTCATTGCGGACCTGTCTGTAGTAGGTAATACCGTCACATAAACAGTGTCCGCGATGAATTGTTCCAAGTCTTTACAGTCGTTATCTCTGTGACTCCTTCATTAATTGTACTACACGTAGCACAATTTCGGTGTTTCTAACTGTTAGTGAAAATTTTGCCAGCACCGTAGTTGGTTCTCTCAATTCCCTAGGCAAATATTTTCTGCTAGAGAAGTGGTTGCTACATCGGAGTATAATTCTGATATTTGGTAATCACTATTGCCTGTTTCCTACCCACTCCTTGTAAGAACGCTCCCGCAATAATCATAAATTCGAAAAAATACCGGAGTGATCAATGGAAAGATTATAGCAATTGCTACGAATATTATTAATCCGTATTACACTTTCTGCAATTAAACATTTTTTCTAATATCATATACCTTATTATCTTTTATTTGTTCCAGAAATGAATGAGAAATCACAGTTAATTTCCAGCTAGAGAAGATAGTGCACAGTTACCCACCAATGCAGTTTTGTTGCAGATGCATTAAATGTAAAAGGAATTTATAAAGATATTTCCCAGATTGTATGCATGATAATGAATTTGGAAATTAGGAACAAGTTCTCTAGGGCGAGATTAGCAATATCGGTAATGTGCTGAGTTCGATTTAACAAGAACTAGAAAACGGGACATCTCAGACTTTCTTAATCGCGAATGGACTTCCGATTCCCAGTTCGCAATCCCTCATCGACTGAGCAACGCAACAGCCTTTCAGACTTTGCAGCCTTAGTTCTGTAAGTATAGATTCACTAACATACATTCGTAACACTTAGTTTATTATCCCTGCCGAATAAATTTATTCACCACTAGAAGAAATAAGAAAATATGTGTCTCTTTAGTCTCCTTTTCTAATGTGGAAATTTTTATAACTCCTAAAATCTAACCATTGTATCTAACAAATTTTTATATGTGGGTGAACGTTTTACTGGTAAGTTTTAAACATTTCGTTTTGTACTTTAAAGTATCGCGTAAACAATAATAAACAAGACCGAGTTAATGTTAAATTCAGCTTCTATGCTCTGCGCCGCCCATTATTGAAATATGTCTTCTTACCGCCTAACGACGAATGATTGGCGTTGATTACAGTACTACAAAGTGAAACTGTGTCATGTCTTTTATTATTGCTGTCATACAATGTTTGTTGTATCTTATCTAGAAGGTTAAAAAAGGGGGCATAGCTGTAATATCACAATTGCGAAATACAAAATCAGGTATCTGTTTAGTGGAGATGTCTTAGTAAACTTTTATTTGACAGTCAAGCTAATCGATTCTCAACCAGTGGTCTCTGATTGTAAGACACGCAGGGAGAATATTGAAAATTCAAGACTACTTACATAAAAAATTTATTAGTAAAACATAAAATGGATACCGCACTATACTGTGTATTGCTATAATCCAATGAAAATTTGAACGACCGCCCAAGAATCTAGTATTTCCAAATCTGATGATATGCCTGCTTGTTTCTAAAGTAGTATTCACTTAATACGTTTTCAGTCGCCAGCAAGGAAAGCGATGTTCCTTTAAAGATTAAGTTAATGACTCTTTTTTGAGGGTCTTGCTGCAGATCTTAAGGGACAATATGTCCCAAAATTTAATAACATACACTCACATAAAAAATTAGGCCAACGTAAGTTAGTGGTCCGTTGAACTATTTTTACTTGTCCTTGAGTTGAAAAAGGTAGAGAAACGCTGGGTTAGTTGAATCATTTTAATTTTAATGCCTTATAATCGCACAAAAATCTGAATTCAGCAAAACATCGCGAAAAAATATTGAAAGCACCTTCTTCATATATTAAAAAGATTTTTTTTTTAATATTCCCTTCAGTATCAGCAGCCATTTAGCTAGCTCCAATTTATATTTATACTTTTCTAATTATTATATAAGATTTTGCTCTTATGCTTGTGGGACACTACAGTAAGGGAATGACAAGATGAACACAGCACCCCTTAACTAAAACCAGTCAAGTCCAAGGCCTGACTCAAACCCTTACAACAAAAGAAACATTGGAACCACGAGATCGAGATTCAAAAGTTATTTTGTTTTCTTTTTTAAAAGAACAGAACATGGTAACTGGAGAAAAGTCTGCCTGAATGACAAGCAGTAAATTAAACGAAGGTGTTGTGGCTTTTAAGGAAACTGCCGGGCAGGAGTTATGTTTCATCATATGAGCTATGCCAGGCTTTAATACAGTGGCTTATTATGTCTCCTTCAGGAGATGGCAACCAACTTTCGCGTTGTGGACTAAGATGGTTTTATCACTACAGATGTTGTATGTAGAGAAATCGAGTGTAATTTCTCAAAGGATCGTGGGTGCCAGAAGAAAGCTGTTTATTTTTCTGCATTGATGTAAAACCCATCTGGCCTTGACTACGTACCGCACGGCAAGGCCAGCGAGGAAACCGGCCGATGCACTTGCTGATTGCTTTTCGGAGAAGAACGGATTAGCAACACCAAAGAGGATGGTTCCCACACCAAAAATCCTCTTGCCTCGGTAATGGCCTCGTTTTCATTAGCTGGTTGCCCCCGAGCTTTCGGGCTCTTCTCGTTTCTGGGAGACTGAATTTTATGCGCACATAAACGCGGGACATTAAAACTGCACCTGCGTGCTACTCATTCTTGACGTGCTGTTTCGGCAAACAGACCATTAAGGCGAGCGATTCCGGCGAGAAATAAACTAGCGAAAATGTTAGAATAACTAAATAACAACTCGCTATAAACTAAAATGATACATTCAGAAATATGTTTCATACTTAATTCTTTAAAGAATTTTTATTGCATTATTTGTGTAGGATATAAGAAACAAGTTATATACTTGTCTCAGTTATTTGAGAATAGAGATGTCAAAAATTTAATAATTATTTAATGTTTTTTTATCTCCGTGTTGCTGGTAAAGGCTGTTCCGTTGTTTTGGCGGAGACCAGCAGATAAAACATCTGTTGAACCAAAGAACAGAAGTGGTCGGGGCAGCTTTTAATGGGAGTAAGTAAATCCAATAAAATGGACATCATCAGAAGTACATGGCGTTCTGGCCTCGTGTTCGGGAGGACGCGGGTTCGAATCCCCGTCCGGGCATCCAGAGTTGGGTTTTCCATGGTTTCCCCAAATCATTCCAGGCGAATGCCGAGATTCTTCCTTCAAAAATGCCATGGCCGAATTCCTTCCCGTTCCTTGTCCCCAGTCCCATCCCGCCTCTAAAGACCTTAGCCGTCGACAAGGTGTAAAGCAATAAGTAAAAAAAAAGGTACATAACGAACACATAACAGTAAACTCATGACGTTTCTATTTTTATTCAGAGTATCCATCATTTTTGATATAAACACTGACTCTGAACAGGGAACTGTTCGCCATTTTGAACAAAACGACAGTTTGGACTTTTGCGAGCGTATCATCACCAATACCAATAAAAGGCTAAGTTTGGTCACTGTGTCATCGTGTCTGTTATGATTACGTCATGCTCCCGGCCTTCGTTGCCTAACTAACAATGACCAGATGTGTTACCACTGAATTCAGTTTATGTCTTACTCAATAAAAAATTTATTTGCGTAATCAACTGTGAAGAAATGATTTCCAGAACACTAAAAGAAAAGTGGGTGTTGCGTTTAAATCAATTTATTAATTATTAGTTACTGTTTGTTCGCTTATATTAGTTAGAGGTAAATGTTTTTGTTATATTTTCTGATCACTTTCATAGTAAGCTATAAATATGAGCTGACGCTTATATCGTAATGCAGTGAATGTATAAATGCACATGCGGTGGTAGCTTTCATTTTATAGCAAAAATATTAGCATTTGTCGTAGAGGAAAGGAGTTATTTAATTTTTTAAATAATAAAAAATTTAAGTCGTTTCCAAGTTCTCAATCTTATTAAAATCATTATCTCGTTTGAATTAAAGTAGTTCCACACTGATCATGATCTATGCTTCTAGACAACGATTAAAATTAATATTCCGCGCCATAAAATAAAATGTTAAGATTTATTTTTAATTTCCTTTGCTTTCCCTTACGGCATATTACTGAGGTCAGTATATTAATTTATGGTTAGATTGAAATGCAACCTGGACCAGAATGACAATTCAAACTTTTTGCTACAGCTTAGGCAGCATGAATTTCTTTGAGCGTTATTTTAAAACAAATCCATGTAATTAAGTAACTGCGAACAAATGTCTCGCCAGAATACTCCACTCACCCGTCATTTTTGAAGAGTTTAAATGTTAGTTTACAAAAAGACTTAAAAACAAAAAAATTGAAAGAAATAGTTTTTTGTAACGTGTGTGTTGGAGCTAAATGATTTACTCGTATATGTGGGTCTGATCATATTCTAAAAATATTATAAAAATGTAAAAACAATGGATCCAGCCTTGAAATTTAGGATTTTTTTTTTTTTTTTCGTATATGGCATACAGTATAAAATCACACACTTCATCGCTTACTTACTTGTTTGCTGTCTTTGGTTGACTTTATACTGTGGTACAACACATCAGATAAATCCCTATTCAGAAACAGTGAATCATGTGACGCAGCATTAAAATGTTCCAATGACATTTTCTGTTCAAAAGGTAAGAACTAATTCATTTATTAACGATGCCATGCAGTTCAATTCAATTGATTTATCATTTTTTTCTTCTAAGATATTGATAGTAAATGCAAGTACAGCTTGTTCTCTTGAATGCCCCTTTTGAAAATCAAAATGTGATTTAGTTGTGATATTTTTATTTTTAAGGTGTTGTGAAACTCTGTTGTTTATTTCTTTCTCAAAAATTTTCGAGAAAGCTGTTAGTAATGAAATGGGACGGTAATTCCATACATATCCCCCTTTTTATTGAGTGGTTTGGCTACAGCACACTTAAGCCTTTTTCGGAACGCGTCTTCAAGTAAAGATGTGTTAAACACATAACTTAGAATATTACAAAGTACTCTTCTCTGGATTTGAAACGAGCTATGAAATTTCAGTTACCGATCACTCAATATCCCTCAACCAGTGGAAAGAATAAGCGTATAAAGTGACTATTTGGTTAACATCTTATCACTATCGACATATTCGCGTTTGTCTAGTGCGATTGCATAATGTACCCGGAAGTCGCGTTCAAGACAGCCGAAGGTTGAGGACGTTAATTTTTTGCGATGTACCGGTGGGGACAGTGTTGATGGAGCGAGGAGAAGCGGTGTCGAGGTATTGCGAGTGGTTGGACGCGCCTTGGCGGGTCCGGTTTGCGCCGATCTCAGTATTCAGGAGCAGTAGCTGTGTTAATTCCTCCCCGGGCGCTGCCACACCAAAAAAGAAACACCACGCAGAGGCTAATGACTCCATTCCACGTGGCGACCGCAAACTGAATTGCTCCGTACCCCAGCTACTCTCTGTCACAGACATCGCTACTAACTACAACATTTGCGCAATGTTCCAGAATTCATCTTAACATTTGTGGAAATAATCGTTAACTAAATACATGGTGTAAACATGAGGCCGTTAGAAATGCATTTATCCCTCGATTATCGTCGTGGCCACTTACTTTTCCCCTCTGAGCAAACACGTATACTAGCGAAATAAATGCTCGTTTGTTCGATCCAAAACATTGATTCTACTGTTTTCTTGTATTACGACCACAAGTGACTCAAAGTCGTTACTCAAGAAGAAACTTGCAGATCGTAGAAGATTATTGGGTAGCACCAGTACATGCTAAAAATGCACATGAGCAATGAGGTCATCATGTTTCTACAGCCTTTAAATTTGTATTTGTAACCTCTTTCTCTCTTTCTAACCCACTTCATTTGAATCATATCTGTCCTATTCTTTATTCAGTAAAGTATATCAGCAGTCTCATGAGCATTATCCGTCGGTCAGCAGACAATTACAGAGATTTTCGCACCTGATAGACTAAGATCCGGCTGCATCATTTCTACGTCCATCTGTTATTTGATTGAAATGCAAATTTTATGTACAATTTTTAGTAGCAGAATAGTATTCTGTAGTATTCTGCCAGGTTGCCAATCCAAATATGGCCGCAACTGTTTTTAATTAAATTTTTTTAAAAAAACCGTTAACTATTTTTTGTAATAAATTATAATTCATTTCAATGAGAGACATGCAAAGAACATAAAAAGTTTGGGTCGCTTATGTAAAAGTGGCCGCAAGTATTTGCTGCCTGCTGTTAAAGTGAACGTACCAAACTGTCCGATGGATGGTACAGTGCGCTAACTATCACGCCCTTTTACGAATCTTTAACATCTGGCAACCCCTACTTTGTGGGATAACAGAAAGGTTATCCCAGAATACATATTTTAATGTAATTTTATATCTTTGTTATGTTAGAGTTCCATGGCCTGTTGGTATTACTCTTAAACGGTTGCTATAGCAACAAGACAGACAGAGATCAACTAGAAGATGCTCTAACACTGTACTAAGGAGAGCCTGCAAAACAAGTCCGATTATGTAATTTAAGCGATGAATTTGAAGTAATAAAAGATTGATTTAAATTGTGCAGCATATAAAGGCTAACTGATTAATTGTTTGCTTTAGCCGCACACAAGCACAATCACGACAAATAAATATAATCACATCGCAAAAGGCAAGACGGCACATTTCAAAGGATAAATTGAACATAAGAAATACAACTTGCGGCCACTTTTACATAGGCAACCTAAACGTTTTATGTTCTTTGCATGTCTCTCATTGAAATGAATTACATATAAAAAAAACATGTGAACAAAATTTTTAGAATAATGGTATTTTGAAAATTTAATTTAAAATACTTACGGCCATATTTGAATAGGAAATCTGGCAGAATCGTATTCTGCTGTTAGTAATTATGCATAAAATAGCATTTCAGTCAAATAACAGATGGACGTATAAATCATGAAGCGGGATCTTAGGATATGAAGTACTCGGAGGAGCTAGTTGTCAAAATAATGCACATACACAACATAATCCTACGGTTCTCCCATGCAGACTTCATCGCAGTTGATATGGCTTTATAGCTAACTGCCATTTATTTATTTAATTTTTGAATAAAATAAAAATCTTGGTGTTTCGTTCTAAGCGTGGTGAGATAAAAGTTTGTGTCTTTGTCTGGAATTCTGAATCGTCTGGCTCAAATCCCTCTGATTTTTGTTTTCCAGGGGTTTCTGAAATCACTGCAGGTAACTGCCAGGACAGTTCTTTCCCGTTAGTTACCCAAACTTTCCTCGGCCCTAACGACTTCACCATCGACAAAAAGCTTTAACAAATAAATGTGACTTCACGTTTTCGGCTAAATGATGTAAACAAGTTTTTGTAAGAACCCTCTGACAGAATCATGTTTCCAGATTCCGCATTTATTATCGTAGCTAGTAAATCCAGTAATGATCTGAGTAACAGTGAGGAAAGCTGGTCAACAAGTGTTCGAGAACAGGAAAGATGAATGAAGCCTCCCACACGTCAGCAAGTAGCCGCAGGTACATCAGTTTTGTTAACAAGGTGTAAGGAGTGGTCGCGTCCATTCAGCTTCTTCCCCCACCTCTCTCTTTGTTTCACACACGTTAAGGTTCTAACTACATGCATACTTGCATGAGCAAACGCAGGGAAGCGTCATGCAAAGCAGTTCCTTGTTGGTCTGAGCCAGTGTAATGAGTGAATGCATTACAAGTTCAATTCCACTGATGTAGGGAACATATATAATTGGTTATTACCGTTCAGTTAAGAGTGAAAGTAAACACACATTTTACATTAAAAAAATCAGCTTACGACGATAAATAATTTACAGAGAAAATATGGAGATAAGTTTTTGAGCTCAGCCATAACAATCGAAGTTCCTGGGATAATTTTGACAGATTGAAGAAGTAACTGTTAATTTGGTGTTATTGGCCGGAAGATCCGTTATGGTTGTTCGGGCACTATATTGTCCGAGGTAATTCTACGGAGCGAAGGGGACCTGCAATTTAAGGTGGAGTTCTGCCAACCCTCACAGAGCCGACGATTCGAGTCCGGTCTCGGGCATTGGTGGTTTTAATTAAGAGTCTCATTCGTCTAAAGTCTCCTGACCATAGTGTCTCACCATTGCGTGAGCAAACCCTCATTCGATTTGATAAAGCAGTGATAATACTTGCATTTGACCAAAGAACGTTAAAACACAAGGCACTTAAAAACAACTTGGTTAAGAATTTTTAATACCTCCGGCACAGATAGGAATTTGAACTAGGGTCACGGAGCACGTTACCGTTTAGTGCACCAGAATGGTGAAACAACCTGTACAATGAAACTGAATACTTCGTTACAAACAGGTGCAGTGTTGTGTGTCACAGTCTAATATTAAACAGTCGTTTGGTACGGATCTCACTGCAGAGAATCATAATGGTTTACGAAGTATCGTTTGGCAACACTCATGTGTAACAGTGTCCCAATAGCGACACCAGCTAAGAGGCTCGAGGAATCTTATTAGTGCGATTAGCAAACGAACACAGATTATCGCTACTACAACCAAATCCCAAGACGAAGAGAGACACTGACAGATTAGTTTGCTGTTGGTATAATATACGTGCCCGTCCTCTCAGAAGCAATGAACGTAGTCGCAGGGAAGGAGAAGTGGAATTGCCTATAAAGTTGACTGACTGGAGTCTGGCACAGTGACTTGAGGCGAGGCGGGTTTGCTGGATCCTCGGACCAGGTGCTAGATATTATCTCGACTGGTCAGCGAAATTGTACAAGCCGAGAGGTGGCTCTGACAGGAGTTTCCATGCACAGTGCATAAGCAATTTTTCTCTAATTGTTGGAGTTGCTTTGCCTTCGATTTTGTGTTTACTTTTCTTTGTATTTTAGGTTTGTTGTTTTCAAGCATGAGTATGTGTGTGTGTGTGTATGTTTGTGTTTGTGTATGTGTCTGTGTGTGTGTGTATTAGTATGTTTGTATTTATTTGTTTTTCTAAATGTTTGTGTCTGTTTGTACTTTGTGTGTGTGATAAATCTACAACGGAACTGATAAACTCAAAATCCTCTCTTGAATCTTCCCCAATGAGAGTATCGGCTTGTTTCTCTCTCTTTTTGGAAAAGATAAAGCCGCAATGCTGGAACGTACAGCGTTTAGTATTCAAATATTACTTTCAATTATATTCATCTCCTCTGTTTCCTTTAGCTGTTTTTCGTTTGTTTGAACATTATTGTAAGAAAAAGTTATAGATGATGTTTTTCAGATGATGCTAAAACTAACTGGCTTATATATAGTAATATAAATCACTTGAAGTTGTAGAATGCGATAGCTAAAAGCAATAATAAAGCAAAGCCTAGTACAATCCTACTTTAAATACGAATATCTGCAGTTAGTGAAACAAACGAAACAAATGTGTTCTTGTTATAGGTCTTCTGTTTTGCAACTAAACTATTGCTTTTTATGACAAATGCGTTTCGTTTTTGTTTGAGACATCTTCAGTTCTAGATTTGGTTTAGGATTCAGTACGTGCAAGATCGCAATTCCATGCCAGCCGCATATCTCACACTATCACTACTGTAAAATTTTTTAGCAGTATGCATTTTCTAGATTACTACGTAGGCCTAAGGTCCAGCGTAACCATCCCGCGGCCACGATACTCGTTGCGTCGCTTGGTCCAGCTTGTTACATTATCCCCACTGCTGCCGATTGGCTCCGAGATGCAATTTCAGATTTTTTTCCGCAGTTGGAAGGTCTGCGATTAATCTGTATGGCCGGGTCCAACACCTGGTAGCTGTTACGCAGTCCGCAGCTTGGAAACCAGTTGGCAGGCAGCTCCATATTTATGATGTCTCTGCCAGTTCCGCTACGGAATATTTTAGCCGCATCGAATCTCCAGTCGAGTTCGTTTTGAGACTTTCAACTGGTTTGGAGCAGTTGTTTGATGTGCTTTGAAAACTAGTTAGCGTCATTTTCCGCAATCATCAACGGTAATTAATTTGAAATATTTTCAGTCAAATGAATTAAGAAACATCGGAGTCTACGTACACCCTCGCAACAGATTTTTATCATCTTGTTTGACATTAAAAACTTTTTTTTTTATCTAAAATTAACATTACTCTTTGGCGTCATAAAGTTTGGGATTTAATCAGCGTTCGAATATCGGCAATTGCTTTGCATTGGTTTTTCTGCTTTATTTCATAGTTCCCTCCAATAATTTGTTTTATCCACCGGGTCACTTGATACATGAAGTCTGCTTGACATTTCATAAGTATGGTCCAGATTTCTCTATACTTGTTCCACCTATTCACCTATATTCGCTTACACCATTTTAAAGAGCCTTTTGTTCTATCTGTAATAAATATGCTGTAGTGGTGTGGTGGCTCAGTGACTAAGGCGTCTGATTAGAGATCGAATCCCTGTCTCGGTGGGGATTTTCATCCTGGCACAGCTAAGAATATTGGCTTATGTGAGGCAAGGAGGAAAGGAACTGGTCGTTCTACCTCTGATATCAGACTTGTTATGCCTTCTTCGTGAGGGTCCAACCAACTCTCGGGGTGAGGACCACACTTAGCTTTTAATTCCCCCCCCCCCCCCCCCCCTCGGGTGTCCTGCGTTTCCACCCCTTCTCGCATCTTTGCCTCCACAATTGCCTGCTGTGGACCTCCTTTGGTTCTATTCCTGGTTGTTGTTTTTCATTGATCGCTCCACACGTCTCAGTCATCTAACTGATGGTCTGCCTCGTCTTCCCTGATTTGTTGGTTGGTAATAAAAGATTATTTTTTGTTCCCTAATTTGTTCTTTCCGCACATGCTCTACTTTAGACAGTCGGAAAACAATTCGAAGGAAATCCATCTCCACTACTTATATTTTCTTATTAACTTTGAATAAATATGTTAAATCCGAGATATTTTTTTTACACGCATGGTTGAGGGGTATACAACTAGATCATTTGCTCTTCAGGATAAGAATACTTGATCATGTAATAATCAGTCGGTTCCACACTGCCATTACTTAATTAATTTGGATTACACGTCCACCTTCAAGTTTCATGTGTCGTGGAGAAACTCGTAAACTGATGACATGAGAGTTGAGTAAATGCTTCAGAGATATTTGTAAGATATTAAAAGTAAAAAAAAAAAAATGCGAAATGGAACAGATTTTTCCAGAGGTAGTGATTATTTGCATTTTCTTTCTGTAATCTATAGATCCATTCTACGAGCCGTCCGAGAGTTTTTACGTCACATTATTTCAGCTGTACGGTTGGAAAATCTACCATTATTATTTTATTTCAGATCTAGTGCAAAACTGTATTTGGCGGACATTTCCGTAGGTCACGGTCGTTATGATTTAAGGAATCTAAGGATCCTCGCCTGCGACACCACTTCGTTCCTAAAATCAGAATCATTATCATATTGTTTAAAAACTGTTATTATTACTTGGATTGAAAATACCACCCATTAATGAAGTGTACCAGAAGAAACCTTTGATTTTACTAACGCATAAATATATTCAAAAGCTTAAAACTCAGTTCAGTAGATACCTTAAAAAGGATGTAACTTTTTAAAACGTGAAATAAAGTTAAACTTCATAAAATAATGTGCCAGAAAATCTTAATAATCCAATAAAAGAAATAATCGACAACACAAATAATGCCTGTCAAAATAAGTCTCATCTTGATGGAAGGGAGAGTTACGTAAAAAGTTTGTGTAAAAAAAGACAGTTCAAACTCATTGTTTTCGAAGATCAGAGCGCTAGAAGGTACTCTACACTGCAGGAAAAATAAATCCACCATGAATAGTCATATCACCTTTCTGAAACCAAATGTTATGAACTAGCTTCCTTATTCTTGTTCATAATCATGACAGGCGAATTATTTGCGTGGAGACTTTTCCGTTAGATAAAAAAGCATTATTGGAAAGATTCAAAACACAAGTTATGATAACAGTGGCTTCGGAAAGGAAATGTTACAAGTTACTTGTTGGTAGATGCAGACCCCGCAGCTATCCAGCATGGATTTTGTGATCATGAATTATCGATTCGTAAAGAGTGCTAAGTAAATTATTTAATTACTTCGTTTAATAATAGTTAGAAGACCGTCTGCTTCCTCAACACCTATTATACAACCTCCTTACCAGGAGCAAGTGAATAAAGAAATGTATTTGTTGAAACTGTTTATGACAAATTTAAAAGCAATCTCTGATCAAGACAAAAAAAAAGCAATAAAACCCTACATAGGGTTCCGCAGGTCTTATATTATGATTGTGTTAATGATCCGCTCAAGGTTGAGAGCACTACATCAGAACTGAGCGGTATAGTAGCTCAGTAATGAAGGCATTTGCTTCAGATGCAAAAGAGACGGAATTAACAGTGTGAATAATGAGAGTTCTATTTTTACCTTTTTGTCTATGAAATTCTGAAAGGACGGTTGAGGTTAGTAGTTGGCAGTGCCACTCACGGAGCTGGGAGGGGCCACTGCCGATGTTGCGATGCGGCCTCTGTAGTGCGATTCTGCTGGCGCTGTTCCCTCTCAGAGCGTGCGCGAAATACACGAATGAAAGTCCGAATAAAACCAACCAAGGGCTACCAAGTTAAGTTTACGTCATTCTTTTGAAATCCAAATCTGCTACTTATTTGTAATCTGCTAATACGTATCTACCACGCATTCGATTGAAATTATTTGCTATGAGTAATGTCTCATTTACAACAAACTGGCTTTATTTTTAATAGTTCGTGTCCTCAGCTCTTGTAATGACGATGATATCTCTCTGTAGTTGTTTCCCGTTGTCTCCCACGTGTATGTAGCCTACACTGTTCAACCAGAACATTACGACCACCCACCTAATAGCCGGTATGCCTGCCTTTGGAACGTATAACAGCCGCGCCGCGTCTTGGCATGGTAGCAATGCGGCCTTTGTAGGTTGTTTGAGGAAGTTGGCCCCACATCCGCACACACAAGTCACCTAATTCCCATAAATTCCGGGGAGGGGGCCGATGAGTTCTGACGCCACGTTTAATCACATTCCAGATGTATTCGATCGGGTTCAGATCTGGCGTGATTGTAGGGGGGGGGGGGGGGGCAGCACATCAATTGCAACGCGCCACTGTGTTCCTCGAACCACTCCATCACACTCCTGGCCTTGTGACATGGCGCACTTGTTGAAAAATTCCACTGCCGTTGGGAAACCTGGTTTTCATGAAGGGGTGTACATTGTCTGCAACCAGTGTGCGATACTTATTGGCCGTCATGGTGCCTTGCACGAACTCCACTGGACCCAATGATGCCCACGTGAATGTTCCTCCAGAACATAATTGAGCCGCCACAAGCTTGTCTCCGACCCACAGTACAGGCGTCAAGAAGCTGTTCCCCTGGAAAACAACGGATTCGCACCCTCCCATCGGCATGACGAAGAAGGTATTGGGATTCATCAGACCATGCAAACGCTCTGCCACTGTGCCAACGTCCAGTGAAGATGGTCACGTGCCCATTTCAGTCCTAGTTGCTGATGTCGTGGTATTAACATTGCCCATGGTTAGGAGTGTTCGGTGCAACGTGTGTTCAAATATACTTGCACTCTGCCCTACAATAAAGTCTGATGTGAGTTCCACCACAATTCACCGCCTGTGCGGTTTTATCAGTCTCCCCAGCCTACGACGTCCCACATCTGTAACGAGGGGTGGTCGCCCAATCCCTCGACGTTTGGACGTGATTTCAGCTTGGTTTCGCCACTTTAAAGATACTCACCAGAGCACTCCTCGAAAACACGACAAGTGTTGCGAAATGCTCGTACCGAACCTCCGGGCCAACACAAACTGCCCTCGGTCGAACTCAGATAGATCGCGCGCCTTCCCCATTCTAAACACTGATTAGCACGCTCGTGGATACTACATGCACCGTGCGTGTGTCTGATGAGCAGTGATTCCTCGTCAGGATACGCTGCTATCGCCTGGACGAGTTAATATCGATAGTAGGTAGGTAGTCATATGTCCTGGCTGACCAGTGTATACTGGTATTACCGTGCGCGTGTCAGATGCGGAGGACACTGAATTTAAGTATGTTATGTTGTACACGCTGTTAAAATAAGTAAGCAGTTAAAAACCGATGTTGCCGTTCAGTGTCTGCTCTGTCGAAACGCATCAGTCCAATAGTCATTGTAGCAGCCCTAATACCTGAATTTTGAATAGCATTGTACTGTGTGAAGTATTTGTAGTGAGCTAATGTTTGGTTTGAAAGTGATTTGATATGTTTTTTTTTGTAATTTCTTGTAAATCAGTGTATATAGACTTTGTTTTATGTAAGAAAATTATTTAAAGTCCATTTAATATGTTTAATAACCGAATGGTGCAAGAGTATTTCTTAAAAGTTGTATTTCATGTATTACTGTAATTTACGATGTCTACAGGACGATTTTCTACCGTTTGAAAGGATTTCTGTAAATAATTTTGTATTTAAGTATCTCTAATTACCATTTCTAATCATTTTGTAATGTTGTTAATTAATTTTGAATTAATTCTGATTGTTTTTAATATGTTAGATTGTTTGAGTGATTGTTAATGATCGATAAATATCGGGCGGATGCCTTTGAAGAATTCTCGTAATTTCGATAGACTCTATATAAACAGATCGCCTGGACAGAGAGTTTTAGTTTGCATTAAGTATTAATTCAGTGTTACAGAGACATTCATGCAAGTTTTCATTCAAGTATTCAGTATTGCATCTTTGGATTGTAACAACTATGCTTGTGAATGTCGCAGACTTGTTTTGATTGAAAATAAACGAGCATCAACATACATTGTTTTTTTGGTGGACTTTTTAATTAATTCATCAGAAATTAAACCACCCAAAGAACCTTAACATGGCGACCGTTGACATGACGAGAAGTTCTTAAACATCTGTGGGATGTTTATCTTCTAAAAAGAATCTGCAGAAAATTGCGACGGATTATCGGCGATAAGCGAACATAACCTGCGAGGAAATTTCGACCGGCTACGACACGGATTTGAAGCCAAGCGGATCTTCTTCGGCCTAAGGCGGAGAATTTTCATCGGGAATCGGCTATAATCTTCCGACGTCGAGTGGATTTCCTTCGGCCTCAAAATCGTCTTCCTACAGTGAATTGTGAAAAGTGTGGTTAAGTGTTTGAAGTCAGTGTGGTGCTTAATGATCAATTAAGTGCTTCTAAGTAAAATTTAATGTGATACAAAAGTGAGGAATAACTGTAAGTACGGCATTGAATATTCAAGTGATTTATTTTGCATGTTAATGTGTGGCAGATTGGAAAGATTTTAATTTTCCTTAATTTTGTTTTTTATGTTGATTTTGATAATTACTAAAAATGGCTGATAATCAGAACCTGCAAGCAATTCTAGAGTCTTTTGTAGCCAGATTCGATAGCAAATTTTCTGAAATTAAGTCTCAGTTTTCCGAAATTGATGGCAAATTTGATAATAAATTTTCCAAATTGGATAACAAATTTTCTGAATTTAGGAGTGAGTTAAAAAGTGATAATGATATCAAATTTTCTGAATTTAAAAATGAGTTAAATCTTGACAACAAATTTTCTGAATTTAAAACTGAGTTAAATCTTGATGGTAAATTTTTCTGAGATCAATTCTCAATTTTTTTAATTTAGAAGTGAGTTAAGGAATGATAATGACAGAAAATTTGCTGAAATCAATGACAAGTTTTCTCAACTGCAACAAAGCAAAGATAAAACATTCTCTGATTTGACTAAATGTTTTGATGTTAAAATCACAGAGCAATTTCAGGGTTTTAGCTCTCAATTCAAAGAAGATATTAACAATTTAGATTCTAAATTGGGGAAGGTAGTAACAGAATGTCAGGAGAAAATTTTAGAAAGTTACAAAATTTTGTGAACAGAAGAAGGCTGAATGTGAAAATTTGATTTATAAAGAGGTGAAGGAAGTCAGTGAAAATTGTGATAAGATGAAGGAGGAATATGTTGCTTTGTTCCAAGCTAATGATGTTAAGGTTAATGAGTTGAGACAAGAGGTGGGATTAAATATTAATACATTGGTGCAAGCAACAGGAACAGTTAGCGCATGGATTAGAAAGAAATGTAAATCAGTTGGAAAAAGGGGTTACTGGGCTACAGGTTCAGTTAAGTCAGATTCCCTTAGCAGGTAGTCCCAGTTATCAGTGCTGATATTAAGGAAGAATTTGAATTTTATGATGATAGTGGGAGGCTTCACCCTATTGAATTTATAGATAATTTTGAAAGATCAGATTATTTTAATTTATTACCCGATAGTAAGAAAATTGCACTTGTGGGTAAACATCTAAAATCTTATGCTAGGGCATGGGGTGATAGACAAGCTAGGGAAGTGACTGACTACAAGCTGTTTTAAAGGAAAACTTTTTGAAACATTTTTGGTCGACAAGCAGGCAAATTCAAGAAAAGAGGGAGTTGATGACTGGTAGGCCGTATAAACCTGGTAGGGAAACTCAACATGACTTTTTTCATAAATGTTGGATCCGTTGTAAGTACCTAGACCATCCTTATGGAGAGGAGGAATTTATTGATTTGATAGGAGCTAGGCTACCTCAGCAAACAAGAAATTTAATTGCCACTTTGGATGTAGTAAATGTGGATAGAGTTTCTGAATTGTTGAGACGCTTGGATGCCCAGGAGTCATTCAATGAACAACATTACCACCATCAACACCATAGGAGGGGCAGCAGGAGTCCCCCTAGAAGGGGTAATGGGTCAAGGGATGGTAGATCCAGGGGACGGGATCGTAATAATTATGCAAGAAGGAATGATAAAGGGGGAGTGAGAGAACAGAACCCTCAATCTGAAAGGGAGAGGCAGCATGGGGGGCAGGCAAACTAAAGACCACGCCTGTGATGGGCCCCGCAGTGGTGGACAAAAATGTGGGTCCAGGTACCAACTGCTATAGCGTTAATACCATTTTTATGAGTAATCCCCGAGAAGATTTATTGGAAGAGGTGGGGGTAGCAGCAAGTGAATTTCAGGATAAGGTTATGATAGATGTAATTAATAATGTTGCTGATTTAAAGACTGATAATAAGATAAAGTGGGAAGGGGACCACCATAGTACCTTATCACTAGAATCAGTGTGCGAAAGTAATAATTTTCATGTAGAAGATTTTCGAAATGGTCACTGCTTAATTACAAAAAGGGGTGCAGAATTTATAGTGCATACTACAGTGTGGCTATCAGAAACTTGTAAGGTCCAGAATGGCATAGTTGGGACTATGTGTGCTAGGATAGGTGGTAATGAAGTTTGTAGAAGTGCTGAAATCGAGGAGTTTCTCAAATATCTTGAAGATGAAGGTGATACAGTGGTGTGGATAGGAGACCCAGATGAGGAGGAGAATTGTAAGTCAAAGTATTTGTCTTCTGAAGAGAGAGTGGTTGAAAAGCCTTATGTACCAATCCCTAAGTTGGAAAAATGTCCTAATTTTGACCTAGCTGATACGTTATTTAGCTCTTTATTTGGTGTAGATGATGACATTGAAGAAATGGGTGGGAGTAAGGATTTATCTGAACCAGTTTCTTATCTGGAAAATTGTACAGAATGTGACTTAGATGACACTATGTTTTGTACCCTCTTTGATGTGGAAGCTGATAGTGAAGTAGTAGTTGCTGAGAAAAATAATTATTTGGTGGATGAAGTCAGTTTTAGGTACTGATTCATATAATTTGGTAAGTTTAAGTAGTAATCAGATGATGAAGAGTGGGGTTGGGAGTAATGATGGACTAAACTGTAGTAGTGAGAATAATAAATTTGTATTACCAGTTGAGTCAACAGCATTGCTTTTAAGTGACAATCAATTTGCTAAAACAGAACCATTGTATGTCTCAGCTGTTGTGTGGTTGTACCAAAGTCTGTTGTCTGAGATGATTGGAAGTTTGTGTATCTGTCTGTATATAATGAAGCTTTGTGAAAATAGAAATGTAATATTAAATGTGTATACAAAAGTTGAAGAAAACTGGAGGTTTGGAAAAAGTAACTTACATGGTTCGGGGTTTCCAGGGAAATCCTGGAACCCCCTTATGAGAATTAATTGAAATGCATGGTTTGGGGAGGGGTCAATAGTCTGTAAATAACTAATTTCGTAAATAAGTTTGTGAATGGATGCATGTAAATAGTTTGTGTGAGTACTTAAGTTCAGATGCAGATTTAAGCATTTCAATGTATAATTTTTGACAGTTTTGTGTAGAAACTTTTGGTGATGTTGTGACTTTCTACATTGTGGTGACAAATTATCAGCTGTAAGATGTAAATAGACTGTTGTCATAAACAAGCAGACATCAAGTGTGTAAATTGGTGTGAAAATAATTGTAACTTAAGGCGATGGCATTGAACGTTTGTTGTGTAAAAACAGTAACTGAAAAAAATGATTGGACCTGAGAAAAGAAAATTATTGTAACCAAAATCAGTGCCATGGACTATGTGCAGATGTTGTATGTGATGAAGAATTGTATTTGTTCATTGTAAAAGTCATTATGGTTGATTGATTGTAATCTGTTCGTGTCTGCATTATGTGTACATTCAACCTGCTTAGATTCGTGACGGATTCAATCAATTTTATCTGTGTAAAATTAAGTGAATCCTGGGGAGGGGTTGTAACAGCCCTAATACCTGAATTTTGAATAGTATTGTACTGTGTGAAGTATTTGTAGTGAGCTAATGTTTGGTTGAAAGTGATTTGATATGTTTTATTTTGTAAATTCTGGTAAATCAGTGTATATAGACTTTATTTTATGTAAGAAAAGTATTTAAAGTCCATTTAATATGTTTAATAACCGAATGGTGCAAGAGTATTTCTTAAAAGTTGTATTTCCATGTATTACTGTAATTTACGATGTCTACAGGACGATTTTCTACCGTTTGAAAGGATTTCTGTAAATAATTTTGTATTTAAGTATCTCTAATTACCATTTCTAATCATTTTGTAATGTTATTAATTAATTTTGTATCAATTCCGATTGTTTTTAATATGTTTGAGTGATTGTTAATGATCGAGAAATATCGGGCGGATGCCTTTGAAGAATTCTCGTAATTTCGATAGACTCTATATAAACAGATCGCCTGGACAGAGAGTTTTAGTTTGCATTAAGTATTAATTCAGTGTTACAGAGACATTCATGCAAGTTTTCATTCAAGTATTCAGTATTGCATCTTTGGATTGTAACAACTATGCTTGTGAATGTCGCAGACTTGTTTTGATTGAAAATAAACGAGCATCAATATACATTGTTTTTTTGGTGGACTTTTTAATTAATTCATCAGAAATTAAACCACCCAAAGAACCTTAACAAGATGATAGGAATAGTTGGTAATTCTGAAGTTTACTATGTACGTGGTTCTTCGTATCCAAAGTTTCACTTTAAAAATATTATTGATTCACGCATCATTTAAAGATATCTAAGTTTGGTTAAGTGTTGAAGTTTGTTGTGCAATATCACTTTTTTATACTTATTACGAGGGCAGATCGGAAAGTAACGCAAAATAATTATTTTCCCAAAAAGTTTAATATGTATCACAATCAAACAAATCACAAATTAACTTACATCTTTTCTCAACACCTTTCTCCCATCATGGTACCAGTTTCAATATGCCCTGTTCGTAGAAGTCCGTTTGTTGGGAGTGCAGCCATCTGCGGACTGATGATTTCACTTCCGCATCTGTTGCAAAATGTTGGCCGGCCAGGAATTTCTTCATGGGACCAAACAGAAGAAAGTCAGACGGTGCCAGATCCGGACTGTATGGTGCATGCTGGAGCATCTCCCACCCAGAAGTGGAGAGTTTCTCACGATCAGGAGCAACAACATGGGGACGTGCATTGTCATGAAGAAGTTTGACACCATTAGCATTAATGTTGCGGCGATTGTCACGACGGGCACGACGCAACTTAACCAACGTTTTCATGTAGGCTTCAGCATTCACAGTGGTTCCGTATTCAGCAAAGTCCACCAATAACACGCCAAGCATGTCCCACAACACTGTCACAAGCACTTTCTTAGCCGATTGAGTCACTATGAATTTTTTTCGTACTGTGTAACCAGCATGTTTCCACTCCATAGAGGCCTGCTTGGTTTCGGGCGTGTAGTAGTACACCCACGACTCATCACCAGTGACGATTCCTTTCAGAAACTCATGCCGATCTGCGGCATAACGCGTTAAATGAGCCAAGCTTGTCATAATTCACTGGACCTTCTGGTTGTCTGACGGGTTCTTAAGCATCCAGCGAGCACTAACTTTACCGAATTTCAATGTGTCATGAACAATGTCGTATACTACACCACAGGAAATGTTGAACATCTGCGATAAGGTTCGCAGGAGCACACGCAGGAGCCTCAAGATTGCTGCCTCAATGGCGCGGACATTCTGCGGAGCTGAAACTGTTACCGGCCGCCCGGAGCGTGGCGAATCATTAAGGTTCACGAGGCCCTCTTAGAAGAGTGCTCACCACTGGATACATTGCCACGGTCCAGACAGTCGTCCCCATACACGCCACGCATGTGAATTTCATTGGTGAATGCCCTTTGGCCTACAAATATCGAACTACACTTCGCTGCTCTTCACACGTGGACGACAGTAACATGCGCGCCATGTTTGTTTCATAGTTCACGCTTATCTCGCTAGAGCAGCACGTGAAAACAAAATACCGTCTATAGCACAAGCTTCAAACTATATCGTCGTGAAATTTCAACATTCCAGCTGCGATACCAGGGGAGAAAAAAATTGTTGTGCGTTACTTTCCGATCTGCCCTCGTAATATGAACAACACAATGTCACCAATAATGTCACAGTAGTAATCTGCTGAAAGTAGTCTGACTGGTATCGTAAACAGTACGGAATAGAGTCACTCCTACCATCTTTCTTCCCTGTGCTCAAAATGGTGAGAGAAGTTCATCCGGAAACCATTATTAAGATGGCGCTTCCCTAGCTCATTGAGGAAGAGAACTCAGTGTTTCAATCCTGGGTCGTCGCCTCGTAAACCCGCGACCAGCTGGCAAGCAGTGAGTAGATGTCACGTAGTAGCCAGCCCCTGTCTCCTCTGTGGCTAATGTACAGACGTCCGCAGGCAGCCAGCACATTGTTAGTACGCATTAGAATTTCAATGAGCAGCGCGGTTATTATTTCGTAGTGAATTGCGTCTTGTAAATCAAGAAAAAAGATGAGCTTGTTTATGGGTTTTTAGGGACGTCTGGTCTTGCCTTTCGATTAAACAGGGATGCATAATACATAGAGAGATGACATCTTTGCCCTTGGTCTGCCTGTACCCTGTGCTCTAACCTGCTTCGAACTTAACATCTGCAGGTGAATAAAGGCAATTGTGGTATACATAGTAATAATGCTTCCAACAGAACACACTATGCGTCCAAAGTTACTCAGCAAAAGATTCTCCAACTACAAAATAAAGTACGTAATCCACGTATCCTACACAAAAATAAATTTTCGTTCAACTATATTTATTTTATCTAAGTAATTTAACGGTATATTTACTCTTCCTCTCACGTAGATTAAATCGAGCGAATATGAGGAACAGGTAATATATGCCAACTGAATACTTCTCTTTCATTGTACATTCACCATATGGAGTGGCATAGAAAATGCTTCAAACTCCATAGAATGTATAGACTGTGCGTCTCTCTTATCTACTTTATGTATGGAATTATTGCAGTAATCTACCTCAATTATATCAATCTGAATTTACGTTTTGCGATCAAGGACTTTTCTGCGGTAAGTTAATTGTTCTGTTATTCGTTATTGTGGTCGGCGACAGCTATGCGCGACCTACTATGAATACGATACACCGGATAGTTAGAATCCAGTTTTCAATAAACTATAAGTGTATCGTACTTCACTCCTACTTTTGATCTGAACAAGCAAACAAATTTGAAGGATTTTTTTAAACGACTACTTCATTGGTGGCGGCTTTAATGGATTTATTCAGTAATTAAGTTCCAATTAAAATTTGTACTTAAAAGCAAAACATCTCTTTAGATTAACAACTGTCAAGGTACTCCCCCGGATATAAAACTAAGATTACATATCAAGAACACATTTGAGGTACCTGAAATTGTAATACTTTAAGATTTTTTCCCCAGCCATTTGTTAAGCAGACATACAAATGGTATGATCCGAATGAAAAGACCATCATCAGATGCAAACCATTCAGAATTGTGTTAAAAGTCCTTTACTCACTATCCTAATATGTGCATAGTTTTATCCATTAAAAGTAAATATAGTTGTTTTGATTTGATTTTCCACTTAATTTACAATATAGATTAAGATACAATTCAGCTCTGTTACACGATCAGACTCACGTGGATAACCTCACTTGCTATTGATACTGAGGAATGAATACCTCATCGAGCAGGCGCCAGGGTGCATTGACCTCAGGTATTGCCTCATAGGTCAGGGATCACGAAGAGCCGATTACACCGCCATCTGTTTATAGCACAGAACGTAAACCATGTTGGAAGTTCATAGATAGTTCCTTCCATAAACCCTGTTCTTAATGGTCTTCCTGATGTTTTAGTACGAGTCCTATGGTAAACAACCGTGGTTATCCCTCCCGATTGGCATTTCAGAAGATTCTGGTTCTGTTCAGCCATCCAGAATTTGGTTTCCTGTGGTATCCCCAAAGTCCACGGGGAGAAAGCAGTGATGCTTCCTGCTTAAAGACCATCAATGGGTTCTTTCCTTCCCTGTTATAATGACGAAAAACCCCTCCCCAAGATAAATCCTGAGGATAATATTTTGTTAACTGCGCAATGTGCAGTTTGTGTCACAAGTTTTTGAATATAATCAGTAAATGACCGAATGATCTGAATAACACTTGGTAGTGTATATAGTTTTCGCTGAAGTTCTTTTTCACGCAAACATTGTGACAGAAGTTACGTCCGTAGTGAATGCTATAAATCTTGCGCCCTATGAATTTCGGGAATTATAACTGGTCATGTTATGAATGTTTTCCTAAACTAAGAGCTGGATAATATGCGACTCGACTTTTTCGATGCAACGAATTGAAAATGGCTGATTACTTTGCAGTACACCCCAATTAAGTTACTATGAAAATAGTGTTTGTGAATAGTATTTTATCTGGAATAAAATTTTTCAGTTACGACGGAAAGTAATTTCGGTTTACTATTTTGTTAGCATTTTATTAGTTTTCTTTTTAAATTACTCATTTTATATAGACAAATTGATACAGATAATTTGTGATTGGAAATTCGTAATTAATTCGAATTTTATACTAAATTCTTTTAATCGGAGGTATGCATGAGTATTTAGTGTAGCAAGAAGCATGTGATTTGTCTTAAGTGTTTCAAGCGATTTCCAAATTTAAGTTTTAATACATCAGTTGACGGTTATGTCACAATACAATCTATCGGAAATATCCGCAGACCTCAGAAGCCTTTTTACTCAACCAAAAAATTCAGTCAGTATATGTGAATATTGCATCATTAGACTCGAACATGCTTAAGTAAAAAATTGACTTGTATTTTACTTTTAAAGTTCACTCTGCAAAATTTAAAAAAAATCCTGTTTGGTTTGAAAGCATCACGTTGTTTCTTATTGAGACCGGGCAATCATTGGTCCTTGTATCTGTAAAGGTCAGAGAACTTAATACACATTCCGTATCATTAAACAGTTGAGCAACTCCGAAGAAATGAATTGCCAGAATAGTAGATTCAGAAACATATTTGGTCTGATGTCCACATCAAATAACCTAGTAACTCACATACAGCGAACATGAATAAAAATCATTAATGAAAGTGGTCACTAAAATACCTAAAAATCAAATAAATCGCAGTGCATAAACTTTGGTCAAGCAACAACAGTAGTGAAAGTTTTATTTTAATTGAAAATAATCATAAGCAGGAATGACAATTGGCATTCGTGGTCACACCAGAGACCATGAGTAATTTACACTGAAAAGCCAAAGAAACTGTTATAGGCATGCGTATGCAAACACAGAGATATGTTAACACTCAGAGTATGGCATTGCGGTCGGCAACGCCTATATAAGACAACAGGAGTCTAGCGCAGGCGTTATATCGGTTACTACTGCTACAATGGCAGGTTATCACGATTTAAGTGAGTTTGAACGTGGTGTTATAGCCGGCGCACGAGGTAGCGATGAGGTGGGGATTTTCCCGAACGACAATTTCACGAGTGCACCCTGAAAATCGGGAATCCCGTAAAACATCAAATCTCCGATATCCCTGCAGCCGGAAAAAGATCCTCCAAGAACGGGACCAACGACGACTGAAGAGAATCTTTAAGCGTGAAAGAAGTGCAACCCTTCCTCAAATCGCTATGGATTTCAGTGCTGGGCCATCAACAAGTGTCGCGTGCAAACCACTGAATCAAACATCATCGATATAGGCTTTCGGAGCCAAAGTCACCCTCGTGTACGATTGTTGAGTGCACGACACAAAACTTTACACCTCGCCTAGGTCCGTCAACACCGACATTAGACTGTTGATCATTGGACTGGTCTGACGAGTCTCGTTTTCAATTGTATCGAGCGGATGTACGTGTACGGGTATGGAGACAACCTTATGAATTCATGGACCCTGCATTTCAGCAGGGGATTGTTCAAGCTGGAGGAGGCTCTGTAATGGTGTGGGGCGTGTGCAGTTGGAGTGACATGAGACCCCTGATACGTCTAGATACGACTCTGACTGGCGACATGTACGCATCCTGGCTGATCACCTGCATCCATTCATGTTCATTGTGCATTCCGACGGACTTGGGCAATTCCAGCAGGACAATGCGACACCTCACACGTCCAGAATTGCTACAAAGTGGCTCCAGGAACACTCTTCTGAGTTTAAACTCCTCCGCTGGCCACCAAACTCCCCAGACATGAACATTATTGAGCATATCTGGGATCTTAACTTTATCCATAACAAAATGGATTAGTGAAAGTCTGCAACTGTTTCAAATTGAGGGTAAACAAATGAAAATCTGCGACACAGTTACTTTTGTTGCTTTAATTTATTTTGTGCATGACGCGTTTCGGGAATTTATTCCCATTTTCAAACGCACTATAAGTAGGTTTACATGTTTTTAGTTATAGACTCCTCATATTTCTATAACTAAAAACATGTAAACCTACTTATAGTGCGTTTGAAAATGGGAATAAATTCCCGAAACGCGTCATGCACAAAATAAATTAAAGCAACAAAAGTAACTGTGTCGCAGATTTTCATTTGTTTACCCTCAATATCTGGGATGCCTTGCAACGTGCCGTTCAGAAGAGATCTCCACCCCGCCGTACTCTTACGGATTTATGGACAGCCCTGCAGGATGCATGGCGTCAATTCCCTCCAGAACTACTTCATACATTAGTCGAGTCTATGCCACGTCGTGTTGCGGCACTTCCGGCCCAACACGATATTAGGCAGGTGTAACAGTTTCTTTGGCTCTTCAGTGTAATTTTTTTTTAAATTGCTATCATTGATTACATGTTACTGAAAATCAGATCCACTTTTTTTCAGCCGCAAAATTTATCAATATTTTTTAACTATGAAACTCTAAGAAAAAAAAACTTAATGAATGTATTATAACAAATAATTTGGTAGCAGTTGTTTGGTTATTAAATTGTGTAAATAACCACGAATTTCTTCTAATGCTGTCTCTGGTCGCTGTTTTACGAGCGAAGGCTGGCACGAGACACCGTTCTCCAGCCAATAAATATCGACTTGAGTGAATGAGTGAGCTTAGCAAATAATATGGTAGATCGTAAACTAAATGCCGAAACATGTGCATTTATAAATGACATTTTTGTGCGGCGGGAGGGTATCTATGTGGTACCAGGGGCACCGACTTAAATCTCTTGTACGAAGGCGTAGTTGAAGGACGGAATTTGTAAAGCCTCACTTTTTCTGTCAGTGGTTCAAATTTAACTCATGTTACGTTAGATGTCTCACAGTTTAGAAGCACTTTATAAGTACTTGATTCAGTCCGAGAAAACTTCCACGACTTTAATCCTTGTGGTTGAGAGATGAGTATATAGAAAAAAAAATAAGTTATCAGGATTATTTTTAATGTCATTTTAAGCTTTCGTTTAATACGATTGTCTTTTGAGTCAGTAGAACACAATTTTCATAAAAAAAATTCCAACTTTTGTTCAAGATTATTTTACAAGAAATAATTTCTGTACCTCAGTTATATCAATAACAATCAACTAGTGATAAAATAGCACTTTACAAGGTTTAAGATGATTACGTGAAAAGAAGATGAAGGTCACTTGCCCTCTGTGACTGGATGCATATTTGGAGTAAATTACTACCGGTACATTTAATTTTCAGTGTTAAGTTTCACCTAAATCACTAATGGCTTCCTGTTTTCTGCACTGCAGATGTCTTTGAAGTCAGGTTTTTTTTCCAAACAATTTCGTTTGATACCAATGATACTTGACTTGATTTTACAAATTTTTATGAAGGATCTTTCTCCTACTGTTAGATTCATTAAAACATTACTAACCTCAGATAGTAATAGCTCATTCTATTGTAAAAACTAATGTTACATAACAGCAAACAGTTCACTTTTCTGTTATAAGCTAAGTGGCAATAAGAATAGGTAGAATGATCAGCACATCAATTAAATACGCATTTATGAGGCCTTAGAAGACACTAAATTGTTCGAACGACTGACTTACCGCAAAGCAGGAACGAAGTAAGACAACAAACAGAATGATAAAGAATCTATTGTACATTGTATCTGCCTAGTTAGATAGGAAATCCTATGTACAATAGCGGAAAAAAAGATAGTTGGTTTGTAAAAAAAAAAAAAAAAAAAAAAAATGCATTATACTGACATTTAGAAATGTTGAAATCACGTTTCCAACTTTTCACCCCGTGGCAAATAAGAAATAAGAGTTTATTAGAGGTAACTTAATATAGCTTTACGCCTCGTCGACGTCGAGGTCATTAGAAGCGGGAAAGGACTGGCGACAAGGAATTGCAATGAATCCAGCCATGACCTTATGAAGTAAGCGTCCCGGAATTCGCCTGGAGCGATTTGAGGAAACCATGGAAAACCAAAATCTGGATACCTGGACGGGGAATCGAACCCGCGTCCTGCCGAATGCGAGGTCAGAGCTTTAACGCTCACCCAACTCACTCGCTGTAAGATAACAAACACAGTACAGTGGAATTCTGAGTAATTAATGAAAATATCGTAAATAATAGCTTATAGGGGTTCGAAGGAATTTTATAACAGCATGCAGTCGAAGGTAAGAACTGTAGAGGAAGACAGAGATTAGAATATATGAAGCAGATAATTGAGAACGTGGGTTGTAAGGGGTATGTAGAGATGAAGAGGTTAGCACAGGATAGGGAGGGATGGAGGATTGCATCAAACCAGTCGAAAGAATGATGACAGCAAAAAATAAATAAAATAAATTTCACAAATGCTGATGACTTAACTAGAATTATTTAGTGTCTTTTCGGAACAACAACCAGCAATTATAGGTACACACTTCACTCTTAAAATATAAAAATGTAAAACAGGAAATTATAGGTTAGATGAAGGTTGGGAAAGTGATATACGAAAAAAATCACGTGATATCAGATGATTTACATAAACAGTTAGTTTATAGGAAAATAGAAATGTAGGTGTGGAAAAATAAATTAAGATTTAGAGTGGAATACATATCGATAGCTTCTATTGCTTTGTGTTCATACTGTGTATGAAAGTGTATCTGTATGTTTGTAAGTAACTGGAAACAATTGTCAAATTTTAATTACTCACTAAATTCAGTTAAGTACAAAATAAAATAATAATTCACCACTGATACATTGAAAAAATATTATGTAGAAAAATAAAAGTTATAATTAACATTGTCTGAATTGTTCTGAATTCACGTTGCGTGAATGGTGACGTTCGGGCCTGGTGTTAGGGAGGACGCGGGTTCAAACTCCCACCCGACCATCAAGATTTCGGTTTTCCATGGTTTCCCGAATTCACTCCAGACGAACGGTGAGATGATTCCTTCAAAGGTCCTGGCCGAATTTATTCCCATTCATTGTCTCTAGTCTTTTCCAGGTTCTAACGATTGCAACGTCGGCTAGGCGTAAAGCAAAAAAAATAGTACTGTATTTATAGAAAGGCTTTGATAAGGGGGCATCCACAAATTACGTGAGGTGTTTTTCCGGATTTCTCGACCCCCCCCCCCTCCCCCCTGGTGAGATTTCGTGAGATCTGGCCGGACCCCCCCCCCCCCTCTGGTGAGATCTGGTCCGTGAGAACCCCCCCCCCCTAGAAAACGCCCTAGAAACTTTTGTAGACTTTTTTTTTTTAGGTCACACCCTAACTTTTTTGACGAAATACCCTCCTAAAATCGACTTTGGCGCAAATTGTAGACCTTTTAGACCTTTTTTTTGGCTCCAAATTTTTCGCAAAATCTCACGTGAGATTTCCGTAGACCCCCCCCCCCCTGGTGAGATCTGGTGAGATTTCGCCGGACCCCCCCCCCCCCCTATTTCACCTCACGTAATTTATGGATGCCCCCTAAGCAATAACGTATCGTGTATAAAGTTTATTTTTAGTTGTTAACAGGTTGAAGTGCATTACAGAACGCTGACGTACAGTTCGAGGAATGCGAGGTACCTACATTCCATTCCCGTAGAGTGGTTGGCCAACTCTTAGAGCCAGTGAGATCTGCCTCACAAAGCGTCCTCTCAAGATATCGCGGTCCCAGATCTGGCCCTTGCACCGGATATCCTCATTCCGCTGTCCAAACCTGTGTCCCCTGCCACTTCCGCCTCACATTCTCGTGCTAAACCTACCGGCGCAGGTGTGCCTTTGTTACAGCCTCCATATGGAGTCTTCTTCATTTGTTTAGCGCCTGGAGAGCTGAACAAACAAGACAACCGATATTCGTATGATCGAAGAGTTGAATCGCTTTCTCTTCGTCCGTATTCTAGAGGATACTCTCACTGAAGACGGTGTTTCTCAGCCATGACGTTCATTTTTGTGGCTAATCGAGATGTTAGACATTTCCTCATTGTGTATCGATCATTCTCGCCGCTTCAATGTAACGTTTGTATGAATGTTACCCATGTCAAGCAGTATTACCAACAGAAAAACTTGATGAATTCGATATCACTAGGACTAATGCTCACTACTCGCTAAACCCATACAGCTAAGTTAAACAACAGACGGCAATTTTTGGGTATCACTGGTGATCTCCACTACTGTTTTTCACTATTTCCATTGTTTGGATTTTCTAACATTTTATTTATCTATTCATTCAGTTTTTTTTCTCGCTGCGGACACTTACAACATTGTAACACTGAAGTTCATCAGCGTGAGTAAACAGGTACCCAGCAACAAGACCGTCGCATATCGACGGAAACGAGTAACAGCACTCTATAAGTGTCCTGAATTCCATGAAGACTTTGCAAGATGACTGGTACCTAGATTTTTTTTTTATTTTGGCTTTTGGCTTACACCATACGACCATTTTCACCATATAAACATTTACAGTATGTATTTGACTGACGCGTTTCGCCTCTCGTCGAGGTATCTTCAGCGTACAATGTTTTCTGTAATTTGTGATATTTGAACATATTTTTTTTTACATATAACGATTTTTTTTATATATAGGAAGCATAAAAATGACTTATATTTACATATCAGTTTTCAAATATCAAGGAGAACTTCTTGTTTACATAGGTGTAATAAGGTAAAATTCATATTATCAGTTACATTTCTGTTTTTAGGTGTGGTTGTTGGTATCCTACCGAGCGTGGTGGTGTAACGGCTAGCGTTCTGGCCTCGCATTCGGAAGGACGGCGGTTCGAATCCCCGTCCGGGCATCCAGATTTGGGTTTTCGATGGTTTCCCAAAACACTCCAGGCAAATGCCGGGATGCTTCCTTCAAAAGGCCATGGCCGAATTCCTTCCCATTCCTTGTCCCCCATCCTTTCCCGTCTCTAAAGACCTCGCTGTTAGAGAGAAGTTAAGCAGATTAAAAAAAAAAATGTTGGTCTCCTGTGACCTCAACCAGCATGCTGTTTACACTATTGTACATATTTACACAGTTTGTACAAAATTGGTATCTTATGAATTGAATTGCAGTTTTTGTGCACGACATTGTAAAACTTCAGTCAAACAATGTTTTAAAATAGCAAAAAACTAAAGGGAGGGGTTGTAACTGTGAGAACTAAATATCATAGTTCCTCCGGCAGGTTATTGTAGTTGTATCGGCACATGAAATTTATTAGGAGATTATACACAAACTGAATGCGAGATAAACAAAGTTTGAGCAACCGATATAACCATACAGAAACGTATACGGGCTATTTTGCTGGCTGTCATTGTTCGGTTAGTTTTAAAAAATTTACGATAAAGTATTTATATGTATTTGACGGGGGCGTTTTGGACATATTTTTATTCTAAAAATATGTCCTTCCTAATGGTACCCAATATTTTCTTGTCAAATCGCTTCAGCACTTTAGTGGGTTTTTTTTAAAAAAAAAACATACACACAGACACACACACAAAACACAAGAAGGACAGAGTTATTTTCGCATTTATAATGTTATTGTAGATAGTGGAAACTTCAAGTCATTATTCTGCTACCGAAAATAAAAAAATCCTTAGCCCTAATAGCTTATAGAACTGACTGTGAGACATGCTGGAGCCGATAATTGACTTTGAAAGATGTTTGCACACGGGTGCCTGATTCACCGACACAGGTGCATAACTCATGTAGGACCCACAACAAACACTCACCCGCTATCTGCCCGCGCGATTAAACACTGCCATCTTATATAACGTTAGCTGCCTAGCAAGGGCGTTTATCGCGCATCTGGGCCAGCAGAAAGAGAATGTTGGCTGAAAAGAGAAAAAGGAGGCGGCTCTGCCAGTTATCCGCGTGTGGCTGGCGCACTGAAGCGTTGGAAATCCATTAAGGCGCCGTATCGCGTCGCTCACACTTGCCCGCGCGCTTCCTGTCTGACCAGCCCGCGCTGTGCCTCTAACCCTCCACCAGTTCTCCTCACTTACTGGTATCCAGGTATTTAGCACTGTTATATGCTAATTGATCCAATACAGGCGCCAAAGAACGAGGTAGCATAAAATGAAGTCACTCAAATTTATGCTGCGTCTAGCTGTTGTTATTGGAGCTTTAGGAAGCGTCGACATCGAGATCATTAGCGCCCTGACTAAAACCCAGTCGACTGTAAAGAGGTCGGTTATACAGACAGCAAAATAAAGTTAAATACTAAAGGGGCAATAAAACACAAACTGGTTTGTCAACCAGGTCAAACGAACGTTAAAACAACAAACTACCTGGTTGGCTGTAAAAGGACCAGTCAGATAAAAAATGTCTGAATTAACAAAAGACACTTAAAACAGTGTAAGGCAAAAGCAAAGCACTTGGATTGATGGTTGTAAGGCAGTGTTTCTCAACCTGTGCTTCGCAGACAGAATTTTAAAATTTAAATCTACCTGAATTAAACATGTCAAAACAAAAACAAAACAAAAAAATTAGTAAAAAACGTTCACAAAAATAAATATCGTACTCGTAATGTATAAGACTACAAGTGAATATAAGCTAAAAAACAAACTTTCTAAAGGCCATGAATTTTGCAACGATTAGCAAACATCTGGTGTTTAGAGGATATAACTGCACTATTGCTGTAATAGTCTACTCACTAAACACGTTCCAGTCGGTTTTTGAGTGTTAATTTAATGACTGTTTTAAAAGATAGGAAAAGCTGATAACAGTCAATTAAGATCCTTAAAATACCTGAGTATCACTGAAGACTTGAGATACCACCAAGAGGTAAAAACTCGTATTGCTGTAGCGAAGGAAGCGTTTAATAGGAATAGGAATTAACCGAGAAAGTGGATTAAGTACTGAGGAAAAGCCTAGACAAGTACTTTGTATAACATGTGGCTCTGTAGGGGACAGAGACATGGACACTGAGGTGAGAAGATCAAAAATGGGTACAAGCGTTTGAGATGTGGACGTGGAGGAGAATGGAGAAGATAAGCTGGATGGAAAAAGAGAGTAATGTTGAAGTGCTGGAAAGGGTTGTGGGAGAAGGGAACTTCCCAAATCATAACAGAATGAAAAGCACTTGCTGAGAAGTTAAGAGACAGCTGGGAAGGACTTGAAGTTTGTGGAAGGAGAGAGAGAAGAAGAAAGAGGTGCAAGATCACACATAACATAAAGAAGATGGAAACTGCATGGACATGAATAGAAGGGCAGAAAACAGTAGAGAATAGAGAGCAGCCATGTGAAAACTCGCCTTGGGGCAGAACGCTAATGATGATGATAATGATTTTTGTAGATATACGTTTTAAGTGACTGCGGTATTTGTCGATAACAATTGGTAAGGTTTGTAATAAGATACACAGAGGTAAAAAATTAGGTCCCATGTAAGTTAGTGGTCTGCAGAATTATTTTTAACATTTTACTGGTGTTTGTTTGTGTTGAAAAGTTTGAGAAACGCTGTTGTAAGGAGACCACAAATCCATTTTAAAACCTGCCCAAAATTTTTGAAACAAGATAGGCCAATATAGAAAATTCTATAATTTTCGCCACATTGTCTCTGTCATAGTTTAAAATAAATGACAGATCGTTGGCTAGGCTAAAAGCTGCCCTTCCAGCAACAAAAAATTAAAACATAATTAGGTAAAAAGTGACGCAGCGTCAAAGGCACAAGCATTGCATTTCGGTGGGATTTTTCGGCGGGGAAGGAAACTATGCGTCAAAGGACAAAGCTTTTTCCGAAGGGAGTAAGGTTATTGCTGCTTGTAGCCTCTGCAAGTTGCTGCGTAGAGACGTTACTGTCTTGCTTTTGCACCACAAGTATCAAGTAGTTATGCAATGTGTATGTGAGGTCTAACCGAAGTTTGTGAAGTATGTAGTCGGAAATTATTTCCACTCTCCTACAAGTAATTCCTTGCTGTCTCCTCTAAACCAGCCAACTTTGCTTGATCCCTTTCCAATGGTTGATAATATTTGTTTCTGTCTCAATGGATTAAAAAATGACAACATTCACAGTTTGTTTAATTGAGAGATCGATCCTGAAGTTAAGGCAGGTAGATAAGTGGTTATTGGTATTGACCAGTGTTGAGCCATTATAAGAAGCAGCAATGTCAACTCACACTAACAACTGGAAATACGACTAAAGAAAATAAAAAAGCAACTGCTCACGGCGTGCAGTAGACAAAGAGAGAGTCACAATTCAAAACTTCACAATAATTCTCAGAACATCTTGTAAACAAATTCCAATACCTAGTGAGCGTCGTTTCAGTACGTGATAACTCGTAATATGAAAAATTGTTTGTTTCTGACATTTAGTAGACGTAGACAAGCCATCAGTTCTAAGTAGAACTGCAATTGCTTCAGAGATAATTCATAAAGGAAAATAAATACGTTGGTGCAAAGGATTTCTTCTTGCAGCAGATGTTTTGTCTGATATTTTGAGATAGTCGTATGGAGACGTGGCTCTTCACATTTATTCATTTGTACTATGTGGCACGTGCGAAAATTTCGTTAATGATAAACGATGAATAGCGAGGTTGCTGGTTTGTAGTAGAATGAAACAAGAAACGGCTAACTTGTAGCAATTGTTTATTTGTCAACTGAAATAGGTTCGTAGCAATACGCTGATAACGTCTTTCGAAACAATTAGAAATAAAGAAATGTTTCCCGAACAGAAACAAAAATATTCAAACACCTCCTTATTTGTAGAAAACACAGTTTTTCAATATCTCTGTGATGCTACTATCTAGCGGTATGCGATCACTCCTTATCGTCGCCAGCGCAGGCTAGCAGCTAGAGTGTGAACTATCGCATACCCGTGACCTTGATTGTTCATAATTTAGCCATTTACGGCTTGAATTTCAAAAAATGCCTTTCTTAAATAATAATGTCACTGAAGTGGAAGACATCATTTTTAAAATGATACATGATGTATCGATTCTGGTTAAGTATAAAGCGAGAAAGATCGCTAGTCGCAAAAAAAAAAAAAAAAAAAAAAAAAAAAAATCCTTTTAGAAATAATACATATATGTAGATTTGATATGATGTCTTTAGGAAATTGAGAAACGCTAAACGGCAGAAAGTTAAAAGTGAGTAATCAGCCGCAAGGGCAGAATTTTTCTGTACTACTGCGTTGCCTGTTACTGGAGATGAAGCAATTCGCGCTATTCGTTCAGCCAATAATTGCAGTACTCAGCTGTGACTCCGCTAAGCCTAGCTGCCCTGTGTTATGACTTGTAAAGCTATACCGCGATAATCTGCTAGTCGTACTCTGCCTTAACACACATGCTCTGCCTCGTTCTCATGCATACGGTGTAGTTAGAGACGGGATTTGTGAGCGGAACATAACATCTTTAGTACTTCCTTATTGCTGATACTGTGGCGTCCAGAACGCATAACCCAACTTGCAAGGTCCTTCCTGGCTTTTCTAATGTGCGGAATGAAACTCGAATATGCTAATAGGGTCGTAAAGAAATAAACCGTTTTCAGTTTTAGTACGCAACAATATGACACTAAATCCACCATTTTTAAAAAGGAATTTTAACCTGGCCCATCAGATTTGGATCATTTTCCAGTAGTAACATACCTAGGAATCTAAATAAAAAATACAGGTATGATTCGGTAAGGAACTTCCGCTGCTATAGTTATTTTTAAGTAGAAGTTCTTCTTTCCTTTTCTTTCTCATGAAAATAGACAATAGATGGCACGTTGTCAATAAACCAAGAAAAGAAAAATTCTCGCAACATCGTTGTAGCCTCTCGTCTTTTTTTTCTCTTCGATTTTGGCAAATAAATACCACGAAAACTAATCCTGTCCATTCATCTGAATGCTTATTTCCTTGGCGTCCAACAGTTCTTCATCCTTTCACTTTGCTGTTTCGTCTTTTCTCGGGTCGAGATATTATTCCTTCTCCTGTAAACCATCGAAATTTTGAATCAACCTGCTGAAAGTTGCTCTTTCTTGTATCATATCTTATGCTGTTCCGATCTTTATGAAATCTACCTTTCCTCCTTGTTTCCACTAGTTGCCGTTCTTACTCTTGTAGACGTGGTTGAAATTTTTTTGTTTGTAAGTCTGCCGTTACCCATTCTCATTATGTGAGCAACTGATTCTCCTCTTTCTTACCGTGTCTGACGTCGTTTCATTTTCTTCTTCCTTGTATAGATCCTTAGTCTTCCGGGGTACCAACTCTCCTTTCTCGTTTGTAATGGTCTCCAGATTTTCCTCAAAATTTCCCTTCCCTTTTTCTCTATTTCTTCGGTTTTCATCTCGCCTATATTAGACAGGGATTTAAATCAACGGCGACTCTGATTCAAATCCCTACACTCCGTTCTTGCAACTTTGAAATGCGATTTGCTGGCACCGTTTGTGAGGGAGTGACTGTACTGAGCCTGTGGGTGCGGATGTGCATGGAGTTGCAGCGACGTCACCGCCGCTAATTAGCTGCCCGACTCGCTCGGGTGCAGCTGAAGACAGTCGTTTTTCCCGGCGTGTCCTCAGTCGCCACCCTTCACCGTGCAGAACGCGTTCCCGAGCCAACCATTCGTTTTCATTCTCACAGTACTAAAGCTTCTAGATGATTATAACACCGACATTTATGAAATTAAACACCTTGATTAGAAAGCTTAATCTGTTAAACTATTCATATACCGTACCTAGGTCGAAAATGTTTCTTTCCTTTTTTTTCTCATGTTCTGTTTCCAATTTTTTCGATACTCTAGTGGAATTTAAGAAAAAGAGAAAACCCACCAGTGCTGATAAGCACGTTAAGGCGCCACCACACTAGATTGGGGAGTAGTATGTATACTCCGTACTATCATTTGTAGTGGAAAAACCTGAACACTTCAATCTTAATGCTGACATACATAGCCATAATACTAGGAATAAATATAATATTCACAAGGATTACAAATCACTGTCAATTGTACAGAAAGGGTTAACATTTACTGGAGCTTCCTTATTCAATGTCTTACCAACAGAAATTAAATGTTATCTACAAAAACCCAACTACTTTAAGTCCAAACTGAAAGAGTTTCTGGTTCAGAATCCATTTTACTCTGTGAAAGAATTTTCTTCTTGGAATTTGGTAACTAAGAATGACTGATAAAATAGTATATATGGTGTATGGAAGGGGAAGGTGACAAAGTTGTCCACAATTACTAAAATGATATGTGGTTTTTCTTTCTGTTGAAACTTTTGACAAATGAAGTAATTACACTGTTTACAAAATTTCACTCATATATAGTAACTAACATGGGATAGCATGCACTCAAAAAACTGCTGTGAAAAATTATGATACTAACAGGTTTTTAAGTAATTGACTGCTTATGAGTTGTGGTAACTGGTTGGTAAGAAAATAACTGGTTGTTAGATGCTGCTAACAAGTGTATATACTGTTCCACATAATAAGTATTAATTAACTCGGGATTGTATTTGTAGATTACAGGAAATATTGCTTATACTAATGGGTCGTAACTGACTTGTTGTCAATATATAATAATATTATCAATTATATAGTAATATTGACATTACTAATAAGTTTATGTACTGTTCCACATCCCCGAGATTATTCTCACATGGGATCAAAGTGAACATGTCTATCTATCTATCTATCTACAGTAAGATCAAGTTCGAGTCACTGTCCCAACGTACCGTCCGTCTTGCGGTTTTAAGGTGGTTTCTCGGGATGGTCTAGGCTAGTGGTTCCCGACGGGGGGCGCTGAAAAGATCGCGGGGGGATGGGGGGGAGGCGTTGAGGACGAAATGCTGTCCCCCTGCTTTCCAGTATTATATCGGGCTTTAAGAACATCAAAGAACATTTTAATTACATTCCTCTGATCATATGTAGCCAAAAGAGAATTTACTGTAGTCAGTAATTTATGGACTTAGAAAAGAATAAGATTTTCAATACTGCAGTACGGCGATTTAAGATTTCTGATGACAAATAAAGCACAAAATATTGTAAAATTAGTTTCATTACACCAAGCTCAGCCCTCTAATTAATAATATTTTTATAATATATATTTGTTAATCAAACTGTGAATAATACATCAAAACAGTCGAAAGACTGATGACAGCAAAATTTTAATAAGGTAATTTTAGAAATTTATTTAGAAAAAACAAGGACATGTGATGTCGTACACTTCACGTAAGTGGAGCGGCATCGAATCACTGTTTCGAAAAATTGGTTTACTAGCCAAAAACATTGGAACACTATGGGTTACATCGTTTATTAAAAGAAGGGAAGTCGGTGTGTTGTTGTTTTTTTCTGAAAAATGGGCGGTAAGCAACTTCGTGTTTGAAAAGGGGCGGTTAGTATTTTTTATTTCGACAAAGGGGTGGTAGGCCAAAAAAATTGGGAACCTATGGCCCAGACGGAGACGGTCCTCAGTCTACACGTTTCACAAACAAAATACACTTATCATACAGAACCTAAGTTAAACGATTTGTATGATCGTACCTCGTTCCAGCCATAGTCGACTACCAGTCCTCCTCCCCCCCCCCCCCTCCCACCGCTTCTCATAAGTCACACTGAGCTGCCAAAGTGATCAAGCAACTAGTGATCACGTGGTCCCTAGAGGCTCTATCGAAGAAAAAAAAGATTGATAGAAGACTTGATCTTCTAGAATATGGTTTCAAGAATCAATGAGTGTGGCATTGCTGACCGGCATATCCACGAAGGGTTCGGCAACCTAGTGACACTATCAATTTGCTGCGCAATCCGCTTCTGTTATGGCTAACCTAACCTAGAGAGTACCTACAGGATTACGTGGAATTTGAACTACGGACCGTCCTTAAATCCTTAGAAGAGCGAAAAGTACCTTCAGACTGGAAACTCGCGCAAGTAACTCCGATTTTCAAGAAAGGTGATCGAAGTGATTCTAGAAACCACTGTCCCATATCTATAACATCTGTTTGTAGTACAGTTATGGTGCATATTATATGCTCGAACATTATGAATTTTCTAGATGAAAATAATTTGTTTACAACAAATCAACGCGGGTTTCGGAAGAAAAGATCACGTGAAACACAGCTGGCCCTATTTACACACGACGTAATGAAAGTTATTGATGCAGGTTCATAAGTAGATGCAATTTGTTTTAGATTGTCAGAAAGCCTTTGACTCTGCGTACGGTATATCGGTCCAGCTTTGTGAGTGGATAAAGGATTTTCTAGCTGGTCGGTCGCAGTATGTCGTCGTTGAAGGAGAAAGTTCTTCTAATCTAGATGTTACATCGGGCGTACCTCAAAGAAATGTAATAAGACCACTTCTTTTCTTAATTTTTATAAGCGATCTCGGAGACAAAGTGAAAAGAATTTTTCGATTATTTGCTGATGAAGAGGTTATTTATAGGGTAGTCAGGAATTCGGCCGATTGCTTAGAAATTCAGCGCGATCTGGATGTTATTTTGGCATTGCGCGTTGAATGGCATCTTACACTAAGTTGTAAAAAGTGTAAGACAATGAGCATAAGTAACAAAAAGAATCTGATTGTTCATAAATACGAGATAAACAGTTCAGTTATTGATATGGTCGATTCTGTAAAATATTTGGGAGTAACAGTACAAAGGAACATGAAATGGGACTTGCACATTAATTCGTTAGTAGGTAGAGCTAATACTATGCTGAGATTCCTAGGTCGAATCTTGAAAAATTGTAATGAACAAACAAAGGAGATAGCGTACAAATCTCTTGTACGTCCACATTTGGACTAATGTTGTGCCATTTTGGATCCGTTTCGTAAGGGTTTGATTGAGAGTATAGAGAAAGTTCAGAGAAGAGCCGCTCGATTCGTGACCGCTTGCTACAGTCCTTTTGAAAGCGTCACAGTACTGATTAGTAGACTAAGTTGGGAATCTCTGGTAGATATACGACACACATTTCGTTTAAACTTATTGGTAAACATGTGTACTCCCACTTTCACTTACGAGTGTAGTGAAATCTTCGTCCACCTACGTATTTGAGTCGGAATGACAGGAACGATAAGATTAGAGGAATAAGGTGCTGCACTGAATCTTATATGAATTCCTTTTCCCCTCGTACCATTCGGAATTGGAATGCACAACAAAGAGATTAGCTTTGGTGCTGAGTACCCTCTGCCATCCACAATTTTGTGAATCGCAGAGTATATATGTAGATGTAGATGCATAGTCCACACGAACAAAACAAACCTTTTCCAGAGGTGAATGCCAGTTTAAGAGGCAGTAATTATTCTGATCGCGGCAGGTATTTGAATCGGGACTTTGTGACCCCGAGTCAACTAAACCACTAGAACGCTCAGTTCTTTAATGATAATTAAAATATTTAGTGTGGAGACGTGACAAAATTTCACGAAATTACCAAAAATTGTTTACCTTATTTCCCTTATATTTACGCTGAGCAGACTTATAGTATTTTCTGAAGCGTGTAAAAGTGGTAATTTCATTTAAAATTCTGTCATTAATATCAACATTTTTTTTATTATTCCGACGGAATATGAGTAATTGGAGATAATTACTACAACTACAAGTTACTTATACGTCTTCAACGTATCAACAGATCTTTTATTTAGTTATGAAAGTGCTCCCTTCAACTTCTTAACAAAAAACAGCGGTAGAAATTCGAATAAAGTTGAAGGAGCACTACAGTGAAAATATCTTTGGAAGATCTTTTTCCGATAACTTTTGATTTTACAAGTTTAATAACATTGGTGTTATCCTAGAAAAAAACGTAATTTCACACAAATAATTTAATAAGGTATGTGTCAACCCTTAAAAAAAGAAAAAAACGGAATTTTACACAAAAAATTCTAACATAAAACCATTTTGATTTACCAGAAAGCCTACTGGTATGTCGGCACTGCATTCAATAGTAACAATGCATTTATTGTGTTACTCGATGAACGTGTCATAAAATTACTGTTACTAAATTAGACATCAAACAAATCAGTGTTATCTAATTTTTTCTTTGGTTAGATCAAGGAACTATCTACTTCAAAATGCCTTGGAAACCATCAAGAAAAACATTTAACTTCAACAGAAATCGGAAGATGCCGAGCGAAGCTTTGGCAGCCAGGTACTTATAATATGAATTAAGGAAGGCTCGAAGCAACTATTTCCACGTCATGTGACGGATACCGTCACAGTAATATATCACCCATCAGGACGGCGTTCAAGAAATTTTGGCGTCATTAAAAAAATATGAAACTGTTCTTTTAAGATTTGCTGTACAATGAAACCTTCATTGCCCTGATACAAATAAATATATCGATTAATTATCATAGATTTCCAGAAGTTCTGAGTAATGACCAAAATAAGTAACGTTTCAGTTATGTTCCAGTTTGTAAGAGGATCCTGCGGTATTCTCCTATCTCTGTCTGACAAACGCTGGCTCTTGCGCAGGTCTAACTGACGATATTGTTAACAATAACGAGTGTAAGCTGCCTCCAGGGCTGAGAACAGAGTATGAAGTGTTCAGTGTTGTAACCTACTGCCAATCAATTAAGACAGGTATCTGACGGGTCCCAGCATGCATTGCCAAACAATGGCAGCGAGAGTGCAATCGCTGATACACTGTTACGAAACACCACACCTCACCCCGAGTGATCCACTGTGGGTTCGTGCACCTGCTACGAAACACTATGTCGGCCACAACAAGAACTTAGTCGTATTCAATGAATCTTGTCCTTTATTCGATTATTGGCTATACGAATTCTATTATGTTATAAACTTTAGGTCGTAGAAGACAATAAAAATTGCATAGACATATTAGTGTCTCGTTGGCACGTGGATTTGGAATGGATGTAAGACAATTGGCACAGTAGTCTGAACTTTAACATATCGGTGTAGATCTATTCCTCTGCCTTGGGGCAGAATAATTATACGAATTTTTTAATATTAAAGCAGTTAGCAGAGTGAAACTATGTTAGCAACTTCGCGTTTTTGCTTTGATGTAAGTTAAATACTGGCCATATCGATGTTTGGAAGCAGGCTAAATAAAAGTGCATTATTTACTTCTGGGACATCAGTGTTTAAGGCAAATTTATCGATAAATTCTCAGTTACTCCGGGGAAGCAACATAATGTAGCCGCAACTTCTTGAAACACGATGGGAGTTTAGTCTCGCTGTTAAGTATATTTTTATACTGAATCTGCCCGGTGGTGACCGTCATGACTACAAGATACAGCGTGTAATATACAAGGACGGAGGCTTACGTGCAAAATTTTTGATACCCTAAAACGGTCAGATGTGCACTTTAGACGTAAGACTGATCTGGCTATCAGGAATGATTTCGTTGTACCCTGTTTCCTAGCGCTTGCAAAAATTCTCTCCCGCACAGTAGCGACTACAACCTTTGCAAAGCTTTTCTTCTATACTTACGAAGAAATGATAAAACAAAAATGAGTATTGCAAACTGAATTCAATGAATTCAGCTGAGCCAAGGTTTCCATGTTCGACATTTTTTAATAACCATTCCGCGTGTTAGCCGTGACGGCTATGGAAATGGACGAGGAGCAACAGGTGCGCTGAACCAGTTCGGGCGTCACGTGAGACAAATGGACCGTCTGCTGCCTCAGCCGCCAGACAACACGGAATAATTTGCGCTGCTTCTATGCAAAATGTTTTTTGGAGTCCGAAAGCATTAATTCTGATTATTACCTCGTACATCGAAGAATCTGTTCTGACAAGACACGGAAGGGTCGCCGGATCCGTCTGCCAGAAGCAGCGATAACGATACTCATGCTTTTTTCCTCATTACTCTGTGACGGAGATATATCGACAGAAAGCCGATCGTAAAAAATTTATAACTCTGTATCTTAATAAATCTTTCAGTTTTTGACTTCTTCTAATGAACCTGACTTTTTTCTTTGTTGCTAATACGACATTATTAGTTTAATTAACAGGTCTATGCCAACATTCGAGCCAAGGCTTAAATTTATGAGTCTCACCTTGACTGTGACTTTTGATTTTAAGATCCTTCATTAATAAAGTTTTGTTTCATAACTCAAAATGAAAGAATCTGAATAGTTTCAGTGAACTAGAATTAAATTTGTTACTATGGTTTCAAGTGGACAGTAGATTTCTATTTTAAAAACTTTAACTCTAACAATAACTCTAATTAAAATTTTCCATTGTTTTATCATATAATAAGATGTACACGTTAGAACGACTATTTTGCTAATATCATTTCTAATGATACAGGCAAAACATGCGTTGTATATGAAAACGGATATGCGCAGCTGCATACCATAGTAACAAATGTAAATAGTAAGTAACTTTTAGCTATAAAATATCTCATGACCATAATTATGTAATAATAGGATAAAACTGTATATAAAAACTGTAACACAGATTCGTCGCTGATGATGCCTCGATGAGAGGTGAAACGCCTACGACGCAGCAATAAATAAACTAAACAGTTGCATTGGCGTGTTCTTTCAACCAGTATTTAATTAAGCAACTGTGGAAACATGGCCTGCAACAACATCGCATTCATTTCTAATTGTTTCACCCGATAAATTTCCTTCTAATTGAAATACAGATCCATGAAAAGTAAATGAAGGCACATTGTAATGATAATTTTCATAAATATTGTCCAATATGAAGTTATTTTTCGTTTAACTTAGGCCCCGTGTACTGTGGGTCCAGAGGCGACAAGCGCGGCAAATCGAAACTTCGTCGCTTAGGAAGCCGAACCTCGCGGGCAACAAAGCAATGAGAAAATACAAGCGTCTTGTATTTTGGAATGTTTTGTCACGTCTATTATGTGATTACACCTCAGATGCTTAATACTCTCTGAAAACCTTTTTATTATTTTTTCAAAATTATTTCCTTTATTAGAAAGTTGGTTTGAGGACCTAAGGCTTGCCTGGCAGCACACCGTTGCAAATTATTCTTTACGTAAGCGATTAAACGCAGTCTGCTAGATTCCTGCTTTAATCTATATTTCAAAACAGAAGAGACACGTAATGTGAACACAACATTTATTATAATTCGTCTACACCCGGATCTTACTGAAATCAGCTATCTTCCGACAGTGATGATTTAAGTACAAACTCCTCAGTTCCTAAGCCAAAATCGTCAATATCATTTTCTATTAGCTGAAAGGCAATATCCGCATGTTTCGTAATTCATATAAACGCGTAGATTTTTTAAAATTTCAAATGGAGTTTTATTTCTGGACGCAGATATATCCTTCATCTATATTGGTATACTATTTTTGCGGTGCTTAGATTGAGTTAAACATAATGAATAGAAATAGGATGAATTCAAAGAACCGAGCGTGGTGGTGTAACGGCTAGCGTTCTGGCCTCGCATTCGGGAAGACGGCGGTTCGAATCCCCGTCCAGGCATCCAGATTTGGGTTTTCCATTGTTTCTCCAAATCAATCTAGGTGAATGCCGGGATGCTTCCTTCAAAAGGCCATGGCCGAATTCCTTCCCATTCCTTGCCCCCCATCCTTTCCCGTCTCTAAAGACCTAGTTGTTATGGGAGAAGTAAAGCGTTAATAAAAAATAGAATTCAAAGAGATCATGATACTGTTATCCTAGTCCTAAAGACCACGAATACTTGGACAGATGGGAGTTGTCGTAGAAACTGTGGCAGTTTTCACATGACTTGGCCTTCCTATCTGCAATTATATCGTCAACATGTCTTTGCACATAGAATACAATAAAATCCGAGAATTATACAGTTTGCGAAGTTCATTGCTACCTTTTCTGTTAATAATAGCCCGCTGAGGACGATATATATGGCCCCAAACTATCGTCTCGCACGGATATTTGCTATCACCTCGCTTTACCTTGTAGTCATATATCTTCTTATGATTCAAAATACTTGAATCTTGTTTTAGAACAATTACTATTTATTCACACTTAAGAAACAACTCAGACAATACACTATTTTCTCACATCCATAAAATAAAATATACGATACTGGCACTCTATACAACCAACACTCTCTCCGCCATCTATTTGTAATAATCCTCTCTCCCCGCCTTCTTGGATAGGCAGCTTCTACGCTTACAGACTACCAACTTCAACAAAATGATTTATTTAAAGAAAATTTAAATTTACCCCTTTTTCTAACAAATATACTGTGCGGCCTTCTAAGAAAAATACATACATACATATATTATTTACAAACTTGCATTATTGTTTCCCAATGTCTGGTGAAGTGGGACCTGACAAGTTGGTCACCGTAATTTCGCAAACAACCGGAAAATAAATTATGTTTAGCCTGTATTTTATTTAAAGTACCTTGTTATAGTTAAGGAAACCGTTTTTATGTTTTCTTCAATGACGATATGGTTGGCAATCTACTGCAGGTTTTACTTCCAACCTTTCCTCACCACTTTGAATTCTTGTTCTGCTGCAGGTTAGGGATGTGACGGTTGCTAAGCCCCACTGCTAATTTTTACATTAACCAGCAGTAAGTAGATATCCCGCTCCTCGCAACATATGGCCCTACTGTTGGTTTTGGCGGTAGTGATATCACTTAGCGTTTTATTACTACTATTCAACAAACCACTTTACAAGATATACATGTTAGCGCAACGGGTATTATAGCCAAATAATTCAATTACTCCACTCATTCATTTGAGAAACTTTATTCTATATTTCAAACGTTCGCTGCTACAAAATACTGCCAACACACACTTCTATCTATACAAGCTCTCTCCTAGTACTCTCTCGCCATATTGCCATCTTCACTCTCTCTCCATACACAATCACAGTAGTACCAACTACAACAAACTAAATTCAAAAAAAAACTTAAAATTACCCCAAATGTCTAAACAAACTACTCATGCTGTGAAGTCTATTTAAACTATTTTATTTACAATTATTTTTTATTACAATGATTTTGTGAGTGGGATCTCACATATGCCCCCACTTTATAACAAACAAGCATATTTTAACAAAATTGGTTGGCTTGTTATAAAGTCCAACCTTTTTCACAAATCATTGTCTTTATATACATTTCCACAATTCTGTCCTTATTATAACAATAATCACTCACTGTCTCTATCAGTCTGCATCTTTATCAGTCAACGCTATACAAAACCACCAAATTTCACAATAACACATTATGGTCACTTATCTCTTCTGACCTTGTACATTTTCAAGTCTGTTATGTTTCTTAACCCAAATTTCTTACCAGACTTAGGATACACTAGCCAGTATGCGTTCCTATGTGGCTTCCCTTCTACCTTAAATGGTCCGTGGTAAATGTCAAAGAATTTCTTAATCTCCGCATTTAATTCGCATGACCTCTCCTGAGTCTTTACCAGTACCAAATCTCCCAAATTAAATTCGACAGGTTTATATCTTCGATCGTGCCTGTTTCTTCTCTCTTCTGATCTTTTCTTCATTCTTTTATCAGCTCAATGTTATGCCCCCATAACGTAAGGTTTTATTTTTTTCCTTTTCCTCCAATCTTTTAGTGCCTCCTGCTTTAAAAACTCTTCTTGCAATAAGTCTTTTTCAAGTTCTTCCTGTGACCACTTCAACAATTCAACTTTACTTCCATCTTTTAGGCACAATTGCTGTAAATCTGATTCTCTGGTACTACATTGGCTATCGTCTTCCGTGTTCCATCTACTGTTGTTTCCTACTAGATCTCTTTCTTCTTCTATTTTACCAGACAAATTATTCACCACATTGGATTCACTGTTTCCCATAACTAAGCTCATATCATGACCACATTCTTCTGAAACTTGAACATTTGCCCCCTCTAGCATTATACTTTCTTCTTCATCATCGACGGCGTATTTCTTCACCAAGAAAAATCTCACTTCTTCTGTTTCATCATTGTTTAATATTCCATTTTCTTCTTCTATTTCACTATTTTCTTCCTCTTCGCTACTATAATCTTTTTCGCTGCATAATTTCTCACTTCCTCCTTCTTCGTTGTCATTAGTACTATCACTATCCACTGATGTAGTTTCATACAGATCTTCGTCCACCCTTTCTGATATAAGCTCATTTGGTAACATTTCTTCCTCTGCAGTGTATTTCTTTATATTCTCCTCACAGTTCTTTTGATTATCATGATTTCCCACGTCGATTCTAGCCAATTCTTGTACCTCTTCTTCGTGCCAATTATATTCACACATCCTTGTAATGTTCTGCGGCTCATCCTCATTTAACAAGTTTAAACATTCCCACCATTTTAGCGGCTCCTCCTCCTCAAAAACTCGGACATCTTCTTCTTCTATTGTTCTCTCATGATTATATGTTCCGTTTTCGTAGTTCACATTTTGCACATCACATTCAGTTGTTTTCTCACGTATGCTTTCAGTTCTACATTGATTATTATTGTCGTCATCTAGTTTGGTCATCTTCTCTCGATCCTTCGGTCCTGTTTTGACTTCTTCCGCTACTGTTCGGACCGCCCCAGTTGCGGCACTGAGTTTCCCATCATTCGCTCATGATCATGATGCCTTACTTCCTCCCTTCTTACTGCCTGGCCATTATTGTGATGCGACCACTGATTGTCATGGCCTCTGTTTTCATATTCCCTTCTCCTATTATCACCCGAATTCCTGTTGAACTGATCTCCTCGGTCGTATCCGTTCATACGGCCTCTGTCTCTTGTAAAATTATCTTGCGACGGCATTTGGCTTGACCTGTTATAATTTCTGAAATCATTCCTCCTATCTTCCCTCGATCCATGTTCATTTGTACTACTCCAACGATCTAGTCTTTCAACTGCTTCGAGAAATTCTTCTACACTATTCCATTGATTTATTATAAGCTTCTCTTGAACAGGTCTGGGCAACTTTTGTAATAATACTTCTATCTTTCATCATCATCTATTTCTTGGTCCAGATAACGTAATTCCTTCATAACTGCTTCACAAAAGTATTTCATACTGCCATCACGCCGACTATAATATCTACAATTCCAAAAAATCCCTTCTCACTCTTCTTTGCTTCCGTTGTGACCAATACTTGCTCAAAAATAATCTCAAAATTCTTCATAGTTGTTACACTCCTCGTCACTCTCGCAACTCCATGCAAAAGCATCCCCTCGTAACATGTTCTTAATATACCTTATTTTGTCAACGTCAGACCACTCGTAAGGTAAGCCATTTTTATAAGCTCTAACAAATTCTACAGGATGAACCTCTCCTTCGGGTTCAAATTTTACTTCCGGTAACTTGAAATGATTCGTAATGATGTTACCGCTTCCCATAGTAGTCACACCTCGCCGTTCTGCTTCCTTGACTCTTTGAGTTAATTGTAATATCTCTTCTCTCACATCTTCTTTAACTAAGTCGACCTGGTTAGCTACTTCCGCCACCTTGCATGTCACTCCTTTTGCCTCCTTGTCCATAACCATTAGTCTCTCTCCTAATCGAGAAATCCTTTTGGAGTTAGTTGCCGCCTTCTCTTTCAACTCTTCAATCCCTTTAGCACATTCCCTCTGATTTTCATAGATTATTTTATTTTCTTCCCGCATGGCCATTTGTTCTTCTTGTATTATATTGCTACTTTTCTCACTTCCTCCTCAACTTTCTGTTGCACTAAACATTCTACACTCTTTTTAGTAGTCTCCCCAAGCTTTTCCACATAATCATACACCATCGTTATTTCCTTTTCCATTCTTGTGTCCACTTCCTCTTTTAATTTTTGCCTCATATTTCTATCTTCTTGTCACACCTGTCTTCTGATTGCCGAATACACTCATCCATTTTCAACAACATATCCTGCTTTATCATTCGCACTTCGTCTGTAATTCTTTCTTCCATTTTTTCTGCTGTTCTCTGACTTAATTCAATTTTTCTTTCCATATTTTCTGCTGTTAATTCTATTTTTCTTTCCATATTTTCTGCATTTAATTCAATTTTTCTTTCCATACGCTCCATTAAAGAAATCAGCATTAACATTTCGCCACCTTTCTGTTTTTGAGTATCAATTATTTCACTACCCTCCTCTTTTTCTCGTATTTTAACTTGATCGACCGGTACTGGTGTAGAGGTAACATTTGTCATGAAATTCTCTGACTCATGGTCACCGATATAGCTACTTTTAATATCAACACTAATATCACCACTGGTCAGCGACTCAAATCCGCTTCCCCCCACGCGGTCAGAGATATCAACGCTACTAACTTCTGCTACACTACATACGCTAATTCCATTTCCCTCCCTTACAATCGAGCGCTCACCGAAACCAGAATCTTCATTGTTGACATTAGCATTATTATTATTATCCCCCTCTTTAATATTTAATTCAGCATCGCGGTTGACTAATTTTTCACTAATTGCTGCCATGTTAATTACAAATTTTAATCAAACACAGTACCACGGGCTAAGTCTGCTACAAAAATTATTCCGCTAAATCACAAGACAATATTACACATACAAAATCACTTCACAATTTTACAACGCCGTATTACAACGCAGCTAGACTTCCAAACGGGTACAGAAACCCTTTTCAGACTTACTTACTGTACCAAAAAACAGCTGCACCCCTGTAAAAAATAAATTTTGCAACACAAAATATACACAACATGTCATTACATCGAAAGTTACAATGACTGACATACATGCATATACATAAATTGCTTTATATTCGTCTACTTAGAAAAAATCTTCCCCCCTGTATTTAATTATTTTCTTTATTACTTTAACTAAGACTTTCACAGCATGTAAATTTAGCTTAAACAGTTTTTTTACGGACCAAAATTATTCTTACGACAACTTTACAAATTTTCAATTCTTACAAACAGTACTCCGTTACTTTATGCTTGTTTTCAAATAGTTCTGCTTAATTCAACCGTTCATTTGCTGATATTTACACCACTTCTTTTTCCAATCAAGCAACAAAATTGTTCCGCAAAAGTTACAACGTTAATTTCCGTCAGTCTTTTCTGTAATTACTGCTACTTTGATTACGCTGAAATTCTTCCAAGAAAATTAAATTGTCTTTTGTACTTGCCACATCTGCGCCGTTATTTCTTCTTTCTTGAAAATACCTGCTACCAGTCGCCGATGTTTTCCTCGCGTCGTCTGCTTCCGATGAAATTATTCCAGCTCGTAAGCAATGCGATACATTGCCTAATCCTGGCTTAAGGGTCTCCAATTTGCTAAGCCCCACTGATAATTTTTACATTAACCAGCAGTAAGTAGATATCCCGCTCCTCGCAACATATGGCCCTACTGTTGGTTTTGGCGGTAGTGATATCACTTAGCGTTTTATTACTACTATTCAACAAACCACTTTACAAGATATACATGTTAGCGCAACGGGTATTATAGCCAAATAATTCAATTACTCCACTCATTCATTTGAGAAACTTTATTCTATATTTCAAACGTTCGCTGCTACAAAATACTGCCAACACACACTTCTATCTATACAAGCTCTCTCCTAGTACTCTCTCGCCATATTGCCATCTTCACTTTCTCTATACACAATCACAGTAGTACCAACTACAACAAACTAAATTCTAAAAAAAACTTAAAATTACCCCAAATGTCTACACAAACTACTCATGCTGTGAAGTCTATTTAAACTATTTTATTTACAATTATTTTTTATTACAATGATTTTGTGAGTGGGATCTCACACGGTCACCTTCCATTTTTAAACGACCAACACGGGTTTCACTTTTAACCACGCTCATGTAAAATCCTGTCATTCTTCAATAATTAAATTCAAGAAATTGTAATTTTTACTTGTGATCTGAAGGGCTTCTTGAGTCTATTGAGCAAATGTAGGTTTCTGATTAAGAAACCTATATCTTTCCCCAATTAAGTTTTTGGATTTGATAAATATCTGACTATTACTTCATACTCATCTGCTGTCTTATTTGCAGTGGCAAAATAATATTCTGTAATCCATTATCTCAGTTTTGCAAAGGGTTCCTCTAAGCGGCTTGGTCTCGTGGGCCTCGTCTCCTGTCCTATCGTTTCCGCGCCACTGCGTGCATGGCACATAAACATCTACGTACGACATAATCAAATCTCCCACTTACAGCTGACCGCGTGCCTTACTCCAGTTATCAATGTAATGTATGTTTACTGATCAATGGTATTGGAGTAACACCGTCTCTATAGGTATACAACACAAGTTCATGCTTCATATAGTGTTTAGCGATGTGTGATGAGATACTGCGAATTTACAGATAAATAAGTGAATCTCATTTGCATCTGTGTATTGGCTGACAAAGTTTCCATGTTCCACATATCTTTCTGTAGTGGTTTGATCTAACACGGTAGACCGGCCTAGTAAAGGGACCTATATCTTTACGTAGAAAACCTAGCGCGGAGCGCCCTACCCTGACTCTCATGAATAAAGTTTCGCCAAACAGAAAGGATAGATTAAATGCCCATAAGGATCGCAGCCAAAACCAGAATTTGAGCTGTGGACCTTCTGATGTCCAGCAAAACCACTTAACCAATGAATCGTCAAACCGCTCAAATTATAAATAAACATGAACATTGAATTGAGCCTACCACATTCGTTCCTGGGTGGTCTTTCTACACCTGTAAAATTACAACTTACAAATATCATAATATGCACTTCAAACATTAGCATCTTTAAAATAAAATATAAATGAAAATTAGCTCACATATTTGATGTTTTTCGCATGCACCATTCTTGTAAAATTACACTTACTCTTAGCATTGTGTCAATATTGTTACTCTACCAACGATAAAGCATCTTTCCTCGGAGCTGATTCGAGATGATGTAGCCGCTAATGGCTGGTTATTACACCCTCTAGTGCCGACAAATGACGAGGGGGCGTAATCAGCCGTCTGCAGTGGATACGTCAGCCCAAAATAGCCCTGAGGTAGGCCCCACGTTCAGTGCCGAAACGTTGACAGTAACAACAATATTGGCGCGGCACTCAATTCGCAAAGTAACTGCAATTTTACAAAATTTATCTCCGTTTCCTTAAAAGTCTTTTAACGCGATAATTTGTACTTTTTTTTACAGCGATTTTAAGGATTGCCCGTTTTAATAATGTATACCTACGACATAATTTGTGGTCACCTTATTTGGTAGTAACAGTGGTCCCAAAGATAAAAATACACAACTTAGCAGAAAATATTTTGGTACCTGATAATTTTCCTATGATTTACCACAGTAATAGTAAAGAACTTTAGCATGTGGTGACCGCAATACTTCTTTACCGCCTGAGTATTTGAGGAGATGAACAATAAACGTGAAACCTAAAATTTTGGTGGAAACGTACCGTAGGGTTGTGGTTTAACGGTTAAGACTGTCGTTAAATTGTCATTTTTCCCGCTGCGCTCACTTGTGGTGAATAAGGAAGGCTTCGACTGAGCTCCCGTACACTACACACCCACGAGATTGTTCGGGGGCAGACGCATATTATGGATCGCTAAATATAGCAGCGAGATCGCTCGCGTCGGGCTCACTGGCCATTAGCATTTTAATTAACCAGTGTTTACAGAGAGCGTGACAAAGGCAGGCAGGACAAAGCGTGTCCTGCCGAGGACACCGGCACGGGAGGCAAACCGCCTTGTCGACAAGGCAGCCTGGCGTGCTATGTTTTTGTTAATCGAGATTCAAGCAAAAGAACATTGAAAAACGTAGACACCACCTAAAACAAATAAGGAACTCATTAACTTCGTGCCAAAATCTTTATAAAAAAAGAACTGTTGATCTACCTATAAAAAATTGACACACACTAAAATAAAAACTCAAGTAATCAACTGTCAGTTTACACAAGGCAATAAAAGATTGTAACAAACAAATTATTTGGTTATTAATTATTAGTTATTTCATTATTTACTGTGGTTTAATATATTGGATGAAATCGATTTCAGAAAGACTTCATAATTAAACGACGTTAGTCAGAGTTTATTCAAATACTAAAGATATGAATACAGATTTAAATGAGTAATTTACCATCTGGGGATAAACAAAACAAATAGCGTCGACAATTAGATCTGAAAAATCTCTTAATCTCAGTTTTTTTTATAGCAGATCACATTTCAATTAATTCTACCTTACCTTATTTAATTACTAACTTCTTTTGATAATCAATCATATTGTTAATAATTTGGCAAAATTAATAATTAAGTGACTAATAATTAATTAACAAATGAAAAAATCGCACCCAACGTGGGGTACGATTAAGAATCCCGCGCTCTTCCAAATGTTCTAGCCCGTGACAGGTGGTGCATATCAAATCAATCATCTCATTTGTCTATAGTGTTTCAGTTGTTGATACTATTTATCGGCCCATGTAGATTTGTCTTCTTACAGTCCATGGTAAATTAATAACCTTACCTATGCTTTAGGACACGGACATTGAAGAATCGGGTTGTTAGCAAGGCTCAGACAGATGAAATCAAACAGATGTAATGAGAAAAGACGTAATAAAGAATGAGAACCTTATAATACAGTAAGAACGAATACATTAGAGGTAGAGACGGCATGGTTCAAAAGAAAGCAACAATGAAAGTGGTACATGATACAATACCAATAAAGATGCATTGAATTGACCTACAAGAAGGCCTATAGGAAGGGCAAGAGACAGTTTGTTGAAAGTAATGGAAAAAGTTTTACAGAAAAGAGGATAGCACAGAACCAAATTGATAACAAACAGAAAGAAGAAAATCAAAGGCTTTTGTGTGAAGCAGAATTGTACAATGATTAGAAACTCTGGATGTGGATGATTAAGAGTATATTCTCCAAGTGAGAGATCCACATTTTCTAAAGCTATGTTTTCACCTGACAACGCACATGAGTCCTGCTGTGATCTATGCTACTTTGTACCCAACAACCGTAGTTACATGTGTAAGTTAAGTATCTAAATATTGCTGACTTGCGTTGATATTTAATTTAATGACTTCTTCGTGTTAAAAGTAACGTACTCGGAACGCAAAACTCGATTTGGTCGTACAATGGATCTGTGAAAACATTTATTTTCCGTTCAATTATAACCAGTGGTTAAATATCTCAGATCGGTAGTGCCTGGTCAAAATTGTAACGATGACAACACAAGACACTTTTGAGTAAAGGTAAAGTTAATCGTGAAAGACACAGGGCTTCTGAATCTAGTTGCCGCTTTCCACAAGATTCGCGGAGGTAGAGTTCCGCATTCCAATTCACAACCATTGGCACTAGAACAGCGGTTCCCAATTAGTTTTCCCCGAATACTACTTCAAGGAACAGCTCAGCCTAGCATACCCTTACGCCTGAAACGATCTACTATATAATTTCCTAAGCTCACTCATTCACTCACCTCGATAGCTATTGGCTGGAGAACGGTGTCACGTGTCAGCCTTCGCTCGCAAAACAGCGACTAGAGATACCATTAGAAAAAATTCGTGGTTATGTCCACAATTTAATAGCTAAGCAACTGCTACAAATTAATTGCCATAATACATTCATTAAGTTTGCTTTTCATTTCACAGTTTCATACTTAAAAAAATTTTATACATTTTGTGGCTGAAAAAACGTATATCTGCTTTTCAGTAACATGTTGCTAATAAAAGCATTAAAAAAAAATAAACTTTAAAAAATTAAATTTCTCATAGTCTCTGCTGTAACTATGAATTCCAATTGTCATTGCAGCTTAGAATAAATTTCAATTTAATTAAAACTTTCACTAATGTTGTTGCTTGACCAAAGTTTATGCATTACGGTTTACTTGCTTTTTAGGTATTTTACTGACCACTTTCGTTATTGATGTTTGTTCATGTTCCCTGTACGTGAGATATTAGCTTATTTTTAGTGGACATCTGACCAAATGTGTTACCGAATCGACTATCCTGGCAATTCATTTCTTCGGAGTTGCTCAACTGTTTATTAATATGGAATGTGTATTAAATTCTCTGGCCGTTACGGTTTTTACGACCAATGGTTACATTATGAGTGTTTGCCCAGTCTCAATAAAAAAAAAACAACGTGATACTTTCGAAGCAAACAGGATTTTTTTTAAATTTTGGAGAGCGAACTTTAAGAGTCAAGTTTGTGTTTAAGGAATTATACTATAGTGCTATCGTCCCTGTTCGTTTTAATCCCTACATCTATTAATGCTTCTGAGTTCTTAAAGTTCAGAGATTTTATTCACCCTGAAACACAGGTGAAGCATATATTTGGTCAAATCTGGTCAACCTGTCATCATCTTTCATGCTAAAAACTGGAACTATTCTAGACCCGTGACGATACGCAAAAAACGGTGACGGGCTTACACTAGAAAATAATAAATGTGTTCGTTCCAGTCGAGTGCTTCTCACAATCACAGCATTACAGTAATATAATTCACACACACAAACAGTTTGTCCTAAAATATATTTTGCCAGCAGTAATGTCTGCATAATTTTTTTTCTCTTATCTTGGTAATTACCGTAACCAAGACATTACCGAGCGTACCTTTTGGGGCAATGTCACGTGCCCGCTCCGGCCATTCTTTAACTTCTAATTGCGAGATATAAAATTTTATTGTGATTTAAGTATTCTTTACGTAATCTATAGTATAAAAAAGTGCTAAAAATTGTAATTAAGTTGCTACGATTCTGGAGTGCGGGGGTTTTGTACCACGGTGCGGTCCACCTGATTTTTATAATCTCTGTTGTTTCCCGAAACCAGGCAAGTGCAGGGAACTTTCTTCAATAATACACTTCTCTCCTGGCTCGAATGCCTCTACATTGACAAGCCGTGAAGGTCAGATAAAAAATCATAAATAATTGTTCATACCATTCCTACGTAATCTACACATCCCTCCCGTTTCCCGGTCCTAACTTAGTATTGTCTTCGTTGGGGTATTTTACCAACGTTGTGTAGTTATTGGTTTTACACGGTAAGATAAGAGGAATGTACGACATTATTTCCACAATTAACGCAACATTTCAAAGATGTACGAGAGAAATGGAGAAGATGGGTTGAGTAAATTTATCAACAATGACATATTAATTAGCCACCGCAACATACCAGATGAGTGGTAAAAAACTATAGCGAGAAGAAAGATGAGGAAAGAAGTAGTATTAATTAATATAGAATGAAGCGTGAAGATCATTAATTTTTAATTTTTAGGTACCAGACGTTTTGGCAGCGGTTTTTGATATGCTGCCATATCGGATGCGGAAATATACAAGGGTTACCGTCTTATTTCTGTTAAGACTACAGTTGATTTTATAGCGTCTTTGAAGGAAGTTTTGTGAACGGTACACACTTTTCAAATGATTACTTTTTCAAAATTTTCAAAATTACTGACGTTATTTTTTAAAGTACCTCAAACGTTTCTTTATAGGTCTAAAATTATTAGATGTATCTGACATAGAAGGAAATTATTTAGTACACCTCGTTTTTTATGTCCCCGTAACATAATTATTGACTTAAAGAAGGGGGGAAAATGTTGTCTTACCAGCTCGTAAATAAACGTCTTGGTTTGATGAGTCATAAAAGCAACCTTTCAGAACAGTCTTTAGTGAAAGGTTCTTGACATAAAAGCTGAGTTAATTACCATGCATCCTATACTCTCTTCCCTCTTCACTGCAGTCAATGTCAGACAGCGTGTAGGATAGTCCACACATCTACGAGGGTCACAAAGCTTAACATGTTTCGTTCTTCGTAATTTCTAGAGAAATAAATGATTAAATTAAGTGGATGTTTGGGAAATTTCATTGATATTGTAATGCTACGAGGTCTTGGGTCAGGTTAATACAGTTTTCCACAGGAACGAGCATTAATTTTATTTCTTGGCAGATTTTACAGCTTATTGAGGATGAGATCACTAGAGTCCAGAGAGGGTTGTGAACTAGCAGTGGTAAAGAGATCGTTCACGGATATGAAGAAACCATCCCGGCATTGACAGGTAGTGATTTCTGAAAAGATTTGAAACCGAAAATCCTATCTGCTGATAAAATGCACAACAAATACTCATTTTTCCTTCTATTCGCAACAGAAATGGATTTTTTTTGCTTATGTCTTTCTTATGGGTTTACTCCTCGTCGACGTCAAGATTATTACAGGCGGTAAAGGAATGGGGCAAGAAAAGGGAAGGAAATCGGCCATGGCGTATTGAAGGAAGCATCCCGGTATTCGCCTGGAGTCTTCTGGGGGAACCAGGGAAAAACCCATATCTGGATACAAGGACGGATTCGAACCCGCGAAATTATGAATCTACCTTTTTCCTATAAAATTATGCTCTCCGTTATAAATGATAAATTTTGGAACTGTCCATCTGAAAGCGACCTGCCTTTTTGAAACTCCTGGATTTGTACTTCTCTCCAATAATCCAAATTTTCTACATCTACATATATACTCTGCAATTCACAAAATTGTGGGTGGCAGAGGGTGCTCAGCACCAAAGCTAATCTCTTCGTTGTGCATTCCAATCCCTAATTGTAAATAATTCATATAAGAATCAGTACGCACCTTATTTCTCTAATCTTATCTTTCCTGTCATTCCGACTCAAATAGGTTGGTGGACGAAGTATTTCACTACACTCGTAGGTGAAAGTGGGAGTACGCAAGTTTACCAATAAGTTTACACGAAACGCACGTCGTCTATCTACCAGAGACTCCCAGCCTAGTCTACTAATCAGTTCTGTGACGCTTTCATAAGGACTGTAACAAGCGGTCACGAATCGAGCGGCTCTTCTCTGTACTTTCTCTATACTTTCGATCAAACCCTTACGAAACGGATCCAAATGGCACAACAGTAAACCAATTGTGGACGCACAAGAGATTTGTACGCTATATCCTTTGTTTTTTCATTATAATTTTTCAAGATTCGACCTTGGAATCGCAGCCTAGAATTAGCTCTACCTACTAACGAATTAATGTGTATGTCCCATTTCACGTTCCTTAGTACTGTTACCCCCAAATGTTTCATAGAATCGACCATATCAATAACTGAACTGTTTACCTTGTATTTCTGAACAATCGGATTCTTTTTGTTACTTATGCCCATTGTCTTACACTTTTTACAATTTAGTGTGAGTTTCCACTCAGCGCTCCATGCCAAAATAACATCCAGATCGCGCTGAATTTCTAAGCAATCAGCCCAATTCCTTACTTCCCTATAAATAACCGCATCGTCAGCAAACAATCTAAAAATGCTTTTCACTTTGTCTCCAAGATCGTTTATAAAAATTAAGAAAAGAAGTGGTCCTATTACACTTCCTTGAGGTACACCCGATGTAACATCTAGATTAGAAGAACTTTCTCCTTCAACGACAACATACTGCGACCGACCAGTTAGAAAATTCTTTATCCATTCACAAAGCTGATCCGATTTACCGTACGCTCGAAGCTTCGCTAAAAGGCGGTTGTGTGGCACAGAGTCAAAGGTTTTCTGAAAATCTAAAAAAAAAATTGCATCTGCTTGTGAACCTGCATCAATAACTTTCATTACGTCGTGTGTAAATAGGGCCAGCTGTGTTTCACGTGATCTTTTCTTCCGAAATCCGTGTTGATTTGTCGTAAGGAAATTATTTTCATCTAGAAAATTCATGATGTTCGAGCATATAATATGCTCCATAACTCTACTACAAACAGATGTTATAGATATGGGACGGTAGTTCTAGGATCACTTTCAATAACTTCCCGAAATTTCTCCAGGCAAACGCAGAAATTGTTCCTTCAAAGACCATTCCCGAATTATTTCTCGTTTCTTGCCTAATATTATCGCAAACTCGAGGAGCTGTAAAGCGATAGTTTAAAAAAAGATTGTCTAAAGGAATGCAAAACGTAACTGTTAAATTAAAATTGGAAATCTTATTCATGCATCGTTTAAATTTTTATCCGAAGACGCTGCTTCAGTTTCTAGCGCCAAACACGGCGGTGGTAAAATTATTAAAGTTGTTTCACAACTGCTGAACTGTTTGGTTATAGGTGATATAATTAATTGTGAAGGGTCAGTTAATATTCTCCGTTCTCAATACTGTGGAACTGATCACGAAGTGGAAATAAACAGGTTCCAGTTCTTCCCTGCTCGACCCGTTGGCTTTGTTGGCTGCGGTACGTGATGATGTCTGGCGCTCACACAGGATTATCCCGATTCGAGTGCTCATGGTGGAAGCTTATGGTTTTACGCTTCGTCGACGTCGAGGTCATTAGAGGCGGGAAAGTACTGAGGACGAGGAACGTAAAGGAATTCGGCCATGGCCTTTTGAAGGAACCATCCCGGCATTCACCTGGAGCGATTTGGGGAAACCATTAAAAACCAAATCGGGGATTCGAAGCCACGTCATCACGACTGCGAGCCTAGAACGTTAACCGTTCACCCACCACGCTCGGTCATGGTGGAAGAAATGTTCATTATGATGATTTGACCGGCTGGAGATGAGAGGCGGTTGTGCAGAGACGTCTTAGGTTAAATCCCAAACCTCTCCGTAGGTGCGTACGGAATGAGAGTATACGACACTGTCGATGGCAATTCTTCCGCCGGTTGGGGATGTTAAGCCTGGCACCCTTTGGTGTCTTTCAGAAAAATAGGCGTGAAAGGGCCAGCACTAGATTTCACTGCCTCCATCCTTTCACCTCTCGCCTACAACGCAAATGACACTGCACCGAAGACGCATACTATCTCAGCCACAGTTACAACACTTACGAACGCTGATGTACTGGGGAAGGAAACGGGAAACTATTTCATGTTCCCAGGCTTTGCCAAGAAGGATTGTAAATCCATCATGGTAAGCTGGTAGCCGACTACGCTCAAACACTGGTAGGTGTTCATAAGATGAAAATACCATCAGTTTCAATATTAACTACTACAGAACATTAAAGCATGAAATATTTAGAAGTAACGAAGGAGCACCACATTTCATCAGTCAATTGAAAAATACTCTGTGCTACAATAAAACAACAAATTGGCCAAATTAATTATTTTCAACACGTGCTTTGCATGAATTTTTTTTGCTGTGCATTTGAATTATATGCAGTTCCAGTCAGGTTAAAAATCAACATCTACAGGCAACTGAAACGAAAGTGATCAGAACTATAAACAGGATGAGCAAGGATGAGATCAGGAATAACTAAACAGGAAAGAAGTTGGCGTCAATTTACCTGTTCTTAACGTCGAGGGTCGACGCATACTAGTGTTTGGCTGATCTGTTTGGTAGGGTTTATCCCAGAATGGCAAACAAATAGTTCTAGAGTGAGCTGAAAGAAATAATGTCAACAGGAAGACTAAGAAAATAAAGAATACAGACTGTGAGATTAGAGGTTTAGCATAATACAGGGCTAGTCAAAATGATTGCTGTGATTTCAGAAAATTACTGCAGATTTATTATTTGACATATACTTACAAGATTACACAGATATATAAACAAAATGTAAAAGTTTTTTGAGTGTCTACAGATTCTCAATATGTGCACCTTTAGTGACTCTGCGCACATCAAATCTATAATCTAGTTCATCCTATACCCAATGCAGCATGTCTCTGTCAATGAGAGAAAATGCATTGGTGATTGCGAACCCGCAGGTCTGGCAGATCAACTGGTACTGACGGCACGAAGACTGTGTCTTTTCCGAAACCCCAAACAAAGACTATACCTGCGGGTTCACATCACCAATGCATTTGCTCCCATTGACAGAGACATGCTACATCCGGTATGGGAAGAACTCTATTATAGACTTGATGTGTGCAGAGTCACTAAAGTTACACACATTGAGCATCTGTAGACACTCAAAAAAACTTTCACAGTTCGTTTATATATCTGTGTAATCTTGTAAGTATATGTCAAATAATAAATCTGCAGTAATTTTCTCAAATCACTGCAATCATTTTGACTAGCCCTGTATTTGAACTGAGAATATGTTCAGTTATATAAGATGTATAGTTGACAAGAAGAAATTTTGGGCGCTTGTGTTCGAGAACCAGGAAACTGGAGTTGGTAAATGAAGTTGTTTTAGATTTTGCTGTAGCTTTTTTAGACGCTGGGCAGAGGCGCGTGGGAGCGACCTTTGCGAGGTGATTACTGCGGTTGTTCCGTCATTCTCTATGCGGTGCGGTGGTCTAAATGCGTAAAGCACGAGCCGAGCGCAGCGGGCTGGGCGGTTCGGAGGCGCTCGGGCGTGTTCGGGCGCGCTCGGCTACGCGCTGCTGCCGGATGCGCCCGCCTGCAGCTGCCGGCCAATGTCCTTCTCAAGGTCGCCAGGCGCCCGGCGCAAGGACACGGCCCCCACCGCTGGCTCGCCCCACTTATTGCAGACCACAGCCGCACACGGACGTGGTACTCGGTAATAAATTCCTTCAAGTCTCTTCTCACATTTGATTCCTTTCATTCTGCGTCTCACTTTCGCTACTGAATTCGCAAACGCGATAGTCAATAAAGACTGTTATTCAAATGCCTCTCGTTACTTTTAGGGAATAGGCCGACGAATGAGAAGATCCTTTGGACATAAATACATGCTTTGCTGTGAGTTAAAGATCTATATAAATTCTTCATATAAATCAAAAATGAGTTCTTTATTTGATGATTCGATTTATGTTTTTCAGTTGAATATGTACAGGCAGAATATATAAAAGCTTCATAAATATGACACCTTGTCAGTGTAAATACATCATCTTGCAGCCTTCTGGTTTATGTAGGCGAGTGAGAACGTTTGCATATGCTTGTGCACTTTGCTGCGAAGGAAAATTCATTTATAGAGGTTAAACTATCTTCTTGTTTTAGTTATTAACATGAGGATTAATTTGTATCAATTCTCCATGTATGCCACTTCTGTTACTTCCTTTTTAATTCTACATAACTTCTGCGTTCATGTCATTCATAATTTGGTTCATATAGTTTAATCTTCCACTGTAGTTTGTTCGTGCTATCTTTCCCTCGACTTAAGCAAACCATTGTGACGCAAAACATGGCCTATCATCTTGTTTCTTCTTTTCTGTAAGTCCTTCCAGAATCTTTGTTCCTCAGAAGCTCTGCTGAATACTTCATCACTGGTGACATAATCCATCCAGCTTATCTTCAACATTCGTCTGTAACGCCAGACCTCAAATACTTCCAGTCGTTTTCCTTTCGTCATCCCTACGGTCCATGATATACATCCATATAGGGTTATGGTCCAGATATATGTTTTTAGAAGACGCTTACGCCTTGACAACTATGTTGTAAAATACATATATGTCGAATACATTTAGGTTACAAAAAAGAAAAATTCCAGTAATACGCAAACTGTTTTCAACTTGCTATAGAATCATCAAGTTCATAATTTTGCATTACCATTCCGAAATAGTTAAATGTTATCTCTAACTTTTTTCGCGTTAGTATAGAGATAGATGAACACTTTGATTGTGATTTTGAAAGATGCTTGTACTCTCCTGGATATATCCGTTCTGAAAGCTTCACTATAGTCAGTTCCTTTCGTACTACCATGCTCATATTAATCCGAACGACCTGAATTGCACATCGCTACATTTCATCCTGGGACTTATTCAACCCATTATACACATCTACCAAGACAGTACTATACCCGGTAGGTGGTACATTCATGTTAATATCCAAAATTGAGACTCACCCACCTCACAAAAAAACGTGACATATTTTAACATATTCGTTATAGAAACGAAAATATGGATTGTATTTCGTTAATAAAAGAGTTGTGCAGACATTGAAAGCACTTCATTTTAGTTTTTTAAAACATTCAAGAGAAATTACGTGTCCATACAGAACATTAAAAGTTAACATTTTCAAACAAAAAGTTAATTTTGAAGAAACGCTAGCGTCAAAAGAAAGGAAGACGTTATACCGATCATCTTTCACTTAAAATAACTGACTATTAATGATAAAATCAATATTTGCCATGTAAAGATAGTTTTAGGTGAGTGCGTTGACAAATAATTGCAGATTTTTGAAGTTAGTTAATTTTGCGGTGTGCTATGAAGACATGTTGTTCCCTTATTACCACATTTAAAATTATTTTAGAAACATACGGAAAAAATTATAACTAAATGACTGTTGTCGGTGACATGAGATGTCGTCAACGCATTCTGAGTTGACAGTATTTTAGCGTCAAAAAAACTAATTTTCACCTACCATTAATAACGAAAGCTGCTTAAGGCGAAATGAACACTCTTTTCAAAACAAAAACAAAACATGATGAGGGGTCAGTAGTTGAAGGCACAATTTCACAAATTGTTGTCACCTTTGTGGTTTTAGTGGTGTTTCATAAACAGGCAAAGAACAAAAATCTAATACGCCTTTTTAGCTATAGCAATATTCTGTGGGTGGTGCTGTTAAAACTCAAACGACAGGTGAAACGTTGGTTTGATGTTCTTACCGAAAACGTTATTGGTAAGTATCCAAGGACGTGGATTTAAAACATTTGGTAATTAACGAACTGCTTCGATTGCTAGCGGACACGTTTGAAATCATTAGTTTATTTCGCGATTTATACGCTTTTTGCTACTTGAAGTTATTATAGTAGGCCAACTTTTCACTCCATTCTGATGTTAATACTATGGTGAACTCTTCCGACAGTAGTCCGTAAAGAACCTGCACTGATTTGAGGGGTGAAATTGTTACCAGTCAACTGGTAACCCAGAATACAACCAGAAGTTTAACAAGTGCGAAAATTTTAGAAGCTGATACTAATCAATAATGAATGACAATGAACGATTGTTTCTATATTTTGTAACTGTTGTTTATGAGACATATAGTTTCGAGGAATACACAGGAAACTGGGAACAAGGAAACGTAATGCTGGCCGATATGTGTATAACAGTAGTTGACCCCTCTGCTGCGGTCTTGGTAGGACTCATTCGCTGCTACTGTAGGCATCGCGGGTGCCGACCCGGAAGAATGGTGGTTAGCGCTCGGGTAGTTCCTGGAGCAGACGGTTCGATTCCAGCCTCGGACATAAGTGATTTTCATGAACTGTTACGTTCTTCTTGTGTTTAATGTACTGTGGATCACTAAAATCACAACATACACCAACTGAGAAGCTAAAATAATGGAGAGGCTGCACGTATCGATAAACTTACACAAATGCTTTCTGGTTTATTTTTTACCAATTCAGTCTTTAAATGAATGTTATATTTTTTAAATGTCACGGAAAAGATTATTTACCAAGGATTGTAAAGGAATCCGGCCACGGTATTCAAGTATGAACTAGTCCACTGTTAGCCTGAAATTATTTCGTTAACCCTCTGAAATCCAAAACATGGATTTTGTTGACCGTGACATACACAAAATTACTGACAAATATACTTGAAAGTGGACATCCAAAATGTCAGTGCCAACAGAACTGGTAAAAATTTCAATGATTTCATGAAAAGAAGTACAGCTTCCAAGGCTTACTTTTAACTTAGATAGAAAGGCAAGCCAAAGTTTCGATACGATAAAACTAGTTTTCGTAGCAGTTACTGATTCAAAATGCTATTCAGGCATCCTATCAGAAGAAATTGTTCTACTGTCATTGTTGTATACAACTAAGTAAGTGACGTTAAGAGCAAAGTTATAGTCAGAACGGATAAACTTCTTGATCATAAAAATCTAACAATTTCCGTCAAATCGCTTAAATCAGTTAATGGTGATCTGTTACTGTGATCTTAACTGTCTCCTGTAGCACGCTTATTACTGAAAGAAAATTATTGATTTATGTTCACCAATCTAATCTATGTATCAACTAATTTGCTGTCATCACAGCTATAGAAGGATGGAGTTCAATACTGTGAAGACGTAACAATGTTTTTAATTGGTTAGGGCTTTACTACTAGTCGATTTCAAGGTCATTAGGGCACGGAGAACTGCTGGGGAAAGTAACGCCAATTATCGCAACCATGGTAAATCGGGAAACACGTCGCGGCATTCGCTTGGAGTAACTTCGGAAAACCAAGGAAAACCGAAGTCAGGACAATCGGACCGGTGATCCAACATGCGAATTTCCGAATTCCAGTCTCGAGCGTTAACCACTCACCCAACAAGTTCGGTAACACAACAACCCCAAAATACATTCCCAAAGAAGAAACGGTTATACGTGGATCTCAAGTTTCATTAAGTCTGAGTAACGGTCTCCAGTAATTTATCGAATTACTGAAGCTGTTGAACCAAAAAATAGTGTCAAAATACTAAAATACAACAGCGATGAATGAGGACGAATTTTACGTAAGGATCTGAAATAATTTAATATTTCGAATATTGAAAATTATGAGTCAGCTGAAAAGGAGACCCTGCGATCAAGAACTTCACTGCAAACTGATCCAAACTTTTATAGTTTAGCGCTGTTATTCTCTGCAGTTGGTTTGTAGAATAGCTGAAGGAGGAAATTGTAACTTTACGCAGAGCATTTGACCACCGGAACTTGCTTCCATTTAAAGCAGAGGGTCTGGCTGCGAGTAATATTATAACGTCTATAAGCTGAGTAATGATAAAAAGCTACATTATCACCTGTTTAAAAAAGTTTTCTCACTGATAGGAAGCTATTATTTGACTTCCGTAATTGCTGCGGATGATTCTTTTCAAACATTTCTAGGACTCATTTTCAGTGATATTTCATTGTATGTGTACTAAGATTTCAGATATGTCAAGATGATGTTTCGCATTGTGGTTGATAACTTCCCTGAGTTTAACAGAATTCATTTTACATAGGCCATATCAAAACTGATTACATCCTTCTGCTTCCGTAAAAGTTTATCATCGCAACAAAACTAAGTTCTGTGAATAGAAACTTAGAACGCGTCGCTACGAACGTGAAAGTAGGTATTTAAATAATCTCCCGGTACGTGGCTTCTCACGAAACGTAGCCCACTTCTGCAAGATTTTAACTCGCTGTCTTGTATTTAGGCAACATTAATCAAGCAATGTATTTACTGCAACTTGTCAGTTCCTTTCCTTCATTTTTCCATGTGATTGTTTCATTAAAAAAAAAATAAACCATCTTGTTTAACATATGCTGATGCGTATATCCGTAACAATTTTTCTCAGCAGGTAGAAGAATAAAAAATCCTGTTCCAGTGTCATAAGCATATCTGTCGGTTTCGCGTGAGACATTGCAAGGAACGGTAGTCATTCCACTAATATTTGTGACAGTCGGGCATTTAAACGTATGATTGTGGTCAGCTGCAGGGCTGAGAGATTTTAAGTCTCAAAACTACCTGCGTTCTACTTCAGTAATCGCAGTGAAAGCTCACACTTTCGTTGAATCATAAGAGACACGAATATTGGTCAATTTTTAATTACTAGAAAATATAAATTAAAATTGGTCAGTTGCTAGTTTGGTTTATAGTGTATCAACTTCAATTCGAATATATATACATTCATAAAGCAAACTAGTAAAAAATGTTTTTTAAAAAGAGTTTGCTTCCAATTTTGAGAAATTTTTTTCCAAATGGTATATACAAATCAAACAAAAGATATGAGTTATAAATCTTATATAAATTTTGAAAAGCTTGATGTGAATTTTAACAACATATTTACTCTCCGATTCAATTCAGTAAGAAAGGATTAAGACCGGAAGAACGAGCGTCGTGGGTGAGCGGTAACGCTCGGGACTTGTGTTCGGCAGGAGGCGGCTTCTAATCCCCGATCGGCCATCCAGATATGGGCCATCCATGCCTTCCTCAAATCACTCCAGACAAATGCTGAGATGATTCTTTTAGAAGGCCAGAGCCGAATTCCTTACCGAGAGGCGCGATAGGAGCAGTGGCAAGGATGTCGGTCACTGCCCTTTAAAAGGAATAATTCCAGTTTTTATATGGAGTGATTTGGGGAAACCTTCAAAACCCCAGATCTGCATGACCGAACGAGGATTGCAGTCTATGACCTCCCGAATGTGAGGCCAGAGCGTCACCGCTTTTCTAAACCTTTAAATTAAAGCAAATAATGTTCAGGAGTCCTTACTTTTTGTATTGCCCTCGTATAATTAACGTGTATTCCCACCGTATTTTCAATTACCAGCAGTAATTTCCAGCATTATATAGTGAAATATATAAAATCTTTTGCTGAATGTGCTGCTCGTGTTGAATTATTACGTGTATTATTTTCGCGTTATAAAGGTATTCTTCTTGGTCGAAGGAAGTAGGAAAGTTAAGACTTTTCCCGGTCCCATGTTGCCACATTGGCTATTTCTGTATGCAGTTGAAGGTGGCTGAGTGGTAACGCACTTGCTTCTGGACATGGTGGTCTTGGGTTCGAACCCACGTTGTCCTAAATATTTTTTCATTCATTATTTCCTTGCTGTAAAATATATATTATATATGTAATAAAAAAACATTATTATATTTTACAGCAAATTGTTTAAAAATAAAGTCTGATCTCAAATGAGAATACACTTGTTGGATGTAGATCGATAACTTTTTGTAAGGGAACTTGTTGTGTGAATATAAGAAACGTTAATTATAAGCTACATTTACAGCGATTCGATTTCTATACAGTTTAGCATTCAGCATTATATTATGAAGTTATAGAATAGCTTAAAGTTTTGAACATTCTTTCCAACATTCCTGAAAGAAATAACTCAGTCCACAAATGTAGTATCATGGTAGCAACTAGCTATGTGCCATGCAGGGATTGTAGCATTTGGGCGGGGGGGGGGGGGGGAGGAGGAGGTGTACGGGTGGAAATAATGGCAAAAGGCACACCGGCCTGCATGGGGGAGAAGTAGAGGCGAAAGCCACTCTGGGTTACGCCTGAGGGTGGGATTATAGATGTTTATAAATGCTTCGTAATTTTAAATTCCCAAAAAAAAAAAAAAAAAAAAATAGAAATCAAATCACTGTAATTGTTGCTTATAATTAATGTTTCTTATATTCACACAACAAGTTCCCTTACAAACAGTTATCGATCTACATCCAACAAGTGTATTCTCATTTGAGATCAGACTTTATTTTTAAACAATTTGCTGTAAAATATAATAATGTTTTTGTATTACATATATAATCATATATTTTACAGCAAGGAAATAATGAATGAAAAAAACTATTTGTGACTAACGAGGGTTCGAACCCAAGACCACCATGTCCAGAAGCAAGTGCGTTACCACTTTTTTTTTGTTTTTTTTTTTTTTTTTTTTGTTTTTTTTTTATCAATTTATTGTTAACAAACAGTTTATACATTCATAACAGCAAATTTTACAAATTTGAATAACAGAATTTCTTTCTGAATTTCTGGTGATAACTAATCTAAAGGATTACAATTTGTCCCATCTCAGACTCTTCACTCGTTTTCGACGGGGCGCCCGGGGCGTATGGGAAGCTCGAGGGGTCCACTGTGGCGGCTGCAAGGCCTCTTGGGGCGTACTCATTGTCAGCGGTCTCTTCTTCCTCTTGCGTCAATCCGCACTTCAGTTCGTTGCTGGGTGTCGGTTCTGACGTGGGAACATCTCTTACCGGCGTCTTTTCTTCGGAGTCGGTATCTTCCGTCTTGCTTCACCATCGTTGTCTTGACTTACTGGTATCGCTTGAAAATTGTGGGTGCTGGAACTCTTATTTCTTCTGTTGGTTTTATGGAGGCATTATCACGCTCAAGAAACGTGCGAACTTATCTTTGTATTTTTCCCTTTTAAGTATTTTGTTGTGTTCGATGGTTAGGTAATACCAGAAATCCTCTAATGACATCTCTCCTCTTCTACTGATGACGTAGTGGGTGTAGTTGCCCAACAGCCAAAAATGAGCGTTTCTTTTAGTCGCAGGATAAATTGTAACATCTGGGAATAAAATATCTTCGGGCGTGAATTTCTGTGGAGTAGTTCTATTGATTATGGCTAGTTTGTTTTTCGTCCACCTCCATATGTCTGGAACTTCACATCCCAGCAGACGATGTTGTATCGTATCCTCTAGATTACAGCGTAAACACTGTGCGGAAGGGCTAAGGTGTAGTGAGAACAGCTTTTCATTTGAGTTTATCTTCCTATGTATTACTCTATGCCAAGTGGAACGTGCGTGGCTATTGATGTATTCATTGTGAACATTCTGCCATATTTTTTTCCAGTCGTCTCTTCTGTACGTAATTTCTAGTTTGCTTTGCGTTTCTCTTTGCAACATGTCATACAGTTTCTTAGTTGTTGGAATAGGCTCACCGCTGGTTATGTTTAAATAGCTATTTTCTATGTAGAATATGCGAAAATGTCTTAAATTTGCATTTATATGGCTGATATCGACTGGTGCCGTACTGCTTCGTGGTTCTAGTTCGTTTAATGTGTACCCTGTTATACTACTTTCCATGTCTTTACGGTGTTTGTACATGTTCCTCATGTAGATGGCGGTACATTTCGTTTGTATATCCACGAGCTTCAGTCCTCCTTTATCATATGGCATCTTAAGTGTTTTGTGATGGATCTTAAAAATGTGTCCACTCTGAATGAACCAATTTATCGCCATTTCCATTTTTTTGCTATTTCAATCGGTATTGGAAATATGTGAGCTAGGTACCACAGTTTTGGGAGGGCAACTGTGTTTATCAGCTGTATTTTTTGTATGGTATTTAGTTCTCTGTTTGAGAAATCTTTCATCTTGCTCCTAATTGCTGCTAATAGCGTCCTCCAATTTGCAGCCGATGCTTTCTGTGGTGTATTATTAAATTCAATGCCTAAGATCTTTATTTTGTCACGTGTTGGTATCCAGCTTGAGGTGGGTGCCTTGGTGAGCAAACCACATTACAATTATCTTTCATACCTTCATGATTAATAACTGTGGATTTTTAATTTTAATTTTTACGAAGGATTGGAAATTTATTAATTTAGCAAGAATCTCGACGTTGGTTGGAATTTAGGAAAAATTGTCACAATATGACATTTATTTCTTATCACTGGCGATTACAAGTCTGAGCGAATTTACCGTTAACATTAACACAAATTGGCAAAATCATAAAAGCAACGCTCAGAGTTACAATTAGCCGTCATGGGCAAGCAAACAATTGTATATTTACTTTTAAATATCTCAGAATCAAAATGCAAGAAATAATGACAACTGGAAACAATGAAAAATACCAGTTATGACTACCTCAGACAAAGGCATCATAATACTGTGACTTTACAGTTAAAAAGAAAATCATGGGCGCCAGAATGAACAATATATCATTCGAAAATAACTAGTTCTGGCAAATTATGCCGCTAGCTCAGGGGTTTTTACAATTACAAAGTGAGAACATGGACCTATCCTCTCAAAGTCGCTTACGGGTTCTGTTTCACGGAATGCACAATCACATGGCTTGGTCGTAATCAATTACCATTGTAGTTCTGCGTCTGATGTCTGTGATGAGTGTAGCGGACCCACGATATGTGAGATTATCTCACAAGTCGGCTATAGGCATCTCTGGTCTGGCAATGCGCATCATCGCATTACCGGCTGAGTTGCGGTGATAACCTTGCTCCAGCAAGGCAAGCTGCGGTTAGCGAAAGAAGTCAACTTTCCAAGTCAACCTCAGACTGGTGCGATCGAAGTTAGAATCTAGAATCCCAGCTCCTCGCTCTTCGGTCCACGAGGAAACTTCTTGCTCCGCCCACTTGTAGTCTCGAAGCTCACATACAACAAAAATTCCCAGGATTTTGAGTTATACGCTCATTTTGATTGGACCTTCAGGTCGGCACCTAATGTCACGTGATATCCTCGATATGTGATTTGGCCAAAGAATCCAACAGAGGTCGGACATATTCGGCTAAGTTCGCCGGGACGAGAGAACATTCGGGTTTCGGACGGCAGGCTTTTCCCGCCAGGAGAGTGACGTCGTTGACCGCCCATCCCCAGGGAGCAGGGTGTGTGGTCTGGCAAATCCCAAATCCGCGACTTTTTGTCGCCAAGGCTCGGGAACACCAAGATTAGCTTCAAGCCTACATAGCTCAATAATTCTTGAATATTCGCTTTGCTACGATACACTGTATAAGTTCACCATTTCATTACAGTCCTCACTTGGAATCTTGCGTACTTTATAAAATTACAACAAAAATCTATTCACGTGGTCGCCCAAGATTTATGTAAATTACTCTTATATTATTACATATATAATAAAAATGCACCTTGTAACGTGGCGACAGCGCGGCTCGTTACAAGCTTGTGCTCTCCGCATCCATAGTACCACTTATTTTCAGACTTGCGGATTTTTTTACATTGAGTTTTGCGTTTGAAGCCCTTTCGTATGTCCTTAGTAACTCCCGTATTTTCTGTATGTCTAATGAGTTGGTGGTGATAATATTTATATCATCTGCGTACGCGCACACCGCAATTTTATTCTCTCGGATTTTTAATCCAGTAACCGTATTGTAGACTGCTGCTAGAAAGGGCTCAACTGCGAGTGCGAACAAAAGCATGGACAGTGGGCATCCTTGTCGTATGGATCTTGTTATTCTTAATGGCTTTGTTATTACCCCGTTTATGAGTACTCTTGATGTCGCTTGGTGTAACAGCGTGTAGATTATATTACATATTTGTTGGCTGAAGCCCATCTTTTCCATAGTTACTTTTAGATATGTGTGGTTTATGCGGTCAAAGGCTTTATTGAAATCTAATGACAGGACGGATGCTTTTGCGTTTGCAGCCTTCGAGAGTGCAATTGTATCTCTGATGTTTGTTATTGTTTGAATTATCGATCTGCCATTCCCAGTACAGGTCTGATATTCCCCTATTACTTTCTCGGATACATTTCTAAGTCTTATGGCGATAATTCGACTGAATACTTTATAGTCCGAGTTCAGCATAGTGAGTGGTCTAAAGTTTTCTATGTCTTTCTTATCTGGTTCTTTGGGGATTAATATAATTAGTCCTTCTACTAGTTCAGTTGGAGCTGTGTTCATAGTCAATAGCTCGTTGTACATGTCTTCAAATTCTTGTTTTATTAAGTCCCAGAATTCCATGTAAAATTCTATTGGTAGTCCGTCCGGGCCAGGTGACTTCATTTTCGGGCTTCTTCTTATGGCGTTTTCTATTTCTTCCCGTGTTATTTTCTGGTTTATGGTTTCATTGTCTTGTTGAGATAACACCGGCTTGATGCATTGTAATATTTTGTTGACTTCTTCTTTATCAATTGTCTCTTCTGTATATGTTTTGCTTAGGTATTTTGTTACTTCTTCCTCTATTTGTTTTTGATCCACAAGTCTGTCTCCTCCTTCTTTTTTTAGCTCAGTTATTAGCTTTCTTTTTGCGTTCTGTTTTTCTTTGACAAGATGGAAGGTTGATGTTGTTTCTTCTTGTTGGATGGAGCCCGTTTTTGCTCTTATTTGATATCCTAGCAGTTTCCTGCTTGTTATTTTAACTATTCTGGCTTTGAGTTGTTTTATTTTCCGGTTGTTTTGCAACGTTTCTATGTTATTGGTACATAGCTCTCTCAAGGCCATGAAAAGGAATTCTTTGGTGCTATTTTCCCATTGCTTTTTCTGTCTGGAGTAGTTTATCATGGCGTCTCTGAGTTTGGGTTTTGCACAGTCCAACCACCATTGCATTGTTGTATTATATTTACTTTTTTGCCTCTTGCAATGGTTCCACTTGTCGTTGACTACGTGTTTCAGTTCGTTTTCCGTTAGAAGGGAGGTATTTAATTTCCACTGCCCCCTTTTTCTGATTATTTTTTGCGGGTCTAAGTTTATTTTACAGTGGTATGCATTGTGGTCTGAAAAGGCTAAAGGCCAGATCTCTACTGAGGAAACTTTGCTGGTTATGTCAGGTGAGATATAAATTCTGTCCAGTCTACTTGCTGTGCTCTCAGTGGTGTATGTAAAACCAGGAATTTGCCCATTTTTTACTTCCCAACTGTCTGACAGTGTTAATTTTTTTATTAAATACTCGAGTTCTTTGCATTTGTTGAAGTTTGGGTATTGGTCTTTTGGAGATATGACGCAGTTAAAGTCTCCTGCAAGTATTAGACTGTTGCAGGTACCTGTCAGTAATTGGGTTATCTCTGTTTTGTAGAAATATCTTCTGATTTCTCTATTTTGAGTTCCGGAAGGCGCATAAATGTTTATAATGCGCGCTCCGGCTATCATGCAGGCTATGCCCCTTCCATTTTCTAAGATTTCGACGTTTTGGATTTCGATACCTTCCTTGGTTAAAATTGCCGTTCCTAGACCGTTATCTATGCCGGGATTCTTCAATTCGTTGTATCCAGTGATGCTTAATGCACCTTCCCAGGCCACTTCCTGAAGGAGCGCTATATCTACCTCCGCCGCCCATAGATATTCTTTTAGGCATTGTATTTTTGTTGGGTTCTTTATCCCATTTACATTTAGGGTTGACACACAATATGTTTGAGTCCGCGTTGTACTTCTATCTGCCATTATGTATCTTTACAGTCACGTGTAGTTGTATCGTTCATATCTCTGCTTCATTTGATATATCTTCTTCCTCGGTGTCATCTAGTTCTTCCGACCATAAGGATACATTCTCTTCACGGGCTATATCCATGTCATGTGTTTCGACGGTCTTGTTTTCGTTGTTGCTTGCTTCCTTGTTGTGGTTTCCGCTATAGGGAAGTTCAGCAGATTTTGTTTCTGTTTGAATGGCGGGGATTTTCCTTGATTTTTCTGCTAGTTCTTCTGCTATTGAGTCCACTCTCCTCCTTTCGAGTCTTGGCCTTTTGGTATTGGGTGTATTTTCCTTCTTTCGTTCTCCCATTGATAAGGCTTCCTTTTTCTCTAAGGGTACTGTAAGCAATGGGTATTGTTTGGCATTTGGCACGGTTGTTTTTTTCGTCTTTCAGTGGTGTTTCGGAAGAGCGTGTTTTGACATTTTTGTTGTTTCCTTGCTCTATTGTGAGACTGTTTTCTTTTTCGTACATCGATTCTTGGGGTGCTTCTCTAATAAGTGTATTTTCTATCTCCATTGGGATGTTTGGTGGGTTATCCGTTTCCATTTCTAGCACAGGTTCATCATTTCTTGTTGTATTGATTCGGGTAGTACCGTTTGTCACATTAGCATATGTTTCTTTTAGAGGCTCCCCCATAATGGCTGTATGGGGGGCCAGCCGTTCAGATGGTAGTTGCAAGGGTCTCCTTTGAGTGCATTCCGCCTTGAGGTGATCATTGGAATTACATATGACACACGTTCTCGGCTGTCCTTCGTAAATGACAAGCGCCTTAAACCCTGCAATATTTACATACGAGGGTATGTGGGATTTTAAATCGATTTTGACAGATCTGATACCACTGTCTACCACGAATCTCCTACTACCATATCTCTTGTCCGATGTTACGTTGAATATTGTACCGTATTTTTCGAAAGCTCTCTGTATGCTATTTGTTGAGATTTCGAAGGGGACGTTATGGACCTTAACATTTCTTATACCTAGACCAGCATGCGATATAGAGACGCTGCTTACCTCGCCGTTGCTGTGGACGAATTTTCTTTCTCCATTAGTCTCCTTTATGATACGCAGACACTCCTCTTCATCTCGAAGCTTGACGTACACCACATTGGCGAGGAAGTCGACTTGAATGCCGTAAACACTCTCCTCTCGTAAGCCGATTTCATTGTAGAGCCACTCGTCGATTTCCACTGCCTTTGGACGCATGTACCCGTAAGCGAAGGAAAATTTTATCGTAGATTTTCGTACGAATTGATTTGCTTCCATGACTTTCACTAGGTTTTGTTGTATCTACTTGGTAAACACTTAACCACACAACACCAGACACCAGGAAAAATGCGAAGCGACCGCTCACTACAGCCGGCCGCAAGCGACTGTTACTCAGCCACCTTCAACTGCATACAGAAATACATCGTTAATTACATAACCAAGGTAAAGATATGTATTTAAAGATAAAAAATTTCAAGTAATCTGTATAAAGAATCAGACTGTTATTACGGAAGTAATAAGCTTTTAAAAAATATTCTAGATTCAAACTGGACGGATCTTTTTTTTTCATTTCGCCAATGTGTCTGCTCTCTTCACACCGTCCAGCTATGAGAGACGATTCCTGGTATAGGAAAATTGTTACACCACTGCCAGTAATCAGAAGACTCGGCAACGTTGTAGATAGCCAATGTGGCAACTATGGGACCGGGAAAAGTCTTAACTTTCCTACTTCCTTCGACCAAGAAGAATACCTTTATAACGCGAAAATAATACACGTAATAATTCAACACGAGCAGCACATTCAGCAAAAGATTTTATATATTTCACTATATAATGCTGGAAATTACTGCTGGTAATTGAAAATACGGTGGGAATACACGTTAATTATACGAGGGCAATACAAAAAGTAAGGACTCCTGAACATTAAATTATTTTCTTTAATTTAAAGGTTTAGAAAAGCGGTGACGCTCTGGCCTCACATTCGGGAGGTCATAGACTGCAATCCTCGTTCGGTCATGCAGATCTGGGGTTTTGAAGGTTTCCCCAAATCACTCCATATAAAAACTGGAATTATTCCTTTTAAAGGGCATGACCGACATCCTTGCCACTGCTCCTATCGCGCCTCTCGGTAAGGAATTCGGCTCCTGGCCTTCTAAATGAATCATCTCAGCATTTGTCTGGAGTGATTTGAGGAAGGCATGGATGGCCCATATCTGGATGGCCGATCGGGGATTAGAAGCCGCCTCCTGCCGAACACAAGTCCCGAGCGTTACCGCTCACCCACGACGCTCGTTCTTCCGGTCTTAATCCTTTCTTACTGAATTTCATGAATCGGAGAGTAAATATGTTGTTAAAATTCACATCAAGCTTTTCAAAATTTATATAAGATTTATAACTCATATCTTTTGTTTGATTTGTATATACCATTTGGAAAAAAATTTCTCAAAATTGGAAGCAAACTCTTTTTAAAAAACATTTTTTACTAGTTTGCTTTATGAATGTATATATATTCTGAATTGAAGTTGATACACTATAAACCAAACTAGCAACTGACCAATTTTAATTTATATTTTCTAGTAATTAAAAATTGACCAATATTCGTGTCTCTTATGATTCAACGAAAGTGTGAGCTTTCACTGCGATTACTGAAGTAGAACGCAGGTAGTTTTGAGACTTAAAATCTCTCAGCCCTGCAGCTGACCACAATCATACGTTTAAATGCCCGACTGTCACAAATATTAGTGGAATGACTACCGTTCCTTGCAATGTCTCACGCGAAACCGACAGATATGCTTATGACACTGGAACAGGATTTTTTATTCTTCTACCTGCTGAGAAAAATTGTTACGGATATACGCATCAGCATATGTTAAACAAAATGGATTTTTTTTTTAATGAAACAATCACATGGAAAAATGAAGGAAAGGAACTGACAAGTTGCAGTAAATACATTGCTTGATTAATGTTGCCTAAATACAAGACAGCTGAGTTAAAATCTTGCAGAAGTGGGCTACGTTTCGTGAGAAGCCACGTACCGGGAGATTATTTAAATACCTACTTTCACGTTCGTAGCGACGCGTTCTAAGTTTCTATTCACAGAACTTAGTTTTGTTGCGATGATAAACTTTTACGGAAGCAGAAGGATGTAATCAGTTTTGATATGGCCTATGTAAAATAAATTCTGTTAAACTCAGGGAAGTTATCAACCACAATGCGAAACATCATCTTGACATATCTGAAATCTTAGTACACATACAATGAAATATCACTGAAAATGAGTCCTAGAAATGTTTGAAAAGAATCATCCGCAGCAATTACGGAAGTCAAATAATAGCTTCCTATCAGTGAGAAAACTTTTTTAAACAGGTGATAATGTAGCTTTTCATCATTACTCAGCTTATAGACGTTATAATATTACTCGCAGCCAGACCCTCTGCTTTAAATGGAAAGCAAGATCCGAGTGGTCAAATGCTCTGCGTAAAGTTACAATTTCCTCCTTCAGCTATTCTACAAACCAACTGCAGAGAATAACAGCGCTAAACTATAAAAGTTTGGATCAGTTTGCAGTGAAGTTCTTGATCGCAAGGTCTCCTTTTCAGCTGACTCATAATTTTCAATATTCGAAATATTAAATTATTTCAGATCCTTACGTAAAATTCGTCCTCATTAATCGCTGTTGGATTTTAGTATTTTGACACTATTTTTGGTTCAACAGCTTCAGTAAGTCGATAAATTACTGGAGACCGTTACTCAGACTTAATGAAACTTGAGATTCACGTATAACCGTTTCTTCTTTGGGAATGTATTTTGGGGTTGTTGTGTTACCGAACTTGTTGGGTGAGTGGTTAACGCTCGCGACTGGAATTCGGAAATTCGCATGTTGGATCACCGGTCCGATTGTCCTGACTTCGGTTTTCCTTGGTTTTTCCGAAGTTACTCCAAGCGAATGCCGCGACGTGTTTCCCGATTTACCATGGTTGCGATAATTGGCGTTACTTTCCCCAGCATTCTCCGTGCCCTAATGACCTTGAAATCGACTAATAGTAAAGCCCTAACCAATTAAAAACATTGTTACGTCTTCACAGTATTGAACTCCATCCTTCTATAGCTGTGATGACAGCAAATTAGTTGATACATAGATTAGATTGGTGAACATAAATCAATAATTTTCTTTCAGTAATAAGCGTGCTACAGGAGACAGTTAAGATCACAGTAACAGATCACCATTAACTGATTTAAGCGATTTGACGGAAATTGTTTGATTTTTATGATCAAGAAGTTTATCCGTTCTGACTATAACTTTGCTCTTAACGTCACTTACTTAGTTGGATACAACAATGACAGTAGAACAATTTCTTCTGATAGGATGCCTGAATAGCATTTTTAATCAGTAACTGCTACGAAAACTAGTTTTATCGTATCGAAACTTTGGCTTGCCTTTCTATCTAAGTTAAAAGTAAGCCTTGGAAGCTGTACTTCTTTTCATGAAATCATTGAAATTTTTACCAGTTCTGTTGGCACTGACATTTTGGATGTCCACTTTCAAGTATATTTGTCAGTAATTTAGTGTATGTCACGGTCAACAAAATCCATGTTTTGGATTTCAGAGGGTTAACGAAATAATTTCAGGCTAACAGTGGACTAGTTCATACTTGAATACCGTGGCCGCATTCCTTTACAATCCTTGGTAAATAAACTTTTCCGTGACATTTAAAAAATATAACATTCATTTAAAGACTGAATTGGTAAAAAATAAACCAGAAAGCATTTGTGTAAGTTTATCGATACGTGCAGCCTCTCCATTATTTTAGCTTCTCAGTTGGTGTATGTTGTGATTTTAGTGATCCACAGTACATTAAACACAAGAAGAACGTAACAGTTCATGAAAATCACTTATGTCCGAGGCTGGAATCGAACCGTCTGCTCCAGGAACTACCCGAGCGCTAACCACCATTCTTCCGGGTCGGCACCCGCGATGCCTACAGTAGCAGCGAATGAGTCTACCAAGACCGCAGCAGAGGGGTCAACTACTGTTATAAACATATCGGCCAGCATTACGTTTCCTTGTTCCCAGTTTCCTGTGTATTCCTCGAAACTATATGTCTCATAAACAACAGTTACAAAATATAGAAACAATCGTTCATTGTCATTCATTATTGATTAGTATCAGCTTCTAAAATTTTCGCACTTGTTAAACTTCTGGTTGTATTCTGGGTTACCAGTTGACTGGTAACAACTTCACCCCTCAAATCAGTGCAGGTTCTTTACGGACTACTGTCGGAAGAGTTCACCATAGTATTAACATCAGAATGGAGTGAAAAGTTGGCCTACTATAATAACTTCAAGTAGCAAAAAGCGTATAAATCGCGAAATAAACTAATGATTTCAAACGTGTCCGCTAGCAATCGAAGCAGTTCGTTAATTACCAAATGTTTTAAATCCACGTCCTTGGATACTTACCAATAACGTTTTCGGTAAGAACATCAAACCAACGTTTCACCTGTCGTTTGAGTTTTAACAGCACCACCCACAGAATATTGCTATAGCTAAAAAGGCGTATTAGATTTTTGTTCTTTGCCTGTTTATGAAACACCACTAAAACCACAAAGGTGACAACAATTTGTGAAATTGTGCCATAATTACTGACCCCTCATCATGTTTTGTTTTTGTTTTGAAAAGAGTGTTCATTTCGCCTTAAGCAGCTTTCGTTATTAATGGTAGGTGAAAATTAGTTTTTTTGACGCTAAAATACTGTCAACTCAGAATGCGTTGACGACATCTCATGTCACCGACAACAGTCATTTAGTTATAATTTTTTCCGTATGTTTCTAAAATAATTTTAAATGTGGTAATAAGGGAACAACATGTCTTCATAGCACACCGCAAAATTAACTAACTTCAAAAATCTGCAATTATTTGTCAACGCACTCACCTAAAACTATCTTTACATGGCAAATATTGATTTTATCATTAATAGTCAGTTATTTTAAGTGAAGATGATCGGTATAACGTCTTCCTTTCTTTTGACGCTAGCGTTTCTTCAAAATTAACTTTTTGTTTGAAAATGTTGACTTTTAATGTTCTGTATGGACACGTAATTTCTCTTGAATGTTTTAAAAAACTAAAATGAAGTGCTTTCAATGTTTGCACAACTCTTTTATTAACGAAATACAATCCATATTTTCGTTTCTATAACGAATATGTTTAAATATTTCACATTTTTTTGTGAGGTTGGTGAGTCTCAATTTTGGATATTAACATGAATGTACCACCTACCGGGTATAGTACTGTCTTGGTAGATGTGTATAATAGGTTGAATAAGTCCCAGGATGAAATGTAGCGATGTGCAATTCAGGTCGTTCGGATTAATATGAGCATGGTAGTACAATGCAACGCGGGATAATAATTTGAGTACTGAGTCAAAATTGCATCAGAAATAAGGAATTAAATATTCATACAAAATACTACGAAATTGTTATTACGTGTTATGACCAAACAACAAGAATAAAATGGGTTGCTGATCAGGTCAAGAAAGGTTTAGATAAGAGTTTGAGGAAGAAATAAAATAAAAACTGTTTTGTTTTGTTTTAACGAATAAACAAACGTAGAGATGTGCTGGTATAGCCACTTTAATGTCTAGCATACTAAAATACCCTTACCCTGCAGAAGCAATCCAATCATGTGGCAAAAGATGAAGTACGTTGTCTTTGTTCCTCGGTTAATTTGCATCTTAAGTATGACAATGCAATACAAATTAATCTGAATGCAAAACTGAGAACATACTTCAGAGTTTGGTTTCGCGCTAAAGAAATAAAGAAATTTTCTTTCACATAAAGGAGATCTTGTGTAACTTAGTTGGGGAGGATGGTGTCTTTCAGCATAATTCGCACAAATTTGTTCTTACTACGAAACGTTAAGCGGATACAACACAGGGTCCATAATACCATTAAAGTTACTGAGTTCAGGTATGAAATGCATTGAGGCAGTCTAATCCTTCGACTGAACGATGCGATGTTAACAAGACGTCCTTTCTGTTTTTGTGTTGACTTCCTTGTATGTATTTTTATTTTATACCTAGTAAACACAAAAACCGTCAATCTGGCTTAGTGTCCCAAACAGGCAAACGTCCATACAGAGAAAACAAGTATTGCAACAGCAAAATTTCTGGGTATGATTTGCAAATAAGGAACAAAATTTAACCATCAGTAAATGTGTTGGAAATAGTTTTCTTTAAATACTATATAAAATAACCACGAATTTTTATGTGAAAGAGTGTGGAATTTATGTACAGCAATGCATGTAGAAAGCGGAAAAATTATATAACATTAGCCCCTAGCTACTTTTTGTCTAGAATAAGAATACCTGCCGTTTCTAAGACAGGTAATTAAAAACACACGTCTTAATATTTATGTGCAGGCTAGTAAGACCTTAAAAATAACACTACATTATTTTTTTTTTTATATAGGAGTTGAAAGGATTCCAAAACTGATACAGGATGGTCTGAAATCTTGACATTAATTTCTTTTTTCATCACTCTATCCTTTAGCTTACACAGTTGTGTTTGATAATCAGGGAAAAGAATATTTCCTAAATGATATACCTACCCAGGACTATTTTCAAGTGATGCATAGAAAAAAAAAAAAAAACTTAAATCCAAATGAGGAACACACCAGCAGTTTAGAATATGATTATTTTTTTTTGTCCTCTATAATAGGATGTATTATGCAATAAGTATATTAGAACAATTTCTCGCCTACGAATCGTGTGATAATCTATGTGACAGCGAAAGCATTGATTCAAAAGATTTTAACCAACATATATACTGTAAGTAAAATTTCCCATGCAGAAACACACTTGCTTTTCAGTTTATTTCTATGTGACGTCATACAGAAAACACAAGGATTTTTATTTTCAACCTGTGATAGGAGTGTTTGAATTGTTCAGAAGTTGCTAGAAATGTGCTTTGAACGGAAATTGGGTTTCAGACCCCAAGGTTGTTAATATATTTTAAAGTGAATACATTTACATGCTTATATCGAAGACCGTTTCAAGAAAACCAACTGCTATGCAAGAATGAGAATTTGAAAATTTATTGCTCAATAAGTATTAGTGATAACCCCGAGGGAAAAGGTATTGTTGGATAGCCTACGTTTGCGGCGTTAGGGGCGAGCCATACGTTCATAAACACTCTACTTGCTTGGAGGGCAAAGTTCACAGAATTAATGGTTCGCGTGGTCAGTTGACTTCATATAGTCACTGTAAATGGATGTCTACACGATCTTCAGCAAACAAACGTCAGTCGTTAGTTTATACTGTCAAGTTTCAGTCCGCAGTGAGATCGGGAGGAACAAAACAACATTTAACAGTACTTTTGGCGCGTTAATGGAAAAATTGTTAACAATATCGCGTGAAAAATAAATTAATGTCACAGAATAAAGAAACATGTGTCGACTCCGAAGATACTTCACAGATGCAGATGCTTTGAATAGCGTGTGGCGGGAGATATTTTAATTATGACTTTACACATCGTCGACATCGATATGATTAGAACCGAAAGGGGGGGAAGGAAATTGGGGTAAGGAACGGTAAGGAAGTCTTCCATGAAGTTTTGAAAAGAAAAAAGTGGAACGGAAAAGCGCTCACCCACTGCACGGCCTAAGACTCAGGTCCAGAAAATTTTTCCTGAGAACATCACGGGATATAATAGTGTCATTTGTAAAGGCAACAGTACAGTTGTGGAAAAGCAAGATTCCCAACATTTTTGGTCCACTGACAGTTATAAAGAGCTTGCCACCTGGTCATGCAGAGGACTGGAACGGCTGGAGATCGTCGAATCGATTGCGGACAGGAGTGGGCAGGTCCAAGGCAAATCTGGTGAAAAGGAGTTATATTGGCGCTACCAATATTAAGTGGTGAGCACCAAACCATGAAACATAATTCCATTGCCCTAAATGACCATCATCTTGCAACTAAAGTGATCTGTTTCTAGTAACGCTGAATATACTTGATGTTGCGAAATGCGTTTAAGATGGTTAATTTGTATAACTTTTAGCTGTGTATTTGATGTTTATGACTCGAGAATAACAATAATGGCGTTTTGAAAGAACCATGCTGGCTTTCACCTCGAGTGATTTGGGAAAGTTATAAAAAACTGAAACCTGGATGGCCAGACGGGGATTCGAACTTGCGTGCTGTCTAATGCCAGACCCGAACGTTATTCACTCACCTACCGAGTTGTGCCCGATTGCTCATGACGAATGACCCAAACAAACCTGATGAGCGTGTTAGTGCAGTGACAGGGAGCATACGTTAGGATGCCTACATTGTAGTCCACTCGTGTAGTAAGACCTTGGATCTCAGGTAAAAAGAACAGAGTAAGAACAGACACCGACGAAGCGATACCGCGAGATTGATAAGACGTCATCGAACCGTCCTATTGTGGTAGGTGCTGACGGCGTCGGTAGGGTGCCTTCATTGTGTCCTTATCTAACGAGACTCAACCAATTACATCCACAATGGCACAACGAGAAACTGATTGCATGAATTAATACGCTGGGCCCGCGTACGTGGCGCAAATAAAGGTGCCTTGGCTCCACAATGACAACGCGGCGCGAAGCTCTCTGCGCGTGTTGCTCTTATTCTCGCCACGCAACATTTGTTCTGAATGCGCCGCGGCCTTGGCTGCTTTATCAAACTGTGAAGGTGATTGCGGAGTGGGGTTAGAAAAGGAAAGTTCATGCAGCAGAAGGCCTTGGATCTGCAAGATATACTGCTACCATTGGAGACGAATAATTAGTTGGTCTTTCACTGGTCTTAAAGTAAATGGGACGTACACTGTTCACCGACATAGGTGATATAAGATCTCAAAGTCTGAATAAGGACCTTGTCTTCTGTAGGTTGTGAACAGAGGAAAATAAACAAGATATTCTTACAGATGTGAACCATGTAGATTTTACTGTGATCTGTGTTATGACAGCATACAGTAAAAATTGAAACTAGCTCATTTATTTGTTTTAAATGCCGTTTCTTATTTACATCGGTTGAGAATATAACTTACGTTCGTCTGAACATATGCAGTTTGGCATCTGTAGAATTCAATGTTTTAACTGGCATCACATTGTTTATCGCCATGTAGTTTACCTTGGTAAATTTGAGAATACACAAATAACGATGACAAAATGATGTATGTATCTTCTTAAATATATACTCTGTATGCATCACTTTAGTGGGGCCGGACTAACCGTGCAGTCGATTTAAAAATAATAAAAACTAAAGTTACGGTCTTTTTTTACATATGGCTTTATGCCTCGTCGACGTCGAAATCATTAGAGGCGGAATAGGACTGAGGGCAAAAAATGGAAAGGAATTCGGCTATGACCTTATGAAGGAAGCATCCCGGCATTCGCCTGGAGGGATTTGGGGAAATAATGAAAAACTCAAATCTGAATTCCGAGACGGGTATTCGAACCCGCGTCCTCCCGTTATCGCTCACCCACCACGCTCAGTTTTAAGGTCGTTTGTCTTTCCTATCTGGTTTCAGCAACTGTGATATTTATTTTCGTTTACAACTGATAAATTTCTTTTTGATACTACACTTCAGTAACCGTAGAGTGGTCTGGTGGCTCAGTGGTTAAGGAGTCTGATTGGTGATCGGAAGGTCCCCGGTTCGAATCCCTGTCCCGGCAGGGATTTTCACAGGCCGTTAACCCTGCCTCCACCTCTGACACAGCTGGCTTCGTAATGTCAAGTACACCGGAACGCTTCCGTGGTTCGGATTCCACGTTAAACTGTAGGTCCCCTGTACCCGGTAGGAGGGCTAGGTTAAGGTGGCTACGACAGGCCCGGAATGCGCAGCCAATAGAAAGGCTGTCACCAGGTCATTACGACCACACGGAACTATTATTAGTAGTAACCGTAACATCGTTAAAAAGTTTACATTCTAATTCGTATGTATTACAACAAGAAGTGGCAAATAAATTAAAAGACGTATTGAATAACAGGTTTCAGATGTATAATTTGTGTGTTGCAGTATGTCAAGGTGATGCTTTAGTTGTAGTTAATTTAAATGCATTTCGTTGATGATCAAAACAAATTTAATTAATAACTGATACACACTGTAACGAAAACTGTCGTTACTGAAATGATTATTAACGGGATTTTACCTTTATTTAATTATTCAATATTAATTTTTTTAAATGATTGTGGGATAAAATTTCCGTTGAAAACTACATAATATTTATTCACAATTTGCACAAAAAAACAACTAAATTACAATTTTGTACGTATAATTTGCCTTAAATGCATTTTTGAATAAAAGAAGCGTAAAAAAATGACAGTGTCCTGATTATGCAATAATAAACTGGCTCATGAGAAAACTCTACCCTGATCGTTTCAGGTGCAGTCGCATGAAAATTGCAGTGATAAAGTTTTATTTTTTTATTTTTTTTTATTATTTTTTTTTTAACACATTACCGTGTTGTAGCCTGCGTGCTGGAGAAATTCTTCCGTCGACTAAAACCGCTGTATAAAAATGTCAACCTCACTCTCTTTGACCCTGAGATGGGCTGCCCCTGACATGAAACACTTTGCTTCACGTATTCTACACAACACACAGGAACTTAAACTTGACGCTGCTCCAGGTCACCAAAACCATCTTCCTCTAGTCTCCTCCTGGTCACGAGTGCCTTTGTCTCTCGTCCAGCCACGAGGTCATTTGGCTTCATCCGGTGGCCAATTCCCGGTATTTGATGGAGGACGATAGAACACCTGCACATAGATGGCAGCAGTTGCCTCTCTCACACCAAAGTGGCTCCACCTTGACAGACATGTAGTGGATACCATATCACTACAACACTTAGCCGCTAGTGTGGGTGGCTCAGTGTGCTGAGGCGCCGTACAGTGTTTCGGGGAGGCACCACAGACCGGGCACGGGCACGGACCCCCGCGTACCGGCCGTCCAGACTGCGAGCTGTTAGGCGGTTTCTCCATCCATCGTGGTGAATGACGGAACGGTACCCAATCTCCACCTCATATACTACACATTTCACAAACAAAAATACTCTCATCAGACACTGAACATACTTAAACGTTTCAGAGACAAATGGCAACGCTTCACTTCCCACATTAGTAACTTAGTACGACCTGGAAGCAGGTATAAAAACCTTGGTGTCAGCAAGGACAGGCAGCAGTAAACTCAAAGCTCCAAAGGCAGCCAACTCCCAAATATTGAAAAAAGGTGTTGAAAAATAAAAAGACACGTTTCATTAATTTCAGTTTTTTATTTTTGGCTTCGCTGGACAGTTTGGTACCTACCATCGCTATGTAAGAATGTTTCAGGATTGTTTGTTTGTTTATTTTGTCTTGAGCAACGTGAAGCATCAAAGGAAATGTTAAATCTTTGCGTGAAGGAGCAGTAATGGTGTAGCTTATTTATTTTTAAGTTCTGTACGTTTAATAGTGTAAACATGTGAACTTCATGTATTGTAAACAGCAGACATGTGTTTGAATGAATGCGTGTGTGGTATTTTAATTTAGTTTCGACGAAGCTCACGGCCCTGTAGCTATTTCCCTGCCCACTCATGTTTCCTCTCTCTTCTATCCGACTGCTTAACCATCTTCGAATTTTAATTTTAAATTCTTTCGGCGTTTTTGGTAAAGTATTCATCACGTTACCTGGTAATTTATTCTAGTCCCTTATTTTCTTACCGATGAAAGAAAATTTTCCCACCCTCTTATACCTAAAGTCGAGGGATAGTTTGTGGTCATGGTAATCTTTTCCCTTTTCCATCGACATCTTTCCACGTGTGACCGCCACGTTGTACACTGCCGGCAGTTGTGTTACCCACGCCCCTGCTCCGGCCCAGATGCGCTGTTGGTGGAGTGCTTTCCCAGAGGGTCACGCAGACAGGCGTAAGGGCGTGGCGAAAGTGGCTCGGCCGCAGCCCGCGGTTACGCCACAATCCGCTAGCCACGCTGACTCCCTCTTCCTGACTCACTTTCTCCAGACACTGACACTTGCTTTACGCTCTTCAATAAAAATTATAACATCGTTTCTATTCACACTGTTGCAGAATGGTACACATAACTTACTTTCTTGCACATAACTGGGGTATTCACCATTCGATTTTCGTCAAATTACGTGATCATCAATTTTGATATTAAGCTTGCATCTGGACATTGCATTGAAGAACTTCAATACGTCTTTTAGAAATATACAATGTTTTATGGAAACAAAACTAGATATTACCCAGCGAGGGATAAAGTACAGTAGAATTCCAACTGTCCGAACTCCGACTATCAGAATCGCTGAATATCCGAACCGCTTTTTTTTTTAAATTAAGACGGAAAAGAATCGCGATTCGCAAAATAATGATTCTGCCTAAGCGCTATTGTCAAGCGGAAGCGTGACTCGGCTGCCCGAAAACGGATGAATACAGTCAAACAGCTTACTTCGATTGAGATATTCAGCAAGCAATGACTTTACGATACCTACATACTGTACTAAATTACAGCACTTGTAAGTACGCTTAACATATGAAAGTGTCGCATTTTCATTTAATTAATTAAAAGCTCTTTTTCTTAAAAATAGTTTTTATCTCCTTTTTTCAATATACATACAATAATTAATCAAAATTGACATTTTTCCGGAAAAAATCCAACTATCCTAATTTTTTATTATCCAATGGGGTCCGGTACCAATTGCTTCGGATAAATGGAGTTCTACAGTACTATCTTAGGCTAAGACGTTTCACTAAGCTGATATATCTTATTTTCATCATAGTTTCAACAGTAGACAAATAAAAAAATAAATTAGCATAGAAGTAAAATGCTTTATTATTATTCTCGAGTCACAAATATCAGATACATAGGATAAAATTCTATATGTTAGCCACCTTGAGCGCATTTCACACAGTACTTCACAAGATCAAGTGCACTTGGTGTTGATCGAAACAGATCATCGTTGCAGGATGATGGGCACATAGGGCTCTGGAGCATATGTTTCATGGTTAGGTCTTCCCCCTCAATCACACATAATATTGATAACGTCAATATAGAACTATTTCACCAGATGTACCTTGGACCTGCCCACTCCTGCCGCAATTGATACAACGACCTCCAGACCTTCTGCATGATCAGTTGGCAAGCGTTCTGCAACTGTCATTTGTTCCGAGTTGTAGGAGACATTGGTTTTCACAACAGCACTTAAGTCTTTTCAGCTGACCCAATTAGTCCTCTCGATGTTCTCAGGAATCTTTTTCTGGACTTGAGTCTCTGGGCTGGTGGTGCATTGCCGTGCAGTGGATGAGCGCTTCCCGTTCTACTTTTTTCCTCACCTTGTTCCCAACCACTTCTCCTCGGCTACAATTTTTATTTATTTACAGTTAGACAACTTCTAAATTAAATTTACTAGAATGTAATATGTCTAATTTTCAAGAATAAATTAACGTCGATGTTCCCAGAATAAATCTGTATATTTCTCTTGAGGTTGATGTGATACTTTTTCAGTTGATGCTACCTCCTAAAAGGTAAAAAAATGTGTAATCCGGAACCAATGAGGTCAAATATTTCACATGAAACAACTTTGACGCTCTGGCATAAGTCTTTATCGTATCTGGACCTCAGTATGGAGTTCAATGATCCCACAGTAAGGATCAAAGACACGTCGTGAATAGTTTCCTGGTCACCTCTGTGTCCTTACCGTTAGCGGAGGGCTACTAAAAACATCACAAGGCCAAAAAAAGTTATTGAGTGATGAATATGGTCTCTAATGACAAAACCGGATAGGCTCTAGGTGTGATTAATGGTCGTGTGGTACTGCCCTGGCGTACGCACGCGTACAAGGCTTGCGTCCATTGGAGACTGCCGCTAGCGGCATGGCTGTGTCTCTTCTTATTTTGCTTACAGCCTCCCTGACAATAGCGACTCCACGAGCAGTCGCCAGGTCAGACTCGTTAGCACAGTTCGTGCGAAAGATATACTGTGACAAGGGATTCGCAATGCTCCATCTTACATTCAGACCTTTAATCAGAGATTAATGGAAGTCTGTGCTGTGTTTTTATCGTATGTTACTGGCTGTTACAATATTTTTTCTGTTGCAGCTTCAACTGATGTATAGAGTTGCAATCGTTTTCCGCGAATTCAGAGTACCGTTACAAGACTTCTCTGTTTTAATAAAAACATTGTTACACCTGTGACTTATACGTACCAATTTTCTTTGGGATATTTTTTTTTTTTTAAATTATGGTTGGGAACTATTGGTGATGATTTGTAATTTGAAATTTGAATCTGCCAATAGAAATACGCTTACCGAATTTTGAAAGAATTATACACGATTGTTTAATTCATGTTAATTTTTCCACCATCTGTAAATTGTTCACAGATATGAAAGTGGCCTTCTCTTATTTAATTGAGGGTTCATGCATCGTTTCCCAAGACGATATAGACGTGAATTCCTACCATTACTGAATCCCTTTGGATTTCTGTTAAAAATCTATTTTATCTTGCAGGAACATACTACGCGCTGAGTGGCAACAAGCAGCAGTGATAAAATGCTTATCTTTTGACTAAACGTTTATAAACGTCTTTCGCAGAGTTGTTAAAGATTTTGATGAAGAAATGAGCAGCAACTGGGTTTACTCAGATAGCGCATTAAATTTTTTGAATTATTTCAAGACTGAAAATAATGCACTGAATTGTATCAATTATTCCAATTACTGAAAAAGTAAGATGACAGAAATAAAATATAGTATTTCAGATAGAGAAAATTTGTCAATGGTATTTTCATATGATTCAGCTTGAATTATTATCCTCAGATCAGTGGTGCAATAAGTCAATCGAAGTAACGTGTAATAATCACTTAATTATGCATATCATTTCGTAGATCATTGTAGACTAACGGCAGTGTCTTGATTTCCGTTGTTCCTGCTACAAAAATAGTTGAATAGGCTACACTTCACTAGGAAAGTAATGATAGATGGTGAGTCCTTTTGCTTTGTCTGAGGTATTAGAAATTAATGTTTTTAGATTATTTTACTAAATTCCATCCAAAATAACGTTGTATTTCAGTACCACTAAATGTTTTGCAGGAAATTATTTCTGCTCATTTTATCAAATGCTGTACACCTCAGTATGTAATCACCATTTTTTATTTTTTCGATAATCATATCAAAAAATTACACAATAAATTTGAAATATTTCTGCTGCAGATAATAGATTTTTTCCCCCAAAACAAGATTTAAGTATTAAGAAATTGGTGTCAGCAATGTTGTGTTACTATTTCTTTCGTGATTTAGTTGCGATTTTTGAAATTACTATCTAATGTTGAATGTCTGCTGTCCAGTGAATATAATTAGTTTTTCTGTTAGTATTAAATTAATAAGATTGTTTCCGAGCGTGGTGGGTGAACGGTTAACGTTCTGGCCTCGCATTCGGGAGGATACGGGCTCGAATCCCCTTCCGGGCATCCAGGGTTTTCTATGGTTCCCCAAGGTGAATGCCGGGATGCTTCCTTCAAAAAGGCCATGGCCGAATTCCTTCCCATTCCTTGTCCCCAGTCCCATCCCGCCTCTAATGACCCTAGTCGTCTACGAGGCGTAAAGCAATAAGTAAAAAAAAAAAAAAGATAAGTTTGTTGTTTTCCAGACTGATTTGTTTGCCTGATCTAATCTAGTAGGTATGCGGTTAATGCACTTTCATACAGGAGGACGCAGGTTCAATTCTCTGTCCGGCCATTCACATTTCAGTTTTCCATCGTTTCGCGAAATCACCCCAGGTGAATGCTGGATGACTTCTTTAAAATGCCGAATTCCACTCCGTTTCATTGCCCCAGTCCTGTACCGGTTTAATATCCTCGGCGCTAACGAGCCGTGAAGCACTAAAAAGAAGCTGTTTGACGGTGTTTGCTGACCTAACATACCATCATCAGTCCCTGAGTCGTTGCTAGTACTCACCACTATCTGTAAAGTCCTCCAACTTCCTGTAATATCGCGGCTAATACCTCACTGAGTTAGCTGTTCACATTTTCACACCAATCGTTAACGAATGTAAGAAAGAGTAATATTGTGCAGTATTCCGGATGTAACTTTATATTTTGATGATGCTTCTCCGTGAATCATGACGAATTTATATAATCCTTAAAAAAAAAAAAAAAAACACGAATTTGTCTTGAGATTCTGTACGTTTTAAGAACAGTTAAAGTACACTGCGGAAGACTGTTTATGGGCTGGTTACATAAAACATTAATAATTTAAATCAATTTTTATAAACTCGTGATGATTACGATTTTGTGTTTTTACGCAACAGAAAATGTTACACTCCAATCTGTTACTTGCACTACCAACGTTTGTTTGAACTACCGTGTTAAGTGGAAGGCATATACGTCGAGTTTCTGTTATTATGAGATCCGAGTTCTATTAACACGATATATAAGATGCAAGCGACTACAACCAAGATAGAACAATTACAATTCAGGAAGACATAATCATGAGCTAGTGAATCAATTATTTTTGATGTTCGTCGTAACATTAAGAAGGTTCAGGAAAAAAACGCATTTATGATTAAAAAAAATAATGATTTCGTTTGAAAGTGTTGTAATTAAAATAAAGTCGAAGTGAAACTTCTTTGGGCGCGCTTCGAAAATGCACACTTAACGACACTCTGATGGAAGAAGCTTTGATGATCCCGCTGTCACTACAACTCATGTAAATCAAATTAAATATGAAATATATGTTTCCTATTTCAGTTACAATAAAGCTTGGATGACAATATGTGACGTAAATTCACAAAATACGTTAGAAGTTGAATAATAGTAACAAATAATAATACAAATTAATAATAACTAGTTGACTCGTGCTAATATTTCACAACGTACTGTGATCAGTAAGCGAATGATAATTTAATAACGTGGAAATAAGTAATGCACGTATTTATTAATGAAAGGTATTTTATTTTGAAGAGTAGTTATAATTATCAGTATTATTTAAAAAAAAGTTATTGTCATTATTTAAAATGTGTTTAGTTGTAAAACATTTAAAAAGTAGATGTTTAAAAATAGATATTGACTTTGTCAGATGTGTTTTTTTTTTTTTTTTTTTTTTTTTTTTTTTTTTTTTTTTAACATAAATATTACTGATTCTACGAAGTCGTGAAATAGTGAAATAGCCACGTTTAAATGACCACTTGAATGGTTTATTCTTCGATTTAATTAAGTTTATTATACGTTATAATATATGTGTAACATTTATAACGATTTATAACATCGGTTTATAATGTGTTGATTTAATTAGATTTATTAGCGTGATAGATTACACAAAAAATGTCAACAAACAGCTTACATGTTAGCTAAACTGTCAATAGATGGCGCCTTCTACATTCCTTGTTGGAATTTTAAACAATTTGTTTATGCTTCGTCATATGCGGGGAGTGTAACCTTTAAAGTGATGTCTCAATCATTAATTTTAACGAAGTATTAAGGGAGATATGACGTACCGACAAAAGCAGCTTTGAGAAATAATAATAATAATGTATGTTTCTATATAATAAAACAGATTTTATTTTTTCCAAATAAAAATTTTACTTTGTTGATGCTTTCGCATGTCATTGGTTAACAGATAATTTGCTCCAAGTTATTCCCCGATATAAAACCTCTAAAGTCTAAATACAAACTAAGGCTCGATGTAATACTATGTAATCTAGCGAACTATACTTTAACATTTTATTATTTTAATTTTTTTAAGAGAAAAACTTGGTCAAATTTCTTATTTATTGCGCAAATGCAATAAAGATAGTATAGTTCTTCCACTAAAGTGTTTAAGAAACGAAATACGTAGAAAAAAGTGTGTATGAGCTACAGAAGTTTCATGTCTTGCTCATTTACTCATTGATAAACACGACTGATTATTTTTTTAGTGTTTAATGTTTTTTATTTTTACTTCTTAGAGTTATGGATTCTGGATGATGATACTCACATCTAAACATTATGTGCAAAGAAATATACGTGGTTTGTTATTCGTTTTATGTAGCATACTTTCATCTCTCCAATTCCTAGAGACCATTCTTTTTCTCTGACTTCGCATTCAGGAGGACGCGGTTTTGAATCAACGTCCGGCCAACCACATTTCACTTTTCCATGGCTTCCCGAAATCACTACAGGCAAATGCCGGGATAGTTCGTTCAAAAGTCCATGGCTGAATTGCCTCCCGTCCCTTGTCTCTAATGACCTAGTCGACTAGGCGTAAAGGCATAAGATAAATGTACCTTTAAGGGGTATCCATAAATTACGTGAGGTATTTTTTCCGGATTTCCGGTCCCCCCCCTTTTCTGGTGAGACTTCGTGAGGTCTGGTCCGACCCCTCCCCCGCTCTGGTGAAATTTGGCTCGTGAGATCCCCCCCCCCTAAAAATCACCCTCACAACTTTTTAAGACCCCCTTGTTTACCCCTTAAAATCGTCTTTCGCGTCATTTGTAAACCCTTTTTTTTTTATCTGTACACTCCAACAAGGATTTCGAAACCTCACGAGAGATTTCCGTTGACCCCCCACCCCTTGGTGAGATTTCGCCGGACACCCCCCCCCCCCCTATTTCACCTCACGTAATTAATGGGTGCCCCCTTACGCTGCCACAATTGAAACTGGATAGGGTACTAGTGCCTCTCGGTCAGTCAGTCTTCACGCTGCGGTGTGTGTGTGTGTTTCAGCGAGGGCGGCGGGCTGTCGCGGTGGCTTCGCGAGCTGCTGTCTCCGCACAGTGGAGGCGGGGGCGTGCGGCCAGAGCGCTCACGGCCGGCCTACCACAGCGAGGGCAAGGGACTGCTGCGCCGCAGGGACAGGAACCGCAGGAGGCACTCCTTCAACAACAGGTACTCAGGCGTCTCACTAAAGATTCCAATCCCTGTCTCGGCGTGGATTTTCATAGGCTCTTCAACCGACCTACACCTATGTTGTGTACTGAGAAGTATGCCAGAACGCTTCCATGGTTCGCATTCCACCTTAAACTGTAGGTCCCCTATATCTGGTAGAAACTACCGGGTTAGGTTAAGCGTAGCCACGTCAGAGGCGCATGCCCGGCAAATAGAAACTCTGTCGTCCGGCGGCCGAACTACCCTCCAGGGTCTCCCGGCCAACAATGCCATGCGCTCTTTCTTTTTATCTGTCCGAAAGCTTTGTTTTGTACATGTGAAAACCTATAGGAGGATCCCAGGTTTAGATTTCGTCTAAGACTCTAGCAGTCAAACCTTCCTGACCTATTTGGGCGGAACAGTGCAAAGTAACATGAAATGGGGCCTGCACATAAATTCTGGCGTAGGTACAGGTAATTCTAGGCTCCTTTTTGTACCTCAAATTTTGAAAAATTACATTGAACAAACAAAAGAGATAGCGTACAATACTCTCGTACGTCCATATTTGGACTACTGTTGTGCCGTTTTGGATTCGTTTCCTAAGGGGTTGATTGACAGTACAGAGAAATTACATAGAAGAGCCATGATTGGGAGTCATTGGAAGAAAGGAAAAGGGTGAAGAGAATCCTTGGAATGTACAAGGCATTTTTTGGTGATGCGGCTTGGAAGTATATTGGTCGAAGAATTAGGAATAGTGTATATAAGGGAATAGATGACGATCACAACAAGCCGGCGCTCAATTTCATGCTTAAGGGAGTGGGAAAATTTTCTTTTATAGATAGGGATGTCAGGGTTTGGAATAAATTACTAAGTGAAGTGATTAATAACTAGCCAAAAACGCTGAAGGAATTTAAAAACTAAAATTCTTAAGTCTCAAAAGTAGATTGGGGAGGAGTATAACACTCAAAAGACAATGAAAAGCCAGATAAACTGGTATATGCATGCGTATGCAAACACACAGATATGTAAACACTCAGAGTACGGCGCTGCTGTCGCCAACGCCTACATAAGACAACGGGTGTCTGGCGCAGGCGTTAGATCCGTCACTGCTGCTACAATGGTAGGTTATCACGATATAAGTAAGTTTTAACGTGGTGTTATAGTCGCCGCGCGAGAGATGGGACACAGCATCTCCGAGGTAGCGATGAGGTGGGGCTTTTCCCGTACGACTATTTCACGAGTGCACCGTAATTATTGGGAATCCGGTAAAACATCAAATCACCGACATCGCTGCGGCCGGAAAAAGACCCAGCAAGAACGGGACCAACGACGACTGAAGAGAATCGTTCAATGTGACAGAAGTGCAACCCCGGCAAATTGCTGCGGATTTCGATGCTGGGCCATCAAGTGTCAGAGTGAGAACCATTCAAAGAAACATCATCGATATGGGATTTCGGAGCCGAAGGCCCACTCGTGTACCCTTGCTGAGTGCACGACACAAATCTTTACGCCTCGCCTGGGCCCGTCAACACCGACATTGGACTGTTGATGATTGGAAACATGTTGCCTGGCCTGAAGAGGCTCGTTTCCAATTTTATCGAGTGGATGGACGTTTACAGGTATGGAGACAACCTCATGAATTCATGGACCCTGCATGTGAGCAGGTACTCTTCAAGCTGGTGGAGGTTCTGTAATGGTGTGGGGCGTGTGCAGTTGGAGTGACATGGGACCCCTGCTACGTCCAGAATAGACTCTGATTAGTGACACGTACGTAGGTATCCTGACTGATCACCTGCAAGGATTCATGTCCATTTTGCATTGCGACGGACTTGGGAAATTCCAGCAGGCCAATCCCACACGTCCAGAATTGCTACAGGGTGGCTCTAGGAACACTCTTGTCAGTTTAAACACTTGCGCTGGTCACCAAACTCCTCAGACGTGAACATTAGTGAGAATATCTGCGATGCCTTGTAAACGTGCCGTTCAGAAGAAATCTCCACCCCCTCGTACACTTACGGTTTTGTGGACAGCTCTGCAGAATGCATGGTGTCAATTCCCTCTAGCACTACTTCAAACATTAGTCGAGTCCATGCCACGTCGGGTTGCGGCACTTCTGTGGGCTCGGGGGAGCCCCACACGATATTAGGCAGGTCTACCAGTTTCTTTGACTCTTCAATGTATATAAGATAATAAAAAATAATCGAGGGATAATTAGATTAATAAGAAAATTGTCACCGTAGCGGGTGCTGCATCGCAATTAAATTAATACAATAATGATTCGTGGCTGCTTGCCACAGGCCTCAGGAAGGTATCACAGTGTTGATTCATAGATTGAGATGTGATTTGCTGGCAGAGAGGTGACGTAGGTTTCGTTTGAACCTGTTGATAAGCGTGGACACCCACTTTCATGAAATATTTCATCCACCATCCTACTTGGAACGCAATGACGGGAGTGTTAGATTAGAGTAATAAGGTGCCACACAGACGCTTAGATGAATTCTTTCTTTCCTCGTACCATTCGGGATTGGAATGTACAGAATAGAGATTAGTGTTAATACAAAGCAAAGTATATATAGATTCAGAACTATGTTAGTTACGTGTCCAAACTAATTTTGCCTGTCTCCCGCCCAATTACTAAATACATATTTATTTATTTCAAGTGTATACTCCTATTTTCATTGCATGCATTGCCTTCGTGCCTCTCGAATAAAGCCGTGATTTACGCTGATCAATGAAATAGTGTAGGAGACATACTTCAATCAATTCGAGTTTACCTGTACCACCGCGATGTGTTATTTGAGAGTCTAGTTTGGGTTCTTTTAATGTTCCGTTGTATTCATGTCAACATTCCTCACTACTGACGAATAACGTAGATCATTTATCAGAACATGTCCTCGTGACCCTATCCCTTACGCCTAACTCGTGGTCAGTGGTTATAGCCTTATATGCAGAGGCTCCAAATTTCCGATTCTTGAACAGAAATCGTGCCTTATTGCCCTATCTTCAATTTTTTACTAATATAGCGACTGAGAAATATGAACAAATTTACTGTAACTTCCTCATTTATTTGTGCTGCTGAGCGCTTTACTCATGAAATAAATGGTTTATAATCTAATGGCCATTGCTTAACACAGTAAATAAACAGATGATAAATTAATTTGATTAATATAATTTCTCATTACTTAAAAAAAGAACAAACTCCTGTGTTCGGTATTTTAATGTAAAGAGTAAAAAATAAATGCTTTAAGCATTTGGGAGTTTTATGAAAATAATCTAGTTTTAGATATAACGATAGCTCATTTTAAAACAGTTCCTTATAATTTAAACTTTTTTATGTTTAACCAAATATCTTTAAACTTGTATGAAGCGTTTTCGTTGTATCTTTGTTTCTCTAAACGTGGATTTTACGAGCCGAATAAAATAAGGACACACAATTCCAGGCACTAAACTTTTGTTTAATTCAATCACTATAAAACATAGTCTGTTTCTCGAAAATGTGTTAATTCATGTAGGTCTATTATTTTGCTAGTATGATAATTAACAGTCGACTACATGTGTAACGATAAGAGGATAGATTGAAGCACTCTCCATGATTATTAATCACGAATTTTGAATGAAATAACTGATGGACTTTGGTTTCAAGCTCGTTGCAAGACCGTTGCGGGGAGTGCTGTACACCTGGTCCCGCATGCAGCTATTCCGTTGAAGTACGTTGTTTTATACCGGATACGAACGCAATAAGGAACAGTAGCAGGTACCTACATCAGCATGTTTGTTTTTCTTCTGGACCTAAGTTCAGTACGTGAACTTGTAATACGATACCGCTTCCATAACTTCTGAGCATCTCACCAAAATCGCACATCACAAATGGCACATTATATGCATGGAAATTTTCAGCTTCGAACAAGATGATTGTTACAACGATTATACTTGAAGATTATATTTTTGCTATAAACAGTGTTATAACATAGGGTTATTAGAAAATTAGATATGGATAATTTTTTTGCGCAATCTTTCTTCTATAAAACATGTTGACTGATAATAATCTGCATATATCTATCTTTGCATCGGATTGAAACACAGATTAGCCTTTAATAGACTCAGGAGATAGCCATAATTTTAATTATGAAAACTGACACTTATGTTACTCTAATCCAAGAACAAACTGAGGCAGCGAAGAAGCAAAACGAAATTTGTAGTGTAAAATACATATGCATGTCAAGAATCTAGTATCATTGAAAATGGTACATTGTAGCTTTAAGTTTATTGTATTTGTGTATGTCATTGTTCCACACTGGTGTTAGAAGAAAAATGCAACGTCGCTATAGTAGTTAAAACGTTGTACATATAATGGAAAAATGTTAAAGTTTGTTATACACAGTATTAATTTTTTAATACGTTGGCATACTCTCTGCAGTAATAAAAATGGATAAGATAAAGCCAGGACACGGAGGAAGTCATGCATTACAACCTGCTCAATTTTAAATTGCCTAAGGCGTCGTACATAGTTCCTTCCCTGTTGAGGAATGGATCTAAACTTTGAGTAGAAGTTGTCCGGTGTCACTTTCCCCGTGCTATGCTGGGAGCGAGCAGGGCCAGTGAGTTTGTTGTGTGCTGACGGATGGTTTTTTTTTTTTTTTTTTTTTTTCGCCGGCCTCAACGGTCGTTTTGCTACAGTTCCACTGCAGTGTGCAGTTCTACTGGTTCGTTACGTTAGGATGTTTTGGGGGCACCGTTTATTTTTCGCTTTGGGGACAAACCTGCTTTGGTCACACCAGTGGTGTGACCTTACTGGAAACCCCATTGGGTTCGTTTTATTTATTTATTTGTTCCATTACTCGACGATACTTCGTGGGAATTTGTACTTATGCCATGGTTGTATTGTTTCTTTGCCTAGTTCTTGGAGCCTTTCGTCGTTGGTATTCCTGTTTTTGTCCAATTTGCTGTATAGGCGTAGGCTCTGGTTGTATATTTCGTCTTTGATTGTAGATATCCCTGTTGCGTCATGAAGTTGTTGAGTAGGTGTGCTTATTCTTGCTCCGAGTATCATTCGTAGACATCTGTTTTGTAATCTTTGCAGTATTCCTATGTTTGATTTTGCCGCTATACCCCATATTTGGCATCCATATAATATGAATGGCCTTATGACCATTTTATACACTCGTGTTTTTGTTTCTATCGTCATCTCCTTACTTCGGAGGATCGGATATAGGTTTAGTATTACCGCAAGTCCTTTTTGGAATCGCTCCCTTATATGGTGCTGGAACAATAGTTTCTGATCTAATACTATTCCTAGGTATCTGTGTGTTGTTCTCCATGGAACTTTCTGTCCAGCTATAGTTATTTCAGGTAGATGATCGAAGTCTGGTTTCTTTTTCGTGAAATAGATTGTCGCACATTTTCCCGGATTTATAGTTATTTTGTTTTTGGTACACCATTGTAGCAGCATATTTAGTCCCTTTTGTAATCTTTGAATGTTGGTTTCGTGCCTGTGTCCGAAGGTATATATCACAATATCATCGGCGAACTGTGCTATGTAGATGTTGTCTGGGACTAGTATATCGTTAACATATATATTAAATAGAGCTGGTGATAAAACGGAGCCTTGAGGTATTCCTTCTTCCATGATTTGTTGGGATGATCGTTGTCCGTCCTCTATAACGTAGAATTTCCTTTGCGTTAAGGCGTTTCCAATTAACTTTGTGTAACAACGTGGTATTTTTGTTCTGGTGTCGATTTTGACTAATAAGTTGTCCTTCCATGTTTTATCATATGCCTTTTCGACATCCAGGAAGGCTGCCGCCACAGATTTCCCTTTATTAAAGGCTCTCACTGTATCTTCCACTAGTTTGAGAAGTTGCGTTGTAGTTGATGCCCCTGGCTGAAAACCGTGCTGTTCTTTCCTGATTGTTTTATTAATCTGTAAGTTAGTTGTAATTCTTTTAAGTATTACTCGTTCCGTCACTTTAGCTACTGAACTGAGTAAGTTGATGGGTCGGTAGTTTTCCGGCCTTGTGTGGTCTTTACCGGGTTTTGGTATGGCTCGAGCTATTTTCCACTGTTGGGGGTAGTATCCAGTACACATTGCTGAATTTATTATCCTTGTTAGTAGTACCATTCCTTTCATTGGTAGATGCTTTAGTTGCTCGTTGCTGATATTGTCTGGGCCTGTTGCTTTGTTGTTGGCCAATCTCTTTATTATCTGTCTGACTTCCTTTGGTGTAGCTAACTCCGGGTTTGTGTTAATATTTCCAGTTCGGATGGTGCTTGCTAGTCTCCTGATTTCCTCCTCTTCTCTTGTTTCCTTCTCCCTTGTTGGTAGTGTGTACTGTGCTGCGAAGGTCTCGGCCAGAATTTCCGCCTTTGCGAGTGGTTCGAACTCCATTCCTGTTGGTCCCGTTATCGGCCTTTTTGCTGTCCGTGGTGTTTTTAGTGCTCTTATAAGTTTCCATGCATCTTTGTTTTGTAGGAGGAGGTCTGCCATTTTGTTTTCCCACCTCTCGATTTGTTTTCAAGAAGTCTTGTCTTTAGTTCCCGGGCTAGCTGTTGGTATGCTCTTCGGTCCTTAGGGTCTCTGAATCTCTGCCATCGTTTCATTTGCTGGTTCTTAAGGTATCTTAGCTCCTCCAGCAGGGGCGGTAGTTCTTCTCTGTTTCTTTCTTCAACTATGGTGACTGTTGCCGCTTTAGATGCTGCCTCTTGTATGACATATCCCAAGTGTTGTACTGCTGCATCTACCCTTTCGGGTGATGTGACCGAATAGTTTGTTCTGATTTTGTTGTGTACTAGGCGTTGGTAGTAGTTCCAGTTTATTTCTGTGGTCTTCTTTACTGCCATGTCGGTTGTTATCCAATTTCTCAGCTGCATTAGTACTGGCTGGTGGTCTGATGTTAGGTCGTTTACTGTTGTTAATTGTATCTCTTGATTAATATTTTTGACGATTACGATATCTAGTACGTCAGGATAGTGGCTGTGGTTGAATGGGATATGCGTGGGCTCTGTGGGGCCTATCACCTCTATGTTTCTTTGCTCTGTGAGAGTTAATAGTCTTTCTCCTTTGGCGTTGTTTAATCTTGAATTCCACGTCTCATGTTTTGCGTTAAAATCCCCTCCTATTATAATTCTCTCCCCCAGCGAGAGAATGGCATCGAAATCTTGTTCCACTATGGCACGGCTTGGGGCTAGGTAGGCTGCCACCAGTACTACATGTCCTTCTCTTGTATGTATTTTGATGGACGTTGCTTCAATTTCCATCATGGGAGGCGTTTGAATTAGTTGGTGAGCGATGGAGTGTCGGACCAGAATGGCCGTTCCTCCTCCCCTTGCTCTTAGTCTGTCTGTTCGATATGTGTTCATTCCTGGCATCTTGAATGTGTCCTTTGTCTTCAAATGTGGTTCATTTATCATCATTATGTCTATATGGTTCTCGTGTATAAAAACTTGTAGTTCTTCTTTTTTGTTTCTTAGTCCGTTCGCGTTCCATATTCCTATTTTGATGTCTTGTAGTTTTCCTATCCTTGTGCGTTCCATTATGCCAGAAGGGTCATTATCGCTTCGACCACTACTATCACCTTCTCCCATTTTGTTTTCGCGTTCTTCAGGTTTTTCATTGTTGTCTTTATTACGTTGAATACATCTTTTATACTGTCTGTGGTCTCGTCCATTCCTTCTTGTGCGTCACTCGCCATCCGTCGGTCTTCTTCTCGTCATCGTGTGGTCTGTGCTCTCTCCTTTCTATTTCTTCCTTCCACAACATCCGCGTATGTATGCTGATTGTTGTTGGCTGGTGGTTTTAGCTGCTTCGACGTACCTCTGATGTCCATCTGCGTGGTATTCTCGTCTTCCTGTGTTTTCTGTTTTCTTTCTTCCCTTGTTTGATTTGTTCTTGGTGGTCGTATGGCCGCCTGGTATATGGGGCATCCTTTCCAAGAGGCAGCATGAGCTCCTTGGCAGTTCGCGCACTTGGCTCTTGTTTGTTCAGGTAAATTGCATTGTTTGGTAGGGTGGTGTTGGGCGCACTTTACGCACCGGTATGGTAGATGGCAATAATTTGCAGTGTGCCCTATTCTTTGGCATCTTATGCATTGAGGTGGTCCTTCTTGATGCCTGTATCTTTCCACGGTCACTCTAGTGTAAAGAATCGTTCGTTCGTTATATATCTTCTCTGCCTCCGGTCCTGGTGTCAGTGTTATTTGATATACAGCCAGTGGTATAAGCTCTTTAGTGGCCACATTTTTCTTCTTAAATTGATGTATTCCTTGAATGGGGTATCCTTTTTGTCGTAGTTCTTCTTCTAGGTCTGCTATGTCTACTGTTGGTGGCAGGCCTTTGACCACCACTTTCAGTGGTCGGTCCTTTGGTAGTTGGTATGTGTAGTAAGGTATATGGTTTTCCTTAAAGAATTTGTTTATAAAGGTATAGTCTCTGGTGTTTTCAGCATGGTATTTGAGACTATCTCCCCTGTAAACAACTTTGAGGTTGCCTGTCAGGTTTTCCTTGATTACTTGGTTCATCCGGATATAGTCTTGTACGACTTCTATTACGATTGGAGGGAGGATTTCTTTACTTTCAGGCGTTGATGCCGTTGTGCTCGGAGCTGGCTCATCTTTACTTGCCCTAATTTCTTCGTCGTGCTGTTCGAGTGGTGCATATTTATTACTTGTAGTTATTTCCTTGCTTGCTCGTGCTAGCTTGGCCTTCCTCATCATTTTGCTGCTTATTTTCCTTTTGCCTCCCACCTCTCTGAATTCCGTTTCATCAGCTGTTACATAGTTGCCAGGTCTTGTTGTTACGGTGTCGTATCCGCTTCCGTCTTCAGTCATTGAAACATCAGACGCACTTTCACTGTCGTACTCTGATGTCGCTTCCTCTTGTCCGTAGGCCTGCTGGGTTGTCAACATCGTGTTTCCAGTCGTCCATTCCGTGTCCATATTCTGGTCCGTGTTTCCTTGCTGGGTCGTCTTGATTGCCGCGTCAGCCGCCGGCAAAGTCGAGTGCGGTAGGGCACTCGGCCCGCCTGGCGCGGCATTGCGGCGCGCTATTTCCTTACTAGACATCCGTACTGCTCGCTGTCTAACTCGGAACTGTCCTGACGGATGGTTCGCGGTCTCGAGGTGACGATACTGGCCGCCACTCGGTTACTGAGCCGCGGAAGCGCGAGAGAAATTGCAAGAGCTCTGTCTGCACTGCTTCACTGCACTCGTACACCTGCAATGCACTGTACTCAAGATACTTAAAGACGTAGGCAAATCAAATACATAGGCTTGCCCACACACTACCGCACATCACTGTGACGTTACGTATTAGTAGCTTTGTAATGTATCGCTGAGTGTGACCACAGATATTTCTATTAAGACAACACATAATTATTCGATAAACTGTTGCCGAAATATCAGTCATCCTGCAAGATTTATTTTTCTTATGGCTAGGCAACTAATAAAATACATGTGAGCATATAAAAGCAGAGGAACGTTGGTACCATTCACAAATCAATGTACCATTGTTGCCTACGTGTAAAGAAGAAATGTGTAGCACTAATAACACCTTGAGATGGACCCTTGTATTTCCTTAGAGAGTATTCCTTAATGATGTGCTCCACAGTAAGGAAAGGAGCTCTACAGTTACAGGCAGGAAAATGCCAAAGTCCCCACTAATAGAGCATGGCGTTGCATTTGGCGTGTCTTGTTCTGAGGTGGTTTAGTACCAATTTCCTAGCTGCAATGTTAGCAGAGGTATTGGTTAGACAGAAATGGAGCTTGGACCATACTGACAAATTACATTCCATGCTACATCATAAGGCACGAATAATTAAGTTTTTGTGAAAAACTGAAGTTTATTTAATGAATTTCATGTTAACAAGGTCATTAGTTCGCCATTAGTGCCAAAGGAGGCGATTCTACATATATATCTATCTACGTATGTGTCCTGAACCAACAATAAAACCAACATTAGAAGGCATAGCGTAAGTTTTTATGATTTCAATCATATGTATTATTTCTAACAGGGTTCATTCTCTCTTCATACTTCACCAGAATCCATAACTGAGGTATCATTTAAAAGATTAAGTTCTTAGCTTTGGTAAGTAATTAATAGAGAAAGGAATTTTTTTTTATTTAACCCGCATTTTGGTGGCTTTTCCTCCGAGACATTGCAGTGGCTTTCATGGGAGTTAAATATGGTTGCGAGTTTGTCAACTTTGTTCCTAAGCTAGCACCGTCCTAACAATCCGTGGCTGATATTCCTAATAAACAATGGAATAGTAATCTCCCAGGTATTTTATCGTCAGGGGCAATGTTTTCTCTCCATAATTAGTTATTGTGTATAGCCCACAGAGGTTTCTTCAATTCTCCTCTGTTTGTCCGTGCTACACCGATTATAATGTATACTAAATTGAGGTCCCCCCTCCAGTTCATTAAATGCTATTTTTTGTAAGCAGTGGTTTATCAATGTAAATCCATGCCATCTTCATAGTAGATCGTAAAATAGTGTTTTCATTTTTTTTTAATGTTTTCTATTTATTTAAGATACTCATGCCTGCCGAGTATCAATTTAATTTGCCCCTAAATAAACTGTATAGTTTCATATTTTCTTGTACTGAATTTCTAAAATTAGGGGACTTCGAAAGATAAGAAAAAATAGTTTTTTTCTCAACTACAAGTAGTGTTCAGAAATCCCTATGTACTAAAATTATCCAGTAATCAAACGCTAACGCAATCAAAACTACCTTCAGTGGTGAAAATCTGTTTCTCTGGAATACGTTGAGTAAGCCATCCTCTGTCACGAAAGTCGTGAAATGACAATGGCGGCATACAGTATTAAAGTCAATGGGCGTGTATCATGTCCTGTGAAGATTTACGTTTGACCAATGACAGACAACCTTCTCCCTTTAGGAACCTAGTGACTGAGCGGACTATGTATCTAGCTAGTGGATAGTAATTCATCGACCATTAATAGCAAGGTAATGATGAGCAGCCATCTTCGGCAGCAGAAAGACACCCAAAGATGTTTTTGCCCTCTTTCGGTAGATTTTACGGCTATAGAAAGCTAAGAATGAAGATTATTTACGTATATTTCATGAATCTTTAAATATGTTTAAGTTCAAAATTATAACAGCAAACCAACCACAAAAAAATTGAATTTCATTTAAATCTGGATGTTGCTTTTTATTTATTACGATGGCGATTAGAAGCAGAAATTCAATGAGGGACAAAAGCATCCGATTTTTAGTCTATATTCTCTGAACATTTACTGTAACTAAAAAGTTTTGCCAAAGATTCGAATAGTGAAGGTTATTAACCATTTATTCGTTTTGAAATTATATTTTCTTTAGAAACCTTTCCAGAACCATAAAACTAGCCGTTATTTCTGAAGGATTTTAAAGTAGTGGAGAAAAACTATCTTTTGGACTACGCAGAAGGCTTTGAAAATGTCCCGTTGTTTTCTATCTCTCCTATTGTGTGCTAGTAAAGTACTGCAATCTATCAGGTACAATTCACAATTTCGTATTTAATTCTCATATCATTTAATTTACGGTATCTGCAACGATTCTCTCTTTCTATTTTTAAGTCTTAAGAAACCCAGAGTTAACTTTCGGAAAGTCCTTCAATCACTTTTACTTGCTTTTTTCTTTTTTTAACTGCTTAACGTCTCTCTAATAGCGAGGTCTTTTAGAGACGGGAAAGGATGGGGGGCGAGGAATGGGAAGGAATTCAGCCATGGCCTTTTGAATGAAGCATCCCGGTTTTATTTGCTGTAAGTTACACTGAATAGCCAAAGAAATTGGTATAGGTATGTGAATGCAAACACAGAGATATGCAAACCCTCAGAGTACGGCGCTGCGATATAATATAAGGTGTGTGGCACAGGCTTTAGATCCGTTACTGCTGCTACAATGGCAGGTTAACACGATTTAAGTGAGTTTGAACGTGGTGTTATAGTCGGCGCACGAGAGATGGGACATAGCATCTCAGAGGTAGCGGTGAGGTGGGGATTTTCCCGTACTACCATTTCACGAGTGCACCGTGAATATCGGGAATCCGGTAAAACATCAATTCTCCGACATCGCTGCTGCCGGAAAAAGACCTTGCAAGAACGGGACCAACGACGACTGAAGAGAATCGTTCAACATGACAGAAGAGCAACCCTTCCGCAAATTGCTGCGGATTTCAGTGTTGGGCCATCAACAAGTATCAGCGTGCGAACCATTCAACGAAACATCATCGATAAGGGCTTTCGGAGCCGAAGGCCAATTCGTGTACCCTTGCTGAGTGCACGACACAAAGCTTTACGCCTCACCTGGGCCCGTCAGCACCGACATTGGATTGTTGTTGATTGGAAACATATTGCCTGGTCTGAAGAGGCTCGTTTTCAAATGTATCTAGCGGATGGACGTGTAGGGATATGGAGGCAACCTCATGAATTCATGGACCCTGCATGTCGGCAGGGGACTGTTCAAGCTGGTGGAGGCTCTGTAATGGTGTTGGGGGTGTGTAGTTGAAGTGACATGGGACCACTGATACGTCTAGATACGACTCTGACAGGTGACACGTACGTAAGCATCCTGGCTAATCACCTGCATCCATTCATGTCCATTGCGACGGACCTAGGCAATTCCAATAGGACAATGCGACACCCCACACGTCCAGAATTACTACAGAGTTCCAGGAACACTCTTCTGAATTTTAACACCACTGCTGGCCACCAAACTCCCCAGACATGAATATAATTGAGCATATCTGGGATGCCTTGTAACGTGCCGTTCAGAAGAAATTTTCACCCCCTCGTATTCTTATGGATTTATGGACAGCCCTGCAGGATGCGTGGTGTCAATTCCCTCCAGCACTACTTCAGACATTTAGTCCATTCCACGTCGTGTTGTGGAACTTCTGCGTGTTCGCGGGGGCTGTTGGTGCGCCCTAAAGCAACAACAACAACAATGCGGGGGTCCCTAAATGATGATAGGCAGGTTTACCAGTTTCTTTAGCTCTTCAGTGTATGTTGGTACAAACTTTATTAACGAAATGTCACAGACTTCTCTACTACTTTTTCTTGCATTCTCAAGTTACCCACTGAAGGTGACACCAAGCCTTTGTGATCAGTATGTCATTATAGTTTTATCATTTATCTTACTTGCTAGTAAGAGCATTTCTTTATATTTATATATATATATATATATGCTACGAGCACTCATTTACGAGGCCAACTATGCAACTATGTAATTTGCAACTGTTAGTTGGAGTACTCTTGATAATCTAGATTCTGCGAACTATAGACAACGCGATACAAACGAAACATTTACTTAACACACCCCACCGGACTCGAACCTGCAACCCATGCAACGCGAGGCTAGCGAGCTATCCGCTACGCTGCCGTGTTCAGCATAAGAGCTGTTGTACCCAGCTACCTGCAAGATTGTCGAGTTGTTGGGATTTGCAGAGGGGTTTTTGGGGTCCGTAGTATTGTTTACAGTAGCTCGCCGAGGCCAAAGGGAAGACGAGCTAAGGCAGAGCGGTGAGTCACGAGCGAGAAGGCGTGGATCGGTCGTCGCGCACGATTTGGCCGCTCGGGACAAAAACCTCTCCTCCCTGCGGCCATTCCTTCACTCCCCCGCAATACGAATAACTGATCACCAACACCGCGAGAAAGGCAGCCACAGAGACCAATAGATGACGCGTAACCAGTCAACGCTTAGCTGACAATCTAAGTAACGATAGGAATATAATTTTTTTTTGTCGATTGATACAAATTTTAGTTGAGAGTCTTTTTAGTCATACGATGATATCTGGATTTAGCTATTTTTTTCCGCTTCGTCAACGTAAAACATCTTTGTATTCGATCTGGTAAATAAACCCCTCCCCCAATGAGCTTTGGTTTGATAAAAAAATTTCATCTAATTTCTCTTTCTGTTTTATGCAAAGAAGACTTAAATTTCTAATACGCTTGATGAGTTTTGTATGCTGGCATATTTAGATAACACAAATGTTAATTTTGAGTGGTTGAATGTCATATTTCTGCTGTTGTAGATACAAATATAGTGAGAATGTTTGCAAAACACAATTAGAATGAGAAAGAGTGGTGATGTTATTGAATTTGAATAACTCGTGGTTGTGTATATAATATACAGCGTTAACCTAAGTGGTAGTTCTCTGGAGCATTAAAAGTTGCACAGTGTTTAGTGTGTATTGAGAATGAAGCAATGAGCAGCATTCAGTCAGATACAATCCTTTCAAATTAACGCATCTTGGGTAACTTACACCCATAACCAACTACCATTCGCATGAGGAAAGAACGATTTTTTATAGTCGAAGCGATTGATTAGATATTTCAGTAGTGATGAGGAAGTTTAGTAGGAGTATACTATAGCGGAATATTCCTGCTACTTTGTCTCGGCCAGGCTCAGATGATACTGAATTCTTCGAGCAGTGTCTCCAGATTTATATTTTAAAACCAGTGTTCCACATACATTGTTCCTGAACAATTCACAACTGTTAATGTTCAAAGCTTATCGTCGGAAAGAAAGTTAATTCGAGGCCAATAACTCGCATATATAAAAGTTCCACGACGCTAAGGAATTATTTTGAAAAAGCGAAGCAGAGTTTTATTTGAAGCAACAACTTGCTGTTTCCATTAATATCAACGTTTGTTTTGTATCCCTGAGATGCCTTTTTCAATGCAGGTTCTGTGGAAACCACAGGAACAGCTTCAAATTACCAAACGCCGCTGTGTATTCAACATGCGGGTGATAACTTGCTTTAACAAACGTAGAGCTGTATATGTCACCAATACAGTAACTGCACAGTTTTTACTGTTATTGTTCATTTTTTAAATTCTTGTTTTATTCCAATCTTGAATAAAGGGTGCTACAATAAGAGTGCGGGATTTCAGTTTTGAATAAAATATGGTTTTCTGTGCTAGAGTATTGTAGTATTTATTGATTATAATGTATATATATGGGACAATACTTCGAGCAAATGGCTGTTACGGCTTTGGTGCAAAACGCGTACTCCGGCAATATTTTCAATAACAGTATTGTGTTAATCTCACGGTAGTTCGTTGATACAACGTTCAATTTCGGCTTTTACTGCTTTGGTGATCTTAGGCTTCTTGACGTGAACTTGAGACTTAAGAAAATCCCACAGAAAAAATCCACAAGTGTTAAAACGCAAGATCGTAACGGCTGATTCTGGTCAACAAAAACGGGACATGACACGACCAGGAAAGGAATTGTGTGAGGCCGTCAATGTTGAATGGGTGGTATGGTAGTGGCACCGTCCTCCTGAAACGACATATCTTCAAGAGCAGTATCTTCCTATTGAGGCATAAAAACCGAGTTATCATGTTACAGCAACATTCGCCATTTACCTTTAATGCATTACCTGCCACTTTTTCAAAGAAAAATGATCCAATGGTTCCTCCAGTCCTAAATTCATACAAAAAGTGACACGTTTGGAATACATTTGTTCTCATGTATCATTCGTGGATTTTCTGAGCCCCAAATGTGGATAGTCTGCCTATTAACGAATCCATGGAGTTGAAAACTGGCCTCGTCGCTGATAATAATTTTGTTCACAGAATCGGTATTCACTTCCTGTTGTGCAGTGACCCAGTCGGTGAACTCTCTTCGCTGTGTGTGGTCTTTTAGTATAAGTTCTTTAGTTAATTTGAGTCTGTAAGCGTGGTGATGCAACTCTGTATTGAGAATACGGTGAAGAGTGGGTTTTGAATTGTTCAACTGCTGTGCACGACGACGAATCCATGTCCCTCGGCCACACTCTCGCTAACTGCCGCAACATTTTCTTCTGAAAGATCTCTACGAGTTCGTGCCGTGTGTTTTGCATCAACAACTGAACCACTGCTTTCGAACATTTCGATTATTCCTTTTACAGCTGATAAATTCAGAACATTATTTCTACCGAAATTTTAACGCACTTCAAGAATCGTGGAGACAAAACTTTCACCGTATTTATAGTAAAGTTTAACAATAATTGTATCGTAAGAACGAAGTCAGTCGAACTCGCCAACACATTTAACAGAGACAGTGGTCTATGTCTCAGTGAGGCATGGAAACCTGCCTTGGCAAATATCCGCAGAGAACGTTGTACTTCCGTCCAGCTGTCGCCGTAGGGGGCTTCATACTACCTCGGGCTGGAACAAGAACCATAGCCACGCCCACGGGCAACCAGCCGCCTGAACAAGGAAGCCTGGGACCTAATTCGATCCTTAAAAGAACCAAAGGAAGCGAAATCACCCATATCAGGCCCGGCAGGTCCATGCTTTCTGCCGTTAGGAAAAGCCGAAATTCTGGCAGAGCACTTCGCCGCCCAACATTCAGAAGTGGTCTACCCCTTAACTCCAGAGGAAGAACAGGCGGAGGCCGCAACAATTCAGCGAGTAGAGGACAGGCTAAGCAGACCTCCTTCTGACCAGCCAGAATTAACAACACCCGGTGAAGTGAGAACATTCATCAAGAAATTAGCCAGAAAGAAGTCACCGGGAATCGACGGCGTAGGCAATAGTCACCTTAAGAACCTGCCAAAGAAAGGTCTGGTACTTCTCACCAGAATTTTCAACGCTTGCCTCCTACAACATTACTTTCCTTCAGCATGGAAAACGGCTAAGGTCATAGCTCTGCCCAAAAGGGGTAAAGACAAAACAATTCCGAATAATTATAGACCTATTAGCTTACTCTCGGCTACCTCCAAGCTGCTGGAACGTATTCTTCTGAAGAGAATTAAAGCAAGCCTAGATTTTGGACAAACAATAAGGAAAGAACAGTTCGGTTTCCAAAGCCGAGTAGGAGCTACCTGTCAGCTAGTAAGAATTACCGAGCAAATCAGCAAAGGTTTTAATTGGAATAAGTCGACAGCCGCCATCTTTGTCGACATCGAAAAAGCTTATGATAAAGTGTGGCACACCAAACTAATAGACAAGCTATTCCATCACACCGACATACCCGACTGCTACATTGCCCTCATAGCAAGCTACCTCAAGGACAGGAGGTTCTTCGTCCAAATAGAAGGCCAAAAGTCATCCATCTTCACTATTAACGTGGGCTTACCGCAGGGATCCGCCTTATCGCCACATCTGTTCACCATTGATGTCAATGACATACGAACCCCGCCCAACGTTCATGTTGCACAATTTGCTGATGACACGTTCATCTACGCAACCGGAGGAAACCACGAAAGGAATATCTCCAACGCCCAAGCAGGCCTAGACGCCCTTAGTCTCTGGTGTCGTGAAAATAAGGTGAAAGTGAATCCAACTAAATGTGCCGCAGTGTACTTCTCCACTAAACAACCGAACCTACAAAGACAACTGGAACTAATGGGGGAAAGGTTACCCTGGGTTACCGAGCACCAGTACCTGGGAGTAACGCTAGACCGCAAACTACTCTTTCGCCAACATGTCCTCGACAGAAGAAAAAAAGCCCTAGCCGTGGTTAAGAATCTGACACCAATCTTCTTGAGCAATGACTTGAAACTTGAAACAAAAATAAGAATATATAAATCCGTTGTCTTACCTTTCATTATGTACGGTTGCCAGGTCTGGGGAACTGCATGCAAATCTACCCTGCTGCACTTACAAAGAGTGCAGAATAGATGCTTAAGAATGATAAGTCATGCGAGCACCTACACGCCAATAGACCTTCTTCATGTGACCACCAATATGCCTACCATCCAAGCAGAAATCTTTCGACAAGCAGAGAAATTTTTCACCAGGCTTGACACTATACGCCCAGAAGTAGACAGATTGGAGTCAGTGGGTACAGTACTCCCAATGGAATGGCACAAATTTAAAGTACCACGCAGCAGCATTATGACACCGATATAAAGGATCACTACCCACAAACGATCCTTAGTAAGAATACGGAAGGGTTTCCCATAAAGACCGTTTAACGGTCAAAGCCGGGTTTTTCCCCAACGTGCATCACAGCGAACCCAAATAATTAGTTGAAACTGTAGATTAAGCTACACACAGTAGCGGGGCTACAAAAAGCCGTTGAGGCAGTGAAAAAAAAAAAAAAAAAAAAATACCAGCCGCCTGTTGGTTGCGGGCCTGGCTCATAGTAAGCCTTCGCCGAGGCCACGCAGCCGCCGGATGCGGACATGTATATAAGGAAGAGCGGCACCCGAACCATCTCAGTATCTGTGGGTCAGCCGACCAGTGCAGATGTCTCTACACCTGAAGAAGACGGCGGAGCCAGCCGTCGAAATATTGTGTTTCCACAACACTATCCGGCGGTACACCCGTGAAGACTACATTGCGAATAATTGTATCATATAGCTCTCCAGTTTTACCAATTCCTAACTCACAATTATCGATATACGGAATTAATAATAACAAAAATTTCGCGCAATTTGAGTCTTACGTTGTCATTGAAACACTATTTATGAAAAATACTAACCCTAATAATGGATTTTAATTCCTCTTCGTTGCGCTACTGGGTGAGGGGCTAGCCAGTGATCTAGTTTTGCAGTCTAGAGCAGTAGTTCCCAAATGGTGGTACAAGGAACCCTGGGGTTCCGTGGAAGAGTCACAAGGGTTCCGTGTTACATCCCAGAATTAAATAAAATGTTCATTTAAAAGAATCATAACCGCACCTTGAGAAGGCTATCATGGTTTTGCTTCCGTTTGTGATGACTTACCGATGCCAGACTGGGTTTTCAGCTTACGCTTATAAAAGTGGGGATCCGCCAAAAAATGTATGATCAAATAGGGTTCCGTGGCCAAAAAGAAATTGGGAACCGCTGGTCTATAGGATGCAGGTCTGTCCACCCTGATTTTGGTTTTCCATTGCTTCCCAAAATCAGTCCTTCATAATGCCCATGGCCAAATTCCTTTCCGTCCCTCGCCCCAAATCTTCTCTCGACTCTAGCGACCTCGACGACGACGGGCTATTAGGTCGAGAAGAAATATAAAAAGAAAGAGGCACACACACAGTCTGTGTAAGCGTAGATTATTGACTTAACATGCGCCATAATAAACAAGATAACACGTTTTGCTGTCTCGTTGTTACTGCTACTGTTCGAGTCCTAACATATGTAATGCAATGACTCTTTCGAGACGTATGTTAATAATCGTGCGTTTCTCGTCGCTCGAAAGGCAAGCACCACTTTCACGAGGTGACTGATGTAACCACAATAACTTGCGGTCTTCTGCTCCATATACTCTGCGACGTAATGGCCCTCGTGAGGGAATAAACACTCGCAATGACAGCTATGGCCTCTCCCGAGGACCCACCCGGACACTATCTGCCCACACACCGCAGCATAACATGAGTCCTCAGGCATCAGACACTTGTAGCGCTTTAGTCTCGACCTTAAATTCCGAGAGTTGACGCGAGCATCTTGCATCTTAAGTGGTTTGTGAATAAACAGTGGCTTTAACTAATGGTGATAAGATCTTTGCAGCAATTCTAATGGCACCTGTCGTTCCCCATTCGCAGTGAGCAGGGTGGAATTATGAGAATTCTTTTCTTTAGTTACAATGGAAAATAAGGTATGATGTATACATTTTTCAACAAAAAAAAAAAATCTTGCTGCCATAACTCAGTTTTAGACTTCTGTTCCACATTTTATAACCGTATGTTGATATTGTAAAAACATGGAAGCAAATAATGACGCTAACCAAACACATGTTTCTATCAAAACCTGTTTACTAGCTGGTGGCTTGCTATTCCCTGTACTATTTAAAAGTACCATATTAAGAAAGATTCCCACTAGTGCCTCAAATAAAATAAAAAATGATAGGTGTGTCATGATACACAAGGAAAAGGGATCGTTTAAATCTGTTCTAAATTAAGATACGTGTGCAACGTAATCTTCACGTATGGTGTCATGATAACACAATGTTTCGTCATCCGGCTTTGCTGTCTTCATCAGATATCGCATAACTTTCGCTGGTTGAAAGCCTCCTATGAAAAATTTGGACCAACTTATTTATTTTAAATTAAAATATGCTACAATATGTCCATATTTATTGGATACGTAACTGATCTAATTGATAAATGCTATAAGAAAATAAAACGAACCAGAATTTCAGTTAACTAAAAAGTATGGACCATAGTTATCAGATAAAAAGAACAAATTGGACATTTTATGGATAAATATTCCTTTATTATAGTACTCAAAACACTGTGGAAACATTTACAAATGAAAAAACAGCAAAAAAAAAAAAAAATGTCATGCGTTTATGATCACACTAATGGCAAATAATTTAAGCAGAATCAAGAAGGCGCATTTTTTCCTATGCACGTAGGCTTCGAATCGACAGAAGCGAATGACTAAACTCCTTTCCATTACTTGGTCGTTGTAATCTGTGCGTGCTGTCATTCGAATGCAACCTTCCGTACAGCTGATTCCGCTTTTCTTGCCGAGAAAACCTTTCATCTGAAAGAAATAGCAGATGGCAGCGACGTACATGTTAGTACGAGAACTTCTCCTTTGCAAAGATACTTCCATAACAATGTTTCGTTATGTGTTAGATTAATTTAATACATTATTGAACGATATAATTGTGTCGATTTTACAATAACTCACAAAGGAACCGTTTTATCATTGAATTATTGTAGATATATGTGCATCTTAGGGAAATGGAATTCAGATACATATATATTTAAGAAGTCATTGAATATTACAAAATGAAATAGGTACCGTCAAAGCTAGGTTACTTAGTATCCCATATAACTTTGTCTGTGACATTTTTTTTTTTTTTTTTACTTATTGTTTTACGCCTCGTCGACGGCTAAGGCGAGATAGGACTGGGTACAAGGAACGGGAAGTAATTCGGCCATGGCCTTTTTGAAGGAAGCATCCCGGCATTCGCCTGGAGTGGTTCAGGGAAACCATGCAATACCCAAATCTGGATGCCCGGACGGGGATTCGAACCCGCGTCCTCCCGAATGCGAGGCCATAACGTTAACTGTTCACCCACCACGCTTTGTGTGTGTACGGTTTTTTTTTTTTTAAACTGCTTTACGTCTCTCAACAGCGAGGTCGTTAGAGACGGGAAAGGATGGGGGCAAGGAATGGGAAGGAATTCGGCCATGGACTTTTGAAGGAAGCATCCCGGCTTTTTGCCTGGAGTGATTTGGGAAACCATGGAAAACCCAAATCTGGATGCCCGGACAGGGATTCGAACCGCCGTCCTCCCGAATGCGAGGCCAGAACGCTAGCCGTTACACCACCACGCTCGGTGTGTGTGTACAGTAGAAGACATATAAATTTATAAGGTCTAAGTGAAAATCAGAAGTTAAGGCGTCTGACTGGCGATCGAATGTCCCCGGTTCGAATCCCAGACTTGGTGGGGATTTTCAAAGTCCCTTTATTCGACCTTCATTTCTGGCACAGCTTGGTGTGTAAGGAGAAGTACGTCAGTTCTAATCACACGTTAAACTGGAGGTACCCTCCACACGATAGGATTACCGGTTTATGTTAGGTTAGGAGGAAAGGAACTTGCCGACCTACCGCTGATACCAGGTTTAGTATGCCTCCTTCTGGAGGGTCCAACCAATCTTCTGATTGAGGACCACGCTTTGCTGGCGAAAATCCTAACGATATCACCGGAGTGTTGTTAGCTTGTGCGGCTCAATGACACAGGAAAACACAGACTTCCGGTAGATTTCAACTATCCATGCACGCGGTCACCTTTTCTCGGCGGAATGTGAATGTGTTAATGTTGCAGTATCGAGTGGTAGTTAGTTCGATACTATTGGAGAGATAGCCGTGTCCCAAGTGCGGCGAGACCAGATCACAAAGGCGGGCACCTCTCACGTGGTACATACTGTAAGCTGGCGCATTTGCATACGTACGGTACTGCCCCAGCATAGCGCACGACGTCGTTTCCTTATTACATGGAGCGCATTCTCGGCTTCACACTCTTAACTCGATAAGAAACACGCCGCAAACACCGAGCGTGGTCGATGAGTGGACAGGGGCGTCCATAAATTACGTGAGGTGAAATTGGGGGGGGGGGGGGGGTCAACGGAAATCTCACGTTAGGTTTTTGAAATTTTTGTGGCATTAAAAAAAAATGGTCTACAAATGACGCGAAAGCCAGTTTTAGGGATTTTTTTTATCGAAAAGTGTGGGTGTAACCGGCTTCGGAAGGGTGAGAACTAAAAAAAAGGGTCTCAAAAAAGTTGCGAGGGCGATTTCTAGGAGGGGGTTTCACGGACCAGATATCTCACCAGAGGGGGGGGGGATGCGGCCAGATCTCAAGAAGTCTCACCAGAAAAAGGGGGGGGGGTCCGTAAATCAGAAAAAACACCTCACGTAATTTATGGATGTCCCATAACGCTCTGGCCTCGCGGTTAAGAAAATTCCAATATCCGCGACTGCCTTGATAAATATGCGAAACTAAAAGGTCTTTTTTTATACTTTTTATTTATTTATTATTTTTTTTTTATAGCTCTTTTTTCTAGAGCTGTTCCCCTTTTAACAGCATTCTTGCTTTGACCATTAGTTGTAATTTTACTTCCTAAGTAACAGAAATCAGTTTTCTTATTTCATTCGAGTTATGTTTAATCAACTATTTATTCCTTTAAACTAATATGCTATTTTTGAGGCTTGCTATAATGTGAATAAATTTAAATCGTATCTTTTTATAATTTTCAGAAAACAGGAAGTAAACAATTGAAGTTACTTAAAAGGACATGTAAATTAGCTAAACCAATACAAATAAAAAAAATTTTCCAAAGTAGTATTAATAGAATCCAAGCAGAAATACCATGAAAATCGAAGTTTAATTCGATAAATAAAATAAATTTGATAATAATAATATTGAACCTATGACTATTAATATGGAAATGCCACACCTTACAGCGTATAGCCATGCAGCGGCTACATTTATCATCTTTTCTGGCAGTATACATTCAACAAATTTTTCATTTATTATTTGCAGATTGTGAACCAAAATCCTAGATTAAATGGCAAATCTCTCTACAGTGCGTATAAAGTGAAGGCATACGATACTACTGATGGTGAAAAATTGCACTTACTTTTCTTTTCTGGTTATGCGCTGTGAGTTTCTTGCTGGTGATGCTAACGTTTCTGTCCCAACTCGGGACCTTCCTCAGGACTGCATCAAGTTAAAGTAGGTACTCGGTTCGTTTCCTTCTACTCTAGATGAACTGTTTATATTTTCCGGCAAAGATGACGTTTCTCCGCCAAAGAGGTTGGCACACGGTGGAGCGATCTGGCGGTTGTTGCAGCGCGTTCGTTTACCAGTACACACTTCCACCTTTGACTCAAACCATAACCCCCATCTTTGTTGAAGTTGTCGGCATGTTTATAAAATTCCGTAATTTACATTCTAAAAAATTCTTCGGTTTTACAATATTGTAGTTTTGTCCTTCTGAGCTGTATGTTCTCCTTCTGCATGATGTTCCGCTACTACCAATTTCGTGGTTTGTCCTAGCCTAGCGTGAGGATAATTTTCTTTCAGTCTAACGGTGACCGATTGGCATGTCTCACCAGAGTACACTTGACCACGATCACATGGAATCTTGTACACACCACTAACTTGTAACGGAGGCCTGCAACGTTTTACTGATCTTAAAATGCTTCTCGCCTTATTGTTGTTGCAGAAGGTAGGTTGAACATAGCTTTTGGCCACCACCACCTGATTACAGAGGGTAGAAAGGCCTTCTTATGTTGTTCTATTTCTTTTCCGATGTTGATTCGTCCGTTGATGGGGACATTAATCTTGGCGGCTACGTGGGTCTCTTTCGGAAGAGTAGGCCTGAATGAGCCGACATAGGTTTTAACCTTTTTCTTATTTCACACATTATTCTTTAACAATGCAAATAACGCACTACACTGGGGAAAGCAAGGGGAAACCATCACAACTTTATCTCCAAAGAAAGTTTGATGTATTTATTATGTCTGTGTCGTATTTATATAGCTATCGGACTCATTCTTTATATGTTTTCGGTAGCCATGTTATACAAGCCCCGTTTAACTCGTTTAGAACTTACACCTCCAAACTTATGAATTTAATATTTTTTATTTGAATGGTAACAAACTTTCATATCATTCCTTATCTTATTTATACAAGCTATATTCAAAATTCAGGTATCCGAAGATACACGATCCAATTTTAGCAATGTCTGGTTGACAGTATCGACCCATACACACTATAACGTAATTAATCTCTCGCTCTCTCTCTCTGGCTGTTACTCTCTTATCCCCATGACAACGAACTTTTCACAGAGTAACCTACCGTCCGTGTGATTTTTTCTTTGAAACTTGTTATGCTACAAGCAGTCATGAGGAAGTAATTTCTTCCAAGGCAGCCACCTATCCTGAGCTACCTAATAATGGAGACAATCATCACATACGTAGTACATAGTCCTCACACAAGTATACAATTTATACTGAAATTTCTGTCAAACATAAAAAAATCACATGATTGATTAAGAACTTAAAACAAAATTATTGTTTCCGGTAAATGACATTTTATAATTATAATCGTTTTACGCATCTGCTACTTGAAACACTCACTCAATAAAGTAATTTAGGCAACACACGGTTGTCTTTCGATAAAGTCCCTATACAACTGACCACCAACAGACGACTGTTTTCGTTATGGACGAAACGAATGCTCGCGAGTAACGACTTGGTCGCCAGCCTTCTGGCTTGTTATTCACGAAACACGAACAGCTGGAGGTGTTGGATAACGCCTTGCCCCCGCCACGTCTCCTTACAAGGCTGACAGCTCCTCACAGTGAAATTAACGACGGACTGAGTGGCGCACCCCGCCCATTACCCAGTCACATCCACCGGTAATGGGCGGGGTGCACCGAGTTTTAATTTACCACACGTTTCTCCGACTTCAGCCGTGTCACTGCGCTGCCTTCATCTCTGTCTCTTATTATCATTAATTATGTCAAAGCTCTTGCTCTGGCGGTAATTACCTTACACACTTACTGGTC
>JARYHS010011408.1:114223693-114240688 GCA_031002005.1 Vandiemenella viatica | reverse complement strand
AGTCAGCCCATGAAATGGTCGCTCCTCGGTAGTTTTTACCTCAGCAAAAACAGTCGTAAGAGACTATTTGGGTATTAAATGGAGCAATGCATCACAACTACCAACTGTGTCTGCCAGTTATGATTTCGTAATTGAACACTTGGCCACAACTGAACATGCAGTTACGTTTATTACTCAACCGTCAACAATGACGTAGCCTACTGAGGTAATGGTAGCTCGAAATGATGGTTGCAATTTTCCAGCAAACTTCCTTATATACATCACTACTCTACAGTATCGCATTGTCTCCTCTGGACTCAGGTTCAGGTAAGGACAGAGTTCCCTCTAATTGCAATTCATATTCTGTTTCATTCCCACCATACAGACCAGTGTTTGTCAACCTGTGGTCCACGAAGATGGCGCAGTTGGTCCGCAGACATATCATTATTGTTCATTTGGTTATTTAACATTAAGAGTTTGTGAGGTACACGTTCTCATTACTCGTGTAATTTATTATTAAAGCGTATTTTTGTCATTAGATACTTAAGATTGTATTTAGTAAGTTTCTGATTAAAGTTTTTCAAAATCACAGTGAGTCTAATCAAAACGAAGGAAGTGAAAAAGGATATCTGATTATTAAAAAGAAGAATACTGGAAAGCTGAAATTATTAAGACGATCCAATCCTGGCGAGGTGGATACATAATTATAAAATGGATATTCAAAGAAACTAGCCCGAGGGCAATGAAGAAGGTACAGTATAAATGAATTGCAATCCTTATATTTTAAATAGAATAATATCTTGTCAAATGAACAAATAAGTAAATGATATTATTTTTCTAATGGCTTTACACCCCATCGACGCCGATGTCATGAAAGGCGGGAAAGACTGGGGACAAGGAACGGAAAGGATTCCGGCCATGGGCTTCTGAGGGAAGCATCCCGGCATTCACCTAGAGTGATTGGGGTACTATGGAAAACCCAAATCTGGATGCCCGGACGGGGATTCGACCCGGTGTCATCCCGAATGCGACGCCAGAGTGTTAACCACTCATCCACCACGCTCGGTGTAAATAATAATAATTTCTGTGAAAGTTAATAAACATTGTGTGTTGATCTTAGGGAGGTAATTTTACTTTAATTACATCACAGTGCTGTTAAACCCGGTGTTGTTTATAGAGGTAAATGAAAAGCTTACAATACTAACCGACACCGGAAAATTGAAAAAAAAAAATGTAATTATGTTTATAATAAATAAGTAAGGAATTGGACCCTTGCAAGTTGAAAAACGAAATTCACTTTTAATGGTTCACTTCTTAACTGTGTTTCCATAGGAATTTAGAACCTGCTTTAGATTTATTTTGTTTTATTGGAACAAGACAAAATGTTCCAAGTGTTAGTAATATACAGCTGTATATACATATTAGCTAATAAATTAGTCCATATAATTTAGTGGTATGTAGAATAATTTTTGATATTGTACAGAGCATCTGGTTGAAACGCTGATATAGGGTAATAAATAACACGTAATAAAAACCTTAGCTTTTGTATGCCTTCATAGTATCAATAAAATTTCCCGTACGGCTATCAACCTGGCTCACGTGGTTAGACTCAACAATAACGCCGAAAATAACTCCAGCGCAGGGACGAAACTTCGAGATTAACGACTAGATGAGGCAGCGTGACATCCCGAGATGAATTTTAATTAAGCTACGTACTGCTCCAATGATCTCATGATCGACTAGCCGAAGAAGACTGTAGAAAATGACTGTGTGATACTCCTGAAAATATTTGTATACTTTGCCTTTAGAAACGCGGCATGTTATCATCAGACTGTGCAACAAATGATATGAGTGGTGCGTTACAGGTCTCACATTACTCCGCTTTGTCACCTGCAACTGCACTGTTTTGACAACAGGTTACGATTTTCGGATACACAAATTACTGAAGCTCTGCTGAATAGAGCAATGAGGTCACCTGAAGCAGAAAAGAATGTTTTGAATTGATAAATTCATTATGAAGCGGCAAAAGGTGTTAGTTATAATATTTAAAAAGTTGAAATAATAACAAAGGAACTAACCGACTGCATACGAAGTAGTGAATAATAATTTACGGGATACTCCAGAACAGGATAATATTTTTAATAACGCCACTAATATAGAATATGGTTTCGCACCCAGGCAAATCCACAACGTGTTTGATTTTTTATTCGGACGATAAATAATTTCTACAGTAATATTACTGATCGGAGCTACCTGTATAAACGTTGTCGTATTTTTTCGATACCATCAAGCTGAACACCCGTGAAGATTACGCTAAAGATACTTATAATTAGAGCGATTTACTTCTAGAAAACTATAACATAGAAAGAGCATAATCATGTTACACATAAATTCAAAATATATATAAGCCATATCTTATTCACATTAATTAACGTATGTGCAAAACTCACTCAAAACTAGACTACGTACACATTTTTCGACAACACACTAAACCAGAATGTGACAGTTACACTCCCTGTTTCGCGTTTCTCTGTCTTCCTCTCTCAGTCACGTAGCCATGCATATCTGCTGTCGTAAACTAAAAACCTCTGCCAACAACACACTTATTATTATAGTGAGATATGTCTATAGAAAATAAGGAAACTATAGATGACACACCTTGGAATCACATTAGTATCTCAGAAAATTTGTAACCGTTAAGTTAAGAAATGATCAAATTAAACAGAAAACCGGAAAAGAATGGTTGGATGAAACAAGAGCACTCAGTTGCGATACTACATAACATCAGTCTAAAAAGATTGTTCAACTGTAATAGTTATGCTGTAAATCTACCAGCACGTTCAAAACATCATTCGCGTATAGGACTGTAACATGTGGAAAAAGAAACCGGTACAAATTCCAATGGCTGAATATTCCTCAACGAGTGGCAAAAAGCGTCAGAGAATAAAGGTTCTGTATATTTAATAACATATGTATCGGCGTTCTCAAATTATTAATTTATTTCTCCGCTCTAAAGTGTTCCAGCTTCGTGGTTTATGTAATGTATGGACCTAGGTATCTGTGTCGATTTCGATGTAGGGAATGGAGTTGGACAACCTCTGAGGTGAGGAATAGTTGGATGACCAGAGCCACAGCTCGCATCGCCCCTGCACGCCGGCAACCAGACTCGCTGCCCGGTATGCGGCTATCTCGCGGCTCCGCTATCTCCATAACAGGTTTCGGCTCGTCCACACCGACTGCACTCTTGGTTATTGCAATTTATAGCTAATTCATTCCTTATCGTGGGGCCACTGCGTAAAAGAAGAGGCTTCGGAACTCGTAAAAAAAAAGGGTGAAACTACCGTCTGTTAATAACCTCATTCCTGGGCAATGCAACACACGAATATTAAAAACATGAAAATGGCGAGGCTTCAGGAAAAAGGCAGCGGGGTGTTTAGAGCAATAAAATTTGACAACAGTACTTGAAATCGTATTGCCTAAGGTTGGATTGGAAATCGTACTAATGCAAGCAGCCGTATACACCGAGTGTACGAGCAAACGCTTTCCTGTCAGGTTGCAGTTATGTTTTCACTTGCTGTTCCATAAAACTAAGACTTTTTAGGTCCCTTGTATACCGGTATGAGTGGTAGCAGTCACATGAGCTCTTAGTATAGCCGATAACCGAGAATCAACTTTTTACTAAAAACTAATAAGTTCCTTTGATTTTCCTGAATCGTTGACAATTTTTTTTCTTCTGAGGTCAATGTTACGATATTAGCATTATTGCGTTAACGGTTGCCATGTACCTAGCTATTTCTAAAAATATAACGTTATCTTTATTTTTTTCACTATTACAACAAAACGGTCTAATAGCTAAATAATTAAGGTGCTATTTCTGAAAAATTTATGGACCCGGGTTCGAATTCGGTGGAGGCCAGGAATTTCTAAGATGTGAGCTTTGCCAGGGCATTTCGTGGTTCACACACCGCGTTAAACTGCAGGTCCAGTCACGACAGAGGCAGAATGCGCGACAAATCGAAACCCTGTCGCAAGGCCACACGAATCAGCTTCATTCCAGCCATGCCAGAGCTTCAGAATATAGTTTTCTTCGGTCGTAAATTTCTCAACCGGTTTGCCTGCGTCTCCTGTTTTGAGATGGTTACACCATCTCGATACCCTCAGTATAGTCTGCTTGTCCAGATGATTGTTTCAAGTACTTGAATATTAATCTGCATCTACAGTTTTCCCTTCAATGTGAAACTAACCAACTCAGCTTATGTTAGAATGTACATAACAACATTTCTCTTATTTTTGCGTCTCTTGTTTTTGTCTTATACTTCAACAAACCTCTCCATTTAAGTGTCATTTACATAACAGTATTTAGAACACTGAAATTAGTAAAGAACTTTCTCTAATTCCACACATGCTACAAATATATTTCCTTGATAAGTCATTATAAAATAAAACATAATGTCGGCATTACCTTTCCTGTACCCCGATTTTCTAAAAACCAGTTGAACGTAACCTTATACAGTTTTCACTTTCTTTTCTGTTTCTTTTTTTTTCTATTTTTTACGGTATAAAAAAGTTTTCAGGTATGTAAGTCAGATATCACATTTTTCTAGCTCATATGAAGCTTGTACTCCATGACATTATTGTTCTTCACTTGAAATGTACGATGAAATGTTTCCATTGATTAATGATATATAGTTAATACATACAGCAAAAGTAAAATAGATTCGAATAACGAAACAGAAATATCTTCATAAAACTGCCGGAAGCGTTTTGCAGTTGGCAATATGAATATATTGTTTACTAAATGCGCTATAAGGTTTAAAATATATTCTAGCCCAGAGACGCTGTAGCGATTATATTAGGGAGACTGATAAGGGGCATCGAAATCTCGAATAACCACAAAACACCCGGTGTGCATAGAAGGGAGTGCTACAATAAAAATTTGCTATGGTATTTTAGGAGAATCGAGATTTGAGAGCACTGTATTCCAAAAATGAAAGGTTGAGGCGTACAGAACATAATTCCACGCTGGCCGTACCATAATTGGTCACTGTGTTAATTAAGAGAACTTTCTCTGCACTGAAATTATCCTTAGTCAATACTTATTATTGAGAAGAAACAAAATTCCTGATCGGTTCAAGTACTAATAGTGCACTATATTTTACAAAACAAGCAGGCTTTCATGTGCTACACAAAGACGCCAACAACTTGCTCTGGTTACGAAGCCTGGACCAGTGGCCAAGGTTGATTTTTATTTATTTATGGCTTTACGCATCGTCGACGTCTAGGTCATTAGAGGCGGGAAAGGACTGGGCACAAAGAACGGGATGGAAATCGGTTATAACCTATTTAAGGGGGTATCCCGGCATTCTCCTGGAGTGATTTGGGAAATCCCAAATCTGAATTCCCGGACGGGGATTCGAAGCGGCGTCTTCCCGAATGCGAGGCCAGAGCGTTAACCGCTCACCCACCACGCTTGGTCCCAGTGGCCTTGCAGGCGTTGGAATATATGGCTGTTTCAAACACACTACTGTTTATGAAAATTGCAACACCAAGAACGGTGACATGTGAATACAATGAAATTTATTCCACAGATTGATGACAATCCAAGATGATTCGAATTACACGCTCTTTGACCATGATAATCCAGTACGTGCTGAAGCTGCCATGTGCTGCAATCAGAGCCTCTGTACGTAGTGGCATGGAATCAAAGAGAGCCTGGACATTCTGCAGTTAAAACACTGCCACGTGGTTTTTAAGCGCGATCACAAAGCATCGACAATGTTTGCAGGAGGATCAGAACGAACAAGTTGCCGACCGACCATATCCCGGACATGTTCGAACATGCAGGCATGCAGGCCAGAGAAGCAGTGGTACCCGTCGAACTTCGAAGAAGGCTTTAACTTCCCCCCATACATGTGGCCGGGCATGTGGGGCAGCCTGCAGGAGATGTAGATGTTGCTGTTGAGATTACCCTTATTAACTTTGAGGCGTGATTGCATGTTATTGTACGTGGCTCGGCAAACCATCACTCTTGGAATTTGTCCGCTATGCCGCTCAACAATGCAGTCTGCCTGCTTGCGTTTACCACTGTAGCGTCTAACACGCATGCGGCCGTCCCTGCATGATAAGTTGAAGCGCGACTCTTCCAAAAATACTACATCTGCTGCTGAATATGACCGAGACCACGTTGACGTGCCCATTATGGTCTGAAGAATTGGTGGTTTCTGGTCAATGAAACCGATGCAAAGATATGCCTGACACCAGTCCAAAGTTCGAATCGACGCAGAAATGTCCACGCTCATTGAAATTCCCCAACGTCGAGCCAACACTATAGACCAGTGTTTCCCAACCTTTTTTGGGTCATGTCCCACTTTTAATATTTTTTTGCCCCCATACCTAATTTTTAATTAAAAAAATATTTTGCTAACATCAAACGAAACTATACCTAATAATTATTTACAGCACTGTTTTAAGAATGTGCTTTTTTGCTATATTTTGTATCTATATCTAGCATTGCATTTAAATAAACCGGAGAGAAAGCGGTAAAGTCGTATCAAGTCAATTTCTAAATTGCCCCCGTGAAAGAACCAAATTGCCCCCCTGTGGGGCGTGGGCCCCACGTTGGGAAACACTGCTATAGACGAAGCTGTTCTATCGATTACGGCCATGCGGACAAGATGGGTATCATCCCGCGCTGCTGTTATATTGTATGGCTCGTCATTTTGTACTACCCTATTCGGCCCAGAAGTCCTACAAACTTATCTCTGTCGTAGCAGGGTGCCCTGTTCGAGCAGCAATATCCCAGCACGACAAACCTATTTCCCGGAGACCAATTATTCGAGCTCAATAACATGCTAATATTGCGCCCTTTGACGTCGACAAGGCGGACCGGCAGTTATTGCACGTTTCCTCTTTGTTTGACAGCTCTGCACCTACTGAGCTTGGCGATACGTTGACCTGTTCGGTCACATAAAAGAGGGCACTGCTAGGCCTATGTGTACGCCATCTCTCTGTCATCGTAATAATCACTTACTATGGTTCCATTCGTCAACAAATTTTCCGATTTTGAAGAGAATCAGACCATCCCTCCTGGTTGTTACAATTTTTACAAACAGTACAGTAGTTAAACAATGTTGTAACGAAAGTAACATGCTTGAGAATTCATAGATTAGCATGAGAAAAAATCGTTGGTTTTTATATCATTGTTTTTTAAGCAATATTCAGGTAACCAGAGAGTTTACTACGTTGCAGCCACTCGCTCCGCCGTGGTTCTCTCGGCCAGCGGCCGCAGTCTTAGTTGTTTGTGTCACGAGTTGTAGCAACGCGGGAAATCGAGTTTCCTGGCCTGGCGTGACCGCTCGTTTCGTTAGATTCGCGTGAACAGTCCTGATTAGTGACTCTCACGGCTAAGGGAGATCAACAGCTGTCGAAATCATTTGCAACTTCACTCTCGAAGAGCTGGAAGTAATGAATGTTACGTTACGCAATTGTGTCAGGTTTGTTCCATCATATACACTCGTATCACACAAGTTCAATACTCATTTCCGATCTTTTTTAAAAAATAAACCATGCGTTATTTTGCAGTGGTTCACTTAATATTCTTGTTGAATCTGTTTGTTTTAATTATAGAAACCGGATGGCTATGTCGTTCAATTGCTCCAAATTCTAGTACAAAGTAGTATTAAAAAAAAAAATCAAAAGTGCAGACAATAAGTTACAATTGACGTTTTTGTAATGGGAATGTTTTTTCGCTTAAATTTTCACAGAAACAAATAATGTTTTTCTCATGTTTCATCCAGGTAACCGAATATCTAGTTACAGGAAATTAATTTCATTATTACCGCTGCGCTTAAATTTTGTTATTGAACTTTTTCAAAACAGTTCAGTTCAAATTTACTGTTTCTGTAATTCAGCTTTCAACAATTATATTTTATGAGAAAAGTATCAAAGGTTTGCGCGGGCATGGACGCCGAAGATTAGTGCTCACAAAAATGTTAGTGTCAAAAAAAGATTCATCGGTATCGTATACTTCATACGCTCTGCGGAACAGTATGGAATTTAAGCGAGGTCTTTGCTACACAACCTGGTGATAAGGAATTGTGAACCAACTCTCATACCACGCTCATCATCGCCCAAATGGTGACACTGCGCGACCTGTGGTGAAAACCATAATGGAGCTACAACGACGCGAGTTCGAATCCCCGTCCGGGCATCCAGATTTCAGTTTTACATTTTTTCCTGAAATCACTCCAAGTGAATGCCCGGATGGTCCCTTCAGAAGACCATGATCCTGTTCTTTTCTCCCAGTCCTTTCCTGCCTCTAATAACCTGGACGTAGTATACATCAACGATAAACCAAATGTAGGGGACTGACAGAATTTCATGCGGCTGAAATCACCTAACTGCAGTGCTTTGCCTTTTATTCAGGGTGTATACTCGTTTAAGAATGCATAAGGAATAGAAACCACTTAATTTTCAAAGATGCTTCTGTAATGTATTGCGTAATTAATTCCTATTATATTCCCTGTGCGTGAGAGGATACAACAAATTCTAATTTCATAAACTATCACCCTGTAACTGAAAGCAGTATTACACTTCATTTATTGACGTAATATGCTAAAAATCATCTTCTTCTATGATCGTGGGAAGTACAGGGAGTGTTTAACCCTACATGGGAACGTCTGGGAAGATGAACTGGGATGGTTTTCCTCAGCGTGGCAGTGCCTGTAAATGTGGATGGCTGTGATAGTGTCTGTGTTGTAATGAGCAAAATTATCGACTCATTACTTTTTGTTTAATTAAAAATAAATGCGATGCGAAAGCAGAAATCTTCGGCAGCCCGTCTCGCCTATTCATGTGAAGCCTACGATAAATAATTTCGACAGTGGTTAAGGGAAGTTTCACCCAAAAGACTGGACCTTCCCATTCACTCAGTGTCGTCCACGCTAAAAGCATAACAGCGGGGAGGTTGGCTGTGGTCGCAAGTGTTCGGAGTAGGGTCAGTGACTTTAGAAAGAGTGACGGGGGCGAGTGAGGCCAAGTTTTGGTACGTGTAAGAAGCGATTGGAGGACATGAGCTTGGCTGTTATTTGAATGCACAAATAAGGACCAGACTCCAAATAACTAAAGCCAATTACACTTTTACTTTCTCTCTGTTATCTAGTTTCTGCGGGACCTGTGGAGAAGCAACGAGGCAGTTGGGCGGAGGCCGGAACGGCGGCAGGTTGAAACCCAGGTTCCGGTGAGGCATTGGCGCCTTCCCCAGGTGGTATAACTGTACACTACTAGTGGCCGTAGTGAATGTGTTTGCCACCACTCCAGAGGGCCTGGGGTTGCTTGTCTGTGATGCAGACACGTTCAGTGTGTTGTCGTGTCAACGTAAAGCGTTGACGGCTCGAAGTGTTTTTGTTTGTGTCTATATTTCTACGTCGCACATTAATAGTACAGCGACCTGATCGGTCTACAGTGTGAGGTGGCATTGTGGTCCATTGGTGACGTGGATCACTACGCTAACAGCAGTTAAGACATCGTCACATCAAACGGTAATATACGACGTGAGACTTCGTGAGATTTGGTCGGACCCCCTCCCCCCTCCCTCTGGTGAGACTTCATGAGATATGGTCGGAACCCCTCCCCCCTGTAAAATGACGTCAGATTTTGACGGAGATTCCCCCCCCCCCTACGAATGGACCTCCCAACTTTGTGCAAACTTTTTTTTTTTAGGTCTCATGCTCCCAAGGGCGATTGTACCCCCCTAAAGTCGGTTTTTATCCGCCTGAAATCGACTTTCGCGTCATTTGTAGACATTTATTTTTTATCTCTACAATTCTACAAGAATGTCAAAACCTCACGTGAGATTTCCGTTTACCCCCCCCCCTTCCCCTTGGTGAGGTTTCGTGAGATTCGCCGAACCCCCTCCCCCCATATTTCATCTCACGTAATTAATGGACGCCCCTTGCATGAGTTCTACATGGAACCGTCAGTAGGCTGCTATGACGACACACGCTCCACTGTTCTCAAATTTACATCCCAACAAGGTGATCTCCCAGCGTTGTTTAATGTAAGACAATAGCATCCGTTTCTTATAGGGAACAAAACAGTGATGAATCTGTAAGCGCAGCTGAGGTTACCCTTTCCCACGGTCGAAGGAACACCCACAGCACACGGATATTAATTGTTCCGAACAAAGCTGTAATTTAGTCTCATTAGGAATGGTTGCTGTTGGCTTAACGTGAACCAGGTGTACTGGAAGGCATTAACATACAGTGAAGGTAGCGGCTAAATGGCTTGTTTAGGGCACAGATGACCCGCATAACCTATCCCAAACGTTGTGATCCTGTTGATGGCCTCTCTCAAATTCTGCTCCGACTAAACCGAACAATGCCAGTAATAATTACCAGTAGAAGATTTTGAAATAATGCAATGTGATAAACGGATATCGAGGGCTACGATTTTACACTAAACAGAAAATTAGTTATACGTAGCGCCTGTCTCCCATTAAAAACAACTTTATTTGGATATCGGAATATATGATTCATAAAACAAATTTCTGTATGAATATCTTATCAAGATGTAACTTCGCAATGCATCTCAGTATTTTCTTTTTCCTCTCTCTCTTTTCAGTTGTTGTTATTAATAACTTTTATTGGTGTCAAACAGATAAATTTCTTTAGTGTAAACGACAACTGTATATTGGTTGTGTGCGACAGATAAATTTATGAACGGCGTGTCATTGGTTACGATATTTTAACATTCTAATATGTTGGAACTCAGTATGAGTCAGTGACTATTATGTTTACGAATACAAGATTAAGTTTTATGTCACTTTATTATTTAATTGCTGGCTGTATCGATCTTATTCCAATAAGTAAGTAATATATTGAGAACGATTTCAGTTTTTTTTACTTAATTTTACTGTTATTGTTTCCTTTTCAGTACAACTATAAATGCAAGACAAAATTGGAATATAATTTTCAGGAGAAGAGTGTAAACAACCCATAACAGTCTCGTAGTGTAGGTTAAATAAAATTCCCATCATGAAAAGTTTTTTTGCAACATCGAAATTACAATACAAATGTCTGTATCGTTAAAGAGAAGTAAAAGAAAGAAATCTAAGTAAAATGAAATTACAATCAGAATTCATAAGATTTGCTTAGTAAGAAAAATAACAATGTAACATAACTCAAAAGTAAACAGCTGATGACGCTGCGGTGAAAAAATCGAAACGCATTCGGAATAAAGAATAACAAAAGTTAATTGCATTTGTGTGATATTCAAGAAATAAACGATATTTTTTTTGTTCACATGGTTTATCTATATTGATTACAGGCCACTTCTTGCCGTCCACATAGGCCAACGTCATTTATTGAGCAATATCGCTGACACCCTAAGAAGTCAGTGATAATACGGTAGGTTTTCCTGTATTATCTAGTTCGAAGAACTGATTATGGGAGTTAAAATTTGCTTGAATAAACAAATAAAGAACCCCCGCCGGGAAGTGCATAAGACTGACTTTATTTTTCGTGTATGGACATCATAATTGTTTTGACCAATGTTGGACAAAATTGTCGATATGTCTTCATGTCCATAGGTCTTCCAGTGTTGTTGGAAATTGGCACTGCTTCAAGCATAGCGGTGATCCACATTCACATAGATCGTTTGTTGTCAGATCCTATTTGTACATGTTAGCATTTTCTGGAGCCACTCCTGTTCTTATACGGTTGAGAGTTCTCCATTTTACCCAGTCCAATTTTATGTCAGAAAGTTCTTCCTCAGACATTCGGTACCAGTCTGGAGAATCGACATTTTTGCGAATTTATAAAAAGGAGTTGTAGAGATATGCCTTCTAGGCGGAGGGCTTGCTGTCCCAAATATTATGAACATTTGTTTGAATCGCTCTGTGTACTGATGTAGGGAGTATTTTTAGTTCAGCAAATCCAGCTGCCTTGTACAGTAGATGATTTCATGCAACCTGTCACTATCCGACAAGTCTCATTCAAGGCTATATCTACTTTATTTGAAAGTGCGGATTGATCAAGGGAAGTGTACAAGACCTATGCTATACATGTACTTCCCTCCATCAGTACAACAGTATTTTGTTTTCATTGAGCATGAACACCCCGCCAATGGACAGGGAGATAAAGGAATATTTGTGTTAATCGAGGAAATGAGTGTAGGCATCTGTCTGCGAACAAACAAAGCTTTATACTAATAAGTGTAGCGTTATACTATTTTTGTAACTTTTATCACTTGGGTTGTGTTTCGGGATTACTGCAGCTTTTGCTTAGGGAGCCTTCTAAATTAGGATTTGGTACATAAGGGAGAACGGTAGATGAAATCTAGTGAAGATGAAACTGGAAGTGTCTTAAACCAATCGAGACTGGTGGGTTAACTGTAATAGTCTTGAGACTCTGCATTCGAGAGAACGTGGGTTCAAATATCTATCGGGCCGTCCTGATTTTGGTTTCCTTCAAATCTTGGTGTGTTTGATATTTATGCATCTTTATTAAATAATGATGATTTTTTTTCTGGGTTTGAGCATAACAGAGCTTTTTATTATCTCATTCTGATAGTGAAATAACTGTACCAAAAAAAATATCACGCCGATGAGTTTAAATTGGGACTAAAAAAATTAATTCGTGTTCTGACTGTAAATGAGACTTGAAAGTGTACACCAATACTTTAAGCACAGACGCTTCCAAATCAGAATGAAAAATCCTTGTAACTTAGCATCTGCAACCAAAACTAGATATCAAAACGTGCTGACGATTTTTAAGGCTCAAAACTAGTTTTATTTAACTCTGCAGTGAACAACTTTGAGGGATCTGTCCTTGTGCCATGATGACATTCTACTGTCTAATGATGGCTCGAATTTCTGCTTGTGTTGATGGTATTCTACATCCACGTCATAGTGCTAAATCTGATATCACAATATATATTAAAATAAAAAAGTCAAGAATAGGTTTGTCTTTACCACTATTAGTACCTACCAAGACAAAGTTAGCAGGTAACATGTTTTGTTTCTGAGTGAGGTATTTAAGTCCATATAACATGTATAAAGATGTATTAAAGATGTTAAAAGGTTAGTATTATTTGTTTCATAATACTATCAGAAAATTCACAGCTTAAAAACGATATCTGTGTTTTTCAAAGTACATTGTATGCTCCAGAAGGGAATGCAGAATTAATGATTGCTTGGTCAGGGAATATCACAGCCAGAAGGGACTTATTCGTTATGCAGATTAGCCGCCTTATTGTGTGGTGCGTTTTGTTTTAACAGGAAACTGCAATAAAAAACACAATTTTTCGTTTTGTAGGAACTTGTTGGAAAAGGAAGTTGCAAGACTTTGGAGCATATGTTATAAGTGGAATTCAATTTAATGGAAGAAATGGAATAAAATCCGCAGTCACTGAGACAGTATTGGCAAACGGACAGTAGCTGTAGATTATCGTGAATATTCAGCAAAATACGTGTTACGAAGGAGGTAAGTTCGATTAACATAAGAAATTTTCTTGTGGTGTTGTATACGGCCACAAACGCGATGAGAAACCGGATGTGCGTGACCAGGACACATTGGAGACTGAGAGAAATAATTCTAACATGCCTCACCATTACCATCGCTTATAAACAACACAGTTTATGTTCTTTATCTACTGCTTACTTCCGAACCCGACGGTGTACTGTATACTTTACGAAGTTGTTCATATGCTACAAGTACTGTGTTCATAATATTCTGAGGCGTTTCTACATCACGAATAGCGGTCTGGTGGCTCAGTGGTTAAGGCGTCTGACTGGAAATCGAAAGGTCCAGGTTCGAATCAATGTCTCGGCGGGGAGTTTCATAGACCCTTAACCCGAACTTCACCTCTGGCACAGCTTGCCCTATAATGTGAAGTACACCAGAACGCTTCCGTGGTTCGGAATTGACGTTAAACTTTAGATTCTCTATACCCGGTTGGATTACCGCGTTAGGCTATGCGTCTACAATAGGGGCGGATTACGCAGCCGATAGTAAACCCTGTCATCAGGTCACTACGACCAAAAAAGTTTACCATTTTTTTCATCACAAATACATCGATGAGGTTTATCACGGGAAGGTCGAAAGAGGATGGGGGGTAGGAGATGGGGATGTAGGTGGACATGTATTACTCGCTAACCTAGTGATGATTGTAACCTGTATTCAAATTATCATTTGCTTAACTTCCTTGACACCTACTCCTATATCAACAGAGGTTTCAGTTTAAATTATTTCACTGTCTGAGCCAAGTTGTTAAGCAACCCTGTTAGTACCTTATTCCTCTCCCTTACTCGTTCATCCAGAAATGAACATTTTTTCCAGGTTCTTTTAACTGAAATCAGGTGCTAGTTCTTGCTAATTGAAGGTTCTCACCCTTCATCTCTCTTCCAATGACTACCAATGCATCTGCTTTATCATACCAATAATTGATTGTGTTCTACAATAATTTCTGAAAACAAATCTGTCCACCCTCGTTTGCACCCTACAACTCCTATATTTGAAACCCACAATTTGAGTCCCACACTACGGCAGCACATTCCTGTCAATAAGGTTTTGTATCTTAGTTCTCCCACATCCACCCCATCGTATATCTCTTCATCACCTTCCCCAATTAATCAAAGAATTAAAAATCTCTCTGTCATTTGTCTAATACGTACTACATAATCTTTATATATAAAGATGAATGTATGTTTGTTAGTTTGTTTGTTCTTCATACTAATCCACAGTTTTCATCCGATCTCGATGAAACTTTGCACACTTGTCCTTTGAAACAAGGAGAAAAATACTGTCTACATTTGGCTGAAAAATTATCTGTATAAATAACACATGTTGTCTCATAACTTCGAAATACGGCGATAGACAGACACGTTGGATATGGACGTCTCCGTACGGTGTTTCCGTGTAGTGATTAAAGCGCTTGCTTACGAACGTCGTGGGTTCCGGTTCAAATCTCCGTGGAGGCTAAGATTTTTAAAAATTGTTTTTCATTATAAGAGTCAGGCCTGGGCCATAGGTTATTCGGATTGAATGTTAAACTGTATATATTAGAAAGTTAGGGGTGCAATGCGAGGCAAATCGTAGGTACTCTTGCAATGTTGTAGGTGTACACTTTTTTTACGTTGTAATGATCCCTCAGGTGTTGTTCGCAGTCGGTGTGTGATTGTGAACCACAGTAATATTATTATAGTAAGTCTCTGTCTTTTTGTTACGTTTTGACGACTAAATGGCTATATCGTTGTAATGGAATTTTATAAGGAAATCTGTATGAAGGGCACAGGATAATTTTTCCAGTATGATTAACAGTTGTAGTCACGAAATTTTGAGACCTTATCGAGTGGTGACAGAAATATGTTCGAAATTGATTCTCTTCAAGAGACAGGTTCGACGGTACAGTGATATAGTGATAGGTTTCCTGTCATATTATTCCTACTCGATATTGTTTGGGACCAATACTTCGTTACCAACAACTTTCTATACTTAATTCTGGCAAAAAAAATCTTAATCCACGCGTACGAAGTCGCCGGTACTAGCTAGTTTAGTATATTAGCAAACGATGTGCAATACGTTTACAAATTATGTCTTAATCAGTAAACTCTTCTACGATTTTACAGCAACTACTTACGCTTACTGACGAAAACCAGAAAAGATACGACTTGGATTTGTTTCTATGAATAACCCGTTCAGAGGGAACGATAAGTCAACTATGTTTGCACTTAATTGTCTTCAGTCTTCTTTGTGAACATACTTCTTTCATACCCTGCGAGTTTCTTTATTTCTGTTCCTGTGTCCACGTCCTTCCAGTGGTTGATTTTCCTCCTTTCCTGAAAACCTGATTTCTGAGTTTCCTTCCTAAATTGTGTTCTGTCATTTAGTGAGTATTTGTTGATTACCTCGTTTTGCATATATTTTTCTATCTCCTGAAACCAAGTAGGTTTGGATTTGTGGTTGTTTATGAAATCAAATATCAGTTTGGTTTATCTATCATTATTTGTTATATGTATGTGCCCATATAATTGTAGTATTCTTTATCTCATTACATCTGTCAGTTTTTCAATTTTAAAAAAACTAACGGACTATAATTCTACAACCTTTGTTGTATAACTTTACCTTTTTCACCTGGAATGATTTCTACTTGCTCAGCGGAGTCGCCAAGGTTCATTTCTTCGTAATGGTGTGCAACCGAGAAATAACAGACTCCAGTGTCGCTACAAATTCCGCTTGTAAATTGTGACTTGCCACCAGTGTTGCAGAGTAAATGAGGCATGAATTTCGCTTGTTTCGGTAAGAAAAGGACGACCCAACAGCAAGTGAAGCGTGGTCGCCTGCACAGTCATACCGAATACCGTCTGATTAATTGCACCAGGTGCTCTTCAACTGCTGCAGTTCTTAACAATACCACTTCTGTACTTGAAAAACCGGGTCGCAGTATATTACAAGAATTTATCAGCTGTATATACCTTAACTCTAAAATCATTACTCTGAAAACATGGGAATAGTTGTAATGATTTATAATGTCAGTGCTAAAACCGGAATCTCATTGCGAAATGAAGGTAACATTTAATTACTGGAATCACACAGCCATGAAATGTGTGTGGCAAATAGGACTTATGATCCTTATACTAGTGTGTGTTGTCAGTTTGATTGTACTTCTTTCCAGAATATCTTCAAAGCAGTGACTTTTTTCAGTCACTATTGCTTCTCATCGCTTCAGTTAGAAGAGCTGGATATGTGCCTTGCTCCTTCTAAATTAGGAATGACACCAATTATTATGCACGGTCATAAGATCTTAGTGTGGAAACATTCGAAGATTCTTTACATTCCCCCTACCCGCGAAAAGGATCCTACACGCCAATGTGGAATCAGAAGCACAGAGTGTGCCAGTCGTACAGTATTTCACACACACGAATCGAGCTTTCGAAGAGAAATAAACTCATCAGCAAAGGTGTTCCAAACGGGGACCACTGGGTCCACAGCACAGTGAAATTACTTTTAATCTTTAAGA